>VYXB01010511.1:1238682-1265324 GCA_013397135.1 Pachyramphus minor
ACCCCGCGCCAGCGCCGCCGCCGCCTCCGCGCCACAGCCCGCCCGCGCAGCCCACCCTGCTGCCCTCGCCGCAACCAATGGGCGCGCGCGGGGTGAGCCCCGCCGCCCAATCAGAGACGTGAAAAGCGGGGAGGGCGTCCCTTGCCCTCAAGTGGGCGGGGCCGGGCTGGCACGGGCCAATCGCCACCACAAACACTGGCCGAGCGGGCCAATCAAAGGCCAGAGAGGCCGAGACTGGCGTTAACAAGGTAAGGTCGCCGAAACAGGAACCGGCGGAGAGCGGCACCGCAGGCGGCCAATGAGCGGCGCGGATAGAGCGCGGGGGCGGGCGGGAGCTCTTAAAGGGCCAGCGCCGCGCAGGCAGGGCCGACCCCGGGGGGAAAACTGCTGTGGGTCGTTTAAGGCGTGGGTGGGTTTGGCTTTCAGATGCAAAGGATTGGTCCTGGCAGAGCGGCGGCGGATAAAGGGGCCAAGAATCACCGGTGCGCCGCCCGCATCCCCCACCCCCCGACACTGAAACAGTGCCCTGCGCCCCGTCCAGAAGCGCTAGGGACAGGAACAGGAGCTGGGTAAAGGTTTTCCATATCCTGGATGCCAGCGAGCTGTTTGGTGGGAGCCTAACCACCTCCGGCGACTGGGCTGTTCTGAGGTCTTTGCTGCGCCTGATCCCTTCACAGGTGTTTTTACACAAGGCTTTGTCCCACGCTGTGCTCACACTTCGTTCGCGGGAGGAAGGCTCTTCTTCCAACCTTCCTCTTGAGTTAAATCAGAGTTTAAGGAAAGCGTTGTTTTATAGGCGCTAAATTAGGGACTCTGGGCCAATATCACCTCCCCACTACCTCAGTTTGAGCTTCCCCTTTCCAGCCTCAGCTGTGTGTTTCCACAGATGTCCTGACACAGCTATTTTCTGGAACTCCTATCAAATGTGTTTTACAAGCACAAACTGTATTTTACAAGCACATCATAGGACGATAAAGGGTTGGAATGGACCTTAAAGACCCTCCCATTCCAAGTCCCCTGCCAGAGGCAGGGACACCTTCCACTAGACCAGGGTGCTCAGAGCTCCATCCAACCCGACCTTCAACACTTCCAGGGTTGGAGCATCTACAGCCTCCCTGGGCAATGTGTGCCAGGGCTTCACCACCCTCACAGTAAAAAATTTCTTCCTAATATCTAATCTACATTCCCTCTCTTTCAATTTGTACCTATTGCTCCCTGGTCCTGTCCCTGCAGTTTTTGACAGAGAGCCCCTTTCCAGCTTCCCTGTAGCCCCCTTCAGGGGGGAAGGCTGCCATGAGGTGTCCACACAAAGTTCTCTTCTCCAGGCTGAACAATCCCACCTTTGTCATGGTACCTCTGCTTACCTGTAGGCGATAATGGAGCTGGCAGAGCCTCTTCTTTCTGAGACAACCTAAAAACGCGAGCTGTGATGTTTAGGCTTTGTGGAAAACTTAGATACCTTTTTCCCCGAAAGCATCTTGTATCCGTATGCCTTCCTAAAATACAATACAGAGCAGGGACAAGTTCCTGAAGCAGTGTCCAAGAACTCTTCTGCTGCTGAAATGAGTCATAATAGCAATCGCATGTTAAAAAACCCAAACCGTTTTATTTTGAATAGCTGCTGCTTGCAAAATAACCTTGCAGCTGACATGAAGCTGAAGACCCATTTGCCAGCTGTGAAGAAAGTTAAGGCCCAAGCTGGTTTTGCAGAGAAATTCTAAAGTTACTATAAATAGCAGCTTCACAGTGTAAATTATAAATTTAAATGCATTTTTTGGTTTACATAATCTTTAGTTCTGATATGACACAACCAAACTGGAAGACAAACAAAATCTGATTTACCACTGTATTCCAATATAAATTGAGGTTTTTTCCTTCTTTTAAAGGTAGTGTGCTTTTTTGGTGGAAATGTTTAGTAAAAGGCACCTCCTGTCCAAAGCAGCAAATCCAAATTTACCTTCTGCCACCGTGTTATGCTCTAGAGTGTTTGAGCTCATAAATTGTCAATACCAGTACATATCTGAAACACAGTGGCAGAACTCCAGCAGCAGCTGAAACTCCACAGGTGAAACCACATACAAGAAGAACCTGCTAAGTATCAGTAGCCTATTTCTGTTGGAGAATACAGACTTGCAATTATATGGCAAGATGCTTAAGCCAAACAAACAGCACAAATACTTTGAAAAGCTTTACATTCAAGAGGTAATTTGGTGTTATGTGACAGGTGAAGAGTTTCTGCAGCCTTATTTCAGATAGCCTTAACCAAGAACTTGAGCACAGTTTTGCATGGGTTTTTTTGTTTGTTTATGTGAGTTGTTTTTTTTTTAAATTCTTGGCTGTAGTGAGCTTTGGATTCAATAATTCAGTGAGCAGTACTGGCCCATCTGTATGATGTGAAACAGCAGCTGACAGGGAATCAGAACACAGGTCAGTGTGTCTTTCCCCCGTGCAGGAGTTTCTTGCAGCCTAGAGAGCTTCAGCTCATGTTGCCACAATGCCTTCAGGCAATATGGTAGTAAAACTGAATGCTTTTGCAGTATAAAGCACTGGGGAGGAGGAAAAAAAGCAGAATAAAAAGAGGGATAGAGTAACCTTTCCATTATCTATTTGAACTGATCCTCTTTAGGGGCAAGAGTAAAAGAGCAGAAGGCAAGTCATTTGTCCCATACAAAGCATCTGGATTAGAAGGGTTGAATAGGCTTGGAGAACCCCCATGGAAAGGGAAGTTATACTGCCAGACATAGATCACAACACTCACCTGACAGCTTGGTTTGGTAGATACTCAAACAGACTTCACATAAGAGCTTTTGGACAGGGATCTTTTAAGTAATATAAGATACTGCAGGATCAGAGGATAGTATCCTCTGAGGGATAGCAAACTGATTAAAAGACAGAAATCACAGGGCATAGAATAAAAGATCAGTTTTCACACTAATGGAAGGTCAGCAGTGGAGTCAAAGATTTGTGCTGGGGTCTATATTCCTCAGCACTGTTTAAAAAAAAGAAAGAGAGTGGGGTGAAAAAGTATTAGGAATGAGGAGTGACAGATGAACCTTCTAATGTTGAGGGACTGGGCATTGTAACAGCAAATTATTTCCAGCAGAGGTAAACATGGTGATACACACACTGGGGGGAAAAAAAGCAAGAATCTCAGGTTTTCAAATGAAGACAATGACTTGACTTACTCACTCACTAGATACTGGTGTGGTAATTGTTCTTCAATTGTATCAGTAACAAAGCAAACTGTTGTAACTAAGAGATAATAGCACACCTCAAGCCATTACAGGGGCCCTGTAAATACCAAGTTTCGAAAGCAGAGAGGGGAGTGCAACTCCCTGTAGAACCATCACAGCTTTGTGAACGGGCAACACAAATGATCAGGAGTATCTGCCAGTTCTCTGGTACAGAAGTAACTGAATTGTCTGAAACTGTACAGGTTGTTTGAGAGGTAACTGGGCTGAGGGTGGAGAATGAAATAAACATGACAGAGATCAATAAAAGCTGAGTGGTTTGGAGAACAGCTGCAGCAGTGTAAATACACCAAAAGTTTTCCAGCCTCTGCAGCTGCTGGTGAGGCTGGAGTGATGAAGGCTGCACTCCTGGTACCTGTTCATCTCCAGCTGTACCTTCGCGGCCCTCCAGCAGAGGTCAGGGAAGACAGCTGGTAGCAACAACTCAAGACTACAGACAGGTTTCAGAGCCTGAGCTTTGCTTGCACACTATTTTAATGAATGCGGCAACTCTATTTACCGAAAAAGAAGTGTCCAAAGGAACTTATATTGACTCGAATGCAATGTGAATATTTAGAGAAAGACTTCTTTTTCCTCAGAACCTGGGCCAGAGTGCAACTTCATCACTTCATAAACGGCACTTCGAAGCAGGAGAGAAGCAGAATGAAGCTACAAACAAAAAAATGGCTCTAACAGAAGAGATTGGAAGAGGTAAAAAGAGAGATGAGTTCTACTTCAGGATCTTTCTGAGAAAAGTTGTTATGGAAGAGTACGTGCTGCATCTTGGGACCAGTTACTTTTACAAGTACAGACCATAGTTTTTCAAAGATTGTTGTCAAGATTTGTAATAACTAGCAGCTAATTTGAATACTTTAAATTATTTAACCTAGAAAGCCCAAGACAGAGTTCTTGACACCTGGTCTCTTTGTTTCAAGACTGCTCACTAATCAATGCAAAAATATTCCAGGACAGTTCCTCTTTCTATGATCCCCTCCACCCCACAGGACAGGATTTCTGAGGAAAGGCTCATAACTTCAGGGAAAACAAACAAACAGACCTCACTCTCCTCAGCCGTCAGACACCCTTGGCATTCATCACAGCAATCCAACACACAGTTCATGTTAGAAATCTTCTGTGGTACACAGTTTATGAAACATCTGAGGAATATTCTGTATCTGATTTCAGAGGGAAACACCTGGACTGCAAAAAATTGCACATGACAAGTGGTAAATGACATAACTCAAATAGTGCACGTTTATTCTGAACGGTATTTCTAAAGAGTTTGAGAAAAACAAAAACATGCTCCTGATGTACAATAAGGGCAATGATATAGATTAAAAATGGACCATCTTATTGTAAAGAATTTGCTCCCCCTGCAACTTAACTTGTAACATTGAGAATTCATCTGTAAACTGCATAACAGCATACCTTTGACTAAACCTTAAACTCAAGAGGCCAGGGGTGGTCTTAGCCAAATTAATCAGGAAGCAGTTGCAGATTCAAAAGAAACATCCAAGTCAGCAAACACTTTACAAAACACAGACTTTGTGCATAGCAGCTGACCCTGGATTACAACATGGGGGAGAATAAAACAATTTGGGGAATCAAATTTTTACTAGACACAGGGCACCATCAAGATTTAACGAAATATCACATAAGTTTGTTTCAATTGTAACAATATGTCATATTTAGTTGGCAGGTTTAACCATTAGCTGCATCATGTAAACTCAGCCAGTTTCTGTATACACAAAATAAATTCTTTCCCTTCCCCCTCCCAAAAATGAGGGATCTCTCTTCTGGATGATTCTTTTCCTCCTGTACCATGGCTTCCCCAGTAGGAGTCTTTTCGTAGATAATATCTTCATACTTCAACCGACGTATGACAAAACCAGTTGCAGAGATTCAGGAATAACTCGTATATACACAATTTACACTCTAAAGCTGTTAGTCACACACATTTTTCTTGCTAGATCTTCATCCAGAACAGGAAGTGCTGGTGTTTTTTTCCCCACTGAAACTCCAAACTTTTGAAAAATTTACTTCTTCAAAGCTGCTATTTTCAAGCTAAAGGGATGTGCTGCTGCAGCAACAACCAGAGTAACTCAAGTTCTCTGCAGTAAGCCCATACTTCACACAATTTCAGTGTCTCTGGGTAACAGCACTAAGATACAGCATTCTCCTCCCTCACTCACCATGGCTGATATACTAATAAAATACAACTGTTTGTCATCCAGAACTACTGACCTTCACTTGCCCTTATCCATGTACAGGAAACAAAGCTTTCTGTGAAATTCAGATTAAACCTTGTATTCAAGATTCAACAACTGTTTTCCAGGATTAACAGCCTGGGAAAAGGAGTCTCAGATTTGTGGTTACTCTCTCTTCCACCTCCTACAAAACATTTTATCAGAAGTTACAATGAGGCAGGTCTGCTGTGGAATAGGAGCTTTAAGAATTGTTTTCATGGATACATTCATAGAATGATGGCAGCCCAAAGCAAAAAGAGACAGAAACAAAGGTTAATCCAAGTAAGTTCAGACATCAGACTCGTACTTTTAAACCTGAAGGAAAACTGTCTGTGAAACACACTGATTTGTGGAAGCCTACGACAACAGCAAATCCTAAGAGTTCATATCCCCACACCCATCTACCCAACCCAACACTTACCACTTAGTTCTAGAAGAATGAAGAGCACTTTGCTTGGCACCAGAGGCAGCTATGGTCTGAGTTACAGCTGTGCTGCACAAACATCCTCAAATACAATACTATCTCTCTCTCCCTCCACATACTTCTCTTGGTTTGGTCTACAGATGGCCAGGGAAACTATGCTGGCATATGACAAGCTAATTGTGCTTCAATACACCCCCTTCTAGAAAGACGCTGGAACTGCCAATTTAACCACCATGAGCAGGTCCTAGCCCTACTGAAAATAAGCTTTTGTGAAAACCAGGCTGCCTCTGGCCAAGGGAACTGTTTGCATCTTTCTAGCCAGAGTCTGCCACTGAGTGTTGCAAACACAGGTGCTCAGGTCACCCAGACGGGCTGTTGCTGTTAACGATCTGCCCATCCCCAAGACTCGGTTAGTGCAAACCCAGCAAATTAAGTAGCTGTTTTCCAGCACAGGTCAGCCAAGATGCACTCCAACAAACGCGACATACCTCTGGGAAAGGAGGAGTAATTCTGTAGCAGCTCATGTAGTCACGCCCTGGGTATCAAAGACCACATAATGTGCAACGAGGGGTGCCATCCCTTGCCTCACCACAACTCGGGTCTTGGAATCCTTGGTTCCCAAGTCACCCTCTAATGACTGGACAGCACCTACTAACCAGATGTGTGCTGCAATGCGCACTACAGGTTGGAGGCTTTCAGAGCGAATGAATTCGAGATGCAGATTTAAATTTTAAAAAGCAAACAGGAAAGGAATGCATTTCAGCATCTACTTGGGGGATGGGGCAGGTTGGTGTTGTCTCAGTTCAGTGCACTTTCCCAGGTGCTTGGAGAAGAGTCCAAGCTCAGGTTGGTATTTATATTGGCATACATAAAATCGCTGGCAACAGTGCATAGGAAAGGAGCACTGATATTCACGCAAACAAAGCATGAAAGGATGCAAAGCAGAGCTTAGAACAGTTCACTGTAGCCTCAAGTTTACAGTACTAGGAAGAAGCCAGTCAGCCTATTTTCCAAACCCATAAAATGCTCTAATATATGCTGCTTTCTCTGGTGCTTCACGAACACCCTCCCACAAGAGGAGAACTGCATTATTACTACTGAACAGGGAAAGGAGAAAATAATCTTCAAAGGAGCAAACTGTGCAGTTCTTTACCACCTCCTCCTGAAGGAGCACATAAACACAGCAAGCCAAGCCAACCCCAAGCAAATCCAGGAGACCCCTGCAAAGCTATCTGATGAGGGTCAGACTCGTGTCTGCCTTCTCAGCCTTGCTGCCTGGTTTCCTCAACCCTTGCCTCATCTCTAGATGTGTCACTACATGTTTAGTAGCTGTAACAAACTGGAGACAGATGCTTGGTTATGTGATCAAAGCTGGTAAGGTGGTCACAGTCACTTTTCCCATCCCAACAGCACAGGTAAAACTAACTCTCAATGAGCCCTACAGCATTTCACCCATTTTTAAAGCAAGGGTCTTGCCTCAGGATTTGTATTTTTACAAGGTTACTCTTACCAGCACCAGATCTAGCTTTTATTCTGGCAGAAGTCTGCTGGGAATTGGGTAAATGAAAATAAGAAAAAACAAAGACCACTCTAAACCCTCCTCTCAGTCAGTTAAGAAGTGTAGCACCAGCTTGGGTGAGGAGTATTTAAAAAAGCATTCAAAAAGATCAGCCCAGGCAGAGTGAAAAGGTATGGTAAAGTAGCCCACCCTTCTCAGCAAAAGATGGAGGAAAAAGCCATACTCAAAAATATTGGGAAGAACTAAATATACTTTTTTGAGGCGGGGAAGTTTAAGAGGAAGAGTGGGAAGCATTGAAGTAACATTCAAAGGTTGGGGGAGAGTAAAGTACCCTGTAGGTTATAAAAAACACGATAATGTAGGAGTCAAAGGACAAGATATTGCTTTGCCTTTTTTCCCCCCATTGGATTTACATTCTGCTTACTGAAAGAGTAATTCTGAAGGAAACTTGTCATCAGGATAACCTGCTCAAGCCCTCCACACCTCAAACTTAAAAGAGATCTGCACATCTTTTCTCACCCCAACAGAAAACAAAAAACCAAGCCCCTCAAAAAGAACCCCACCAGAAAGGAGAGCTCAAAAGAAAAAAAACCAAAACCAACTAAAACCCAACCCCAAATATGATTGGACAATCCTTGGAAGAAGCATTAAATTTTGTTGGAGAGAGGTCAAGAAAAAAAAAATTAAGATGAAGCGGTGGAGTAAAAAAAAAAAACAAAACAAAACACAAACCCTAAAAACAAAAATTGAGAGGCCTCTCTTTCCTTATTTGGCGACAAGCAAGTGCAAGAAAGTGTCCGCTGGGGTTTTGTTCAGTTGTCGGTCTTTTGCACATCTGCATTCTGGCCAAGACAAGGGGCTTTGAGGTTTTTCTGCAGCACGTGGGCATCTGCGGGCTCTATCCTCTTGTAGTAGTTTTTCTTCGTCTCAATGATCTCAAAGCCAAACTTTCTGTAGAAGTCAATTGCAGACTCATTGCTGATCTGGACATGCCTGGGACAGAAGCAAGGAGAGAGTGACAGGTATCAGTTGTGTGCCTCCACACTCAGAATGGTCAAAGGCAAGATAAGAAAAGGAGCTACCTAGCTCCTTCTAGCTGTTCTAGCTGTCTAAAGACAGGGACAATTATGTAATTGAGGATGGAAAATTCTGGTGTTCCCAAATCAGTTCTGAGCTAACACTCAGCTCCTGGATGGCCCACAGCAACCAACTGAAGTAAATAATTCCTCTCAGGAAAGCTCTTTTAAGAAACACAAAATAGCAGAGAGACTCTAAAGCATTACTACCTCAGTAACTACAGTTTTTCTTCATCTGGAAATGACAGATATTTTGTGGAAATACATAACAGAGTTTCACTGTAGGGCCAACTTTAACATCCTGTAGTAAAAACACTTCTCAGATGACCAAACGAGTTGTCTGAGTGGTGATCCCAACACACTGCAACATAAAACTGGCAATCCTGTTTGATATGATTTTAACACCTTGCTCACTTCTAACTACCCCTCTCTCCTCACAAAAAAAGCTATGGCAGCACAAAGAAGCCTGTGGAGTTAAAAAGCCCTTTCCCCTTTCACCTATTTCCCCCTGAATTTTACAGACTTTGCTAGCAAATTTCAAGAGGTCAAGGCCTACAACACAAACAGCCATCAGTACTTCATCCTAAGCGACTAGGACATCTATTTGCACAAGTTTTATTAAAAAAAAAAAAAAGGAAAAGAAATGTTTGCCTCAAAAGGCACTCATTAAACACTCCCAAAATTCAGTGGACACCATACAAACTCGTGAATCACTTTGTCATGACAACACACTGAATAACCATAGAACCAAAGCAACTCTGGAAGTAACAGCAAAACAAAACAAAAGATCTCAGTGTTAAGCCCAATAAGGATCAAATAGCTAAAAGGAACTTCATAATAATGACAAATGTAGGCACTGATGTTAAATTGGGTGCTAAGCTGCATAAATAATATGTTCAGATAGAATATGCATCAACACCAGACACAGTAATAAAATCTATGGGCCACTAAAAGAACTTCATTATGCCCAGTTTTGGGGGCTATTGTCATCCCAGAATCTTTATTCTGGGAAGTGTAATGAAGGATAATGAAGGATTTGGCTTTTTGCATTAAAACCAGCAAACAGCCCCCCTTCACTGTGCACACAGTAATGTGCAAATACAAAAGCCCCTGTCCCATTAGCAGGCATCTGAGAGAGAGTTCATTACCACTTCTGAGGCAGGAGAGCAGGAATACAAGCCAAAAGCAGGTTTACTCAGACTCCTCTTAAAAACACATGTTCCTCTTACAGAGATGGCACAAATAAACAACATTAGAGGACATGGAAGACTTTGCACCTCCATGGCAGAGGTGGACTAAGCTTGAGGAGAAAGTCACTGCATTTATAGTGGTACCAGTGTATGAAACACTCCTCAATCAGCATCTTCAAGAGTCCTGGCAAGAATTCAGGGTGTAGTTCTGTGGCAGCACAAGTCCATCCACTCCGTACCTGCTGTGGGACTATCCCTAGCAGTGCACCATGCTTGTAGTGGTGTAAGCAGGCAGTGATGGACAAGGAAAAAGCTGGTTCAGAGAAGTGATCAGGCCAAAAACTGCATCAGCTCATTTGGTAATTGCACAGACACCAATGCACAGGAAGAAGTGTGAAGCCAGCAGCAGAGGAGAAGCATGGCTTTTGCATCTACAGATTTCAGGCTCTATTTCCAAGGGGACCTATTAGGATGGCTGCCCTCTACCCTAGTGCTTGTTCTCTTGTCTGCATCATGCCAAGTCCTTGTGCAGTTGATTAAAAAAAACAAAAAAACAAAAAAAACCCACAGAAAACCTTCCCCAAAACCACACTAAAACAAAAAACAACACCCAGAAACAAAACTGAAAACAGCTTCCCCAGTTGGGTTAGGGCACTGATCTAGTTTATTGTGTTGTTGCACAAATAGCTGACCTGTCAGTGTGCAAGAATGGGAATAGCAGTTGGGCTGTACTACTGAATGTAAACTTTGAGTGCTTGCAAGCATCTCTGATCTGATGTTCTAACTCACACAGTGCTGTCACAACAGACAGATGGCAAAAGCATCAAAACTGCATGCAAGACTGAAGGCGACATTGTAGGATAAAAATAAAATCCTTTCTAAAATGATTTTTTGACCATACAGTGTAATTTTGCTCTAGAACATCATTTTGTAACTAAACCACTTTCAAATTCAGCAACCTTGCAAAAACCATTGTAAAGCAAGCAAGCTTTTGGTATTCTCAGCATCACACAAGCCCAGAATAGGACCCCTAGCTTTCTTGCTAGTACTTAAAAGATTTTGCATGATTCCACTGAAATACATACTAGAATTGCTCTTGGATCTCCCTCCCTTTGCTCCTGTATCTACCTCTGTCATCTCTCAGAAAATGCATAGGTGTAACTTCTTTACTTACAGATAGATGTTGTCAAAAGTGCCGTCTTTTTCACAGATGTTTAAGACATGATTCAACATTTTAGTTCCTGTGGAAAGGTAAACAGATACTTCAGAAAACCAGAAGGGCACAATTAAGTACTTAGCTAGCTGCTTTCTTGAGGATAGGCGGGTTAACTGTAGGTAGACCAAAATGAGCTTGTGAAAGAGCTTGTGAAAAGTAGGAAAGGCAAATAAAACATGATGTGCAGGCATTTCACTGTTTCTCCGACTGCTCACAAACTTTAATTCATTGTTGCTTTGAAGAAAATAAAAAACCCCACAACAGCCCAGAAGCATATTTTAATACTAGCTTCAAGGTCTCAAACTCACCTCAAAATACGGTCAAAACAATGTATAAAGCAGTGAGAGCACTGGTAAGTTTTTCTACCAAAGACCTAGTAAAATAATTTAAAATAAAGTTATCTTTTCATGCCAGTTTATCAAAGCAAATGGGTTACTCCGAGGTCTTGATTAACCTGGCCTATGTATTTGCAATGTCCAACAAAGAACCAAATGCACTATAGACAGAAACCAGGTACTACTCCTGAGCAGCAATGATCAGTAGTGATAAAGACAAACAGAAAAATCGTACATTTAGAAGAATGAAGGGAGAAGCCAATGAAGGAATGTTGTGCTCCATTTATGTATGACTTGCATACCGGCTACATACTGTTAACAAATTATTTCATCTCTCTGCATCAATTTTCACATCTATAGAGGCAGAGTATTTACATCATAGTATGATAATATGGTTAAGATTATTTTAATCTGAAATCCTGAATTAAAAAATTCTTCAAAATGTCCATTTATGAAAGGTAGCAAAAAGGAGCACATCACAAATCACACTCCTTCCCCCAAGTCCCTTCCAAAGAAACCAGTGGTCTAAAAGTACACTAACTTTTAAAAATCTGAAAGCGCATTTAGAATGCTGCACAGAAATCTGGTTTCTCTGGTGACTCAGATACAAAAGATCCTTCTTACCTATTCCTAGCCTTCGGTAGGGTGCCAGGCATCCAAGTGTCATGATGTAGAGTCTCTTCTGGTTCTGGGAGTGATCTACCCTACAGCACACTGCTCCCACTGCAATATCATTGAAATAGGCTGCCAGGGAAAGAAACAAAGGGTTATCACTCACAAATCTCAAACTATACAACCAGCTCCTTCATTTACACCCTACATCTTCCTTCCTCACTCCCTTCCTGCTAATTCTCCCACCCAGATAAAATATCATATATTGTGCATTCACGCTTGGAGTGAAGTTACCAGTGGTGCTCTAACCTAGTGGGTGCTTATCACCATTCAAAGCAACCAGCAATCACATCAGGAGGTAAGCTGGCAGCACACAATCGTTTTCTGCTGGAACAGAAAACGTGCCTATTCTGAGCGGGATGTAATCTATTTAGAACACAAACCCTCTGAGGTTGGGACTGCTGCTTTTTTTGAAGTTCCTAAACAGTTATTTTTCATGATGTAAACCAACAAAATAGAAGGAGCTGCTGTTCAAAACCATTATGGACAGCAATGATGAGCACTTCTGCCACCATAGCCCACAATTACTGGCAAGAACACTTGTACCTAATTTGGCTAGTTCGCCAACCTCCAGTACATCCTTGTAGAACTTGTCATTGTAGCTGACAGGAAAAATGACCTGGTTTAGCCTCTTCAGCTGCTTAATGTTGTGTGGCGTCACATCTCCCAGCTCGATCCGGCTACTGGAACAAATCAAAACATGCTTAACATCTGACACACTGCAAAATTTTTAAGGACACAAAAAAATTAATTATTTTATTTATCCTTAGAGAACTGTCTCACCTAATCAGCAGTTCAATACACATTTGAACTGTCATGTCCAACCCATACAATGAAGTCTTATGTTGGTGGCTGATATAACTCCCAAACCTAATTTCAGTCAGTACTATACAGTCAGAGATTTCTCAGGCCACACTTAACACTAATGTACCACAGCACATGTGTGGTTTTATTGGGTGGGAGACAGGAGAACATGAATCTCTGCAGAAGTATTAGCTTTAACTTTATACTGCTAATTTTCCCACTGATCATCAAGGGGAAAGAAAGGAAAACCCCAAAGAAAACAGCAGAGGAACAGGAACTTAGAACAGAGAAGGAAATGAAGTTCTTATCCCTGCTTCATAGACAGCCTTAATTTTACCACCTATCAATATAAAGCTTATGCTTAGGCAAAGATTAAGTCACTACTAGACGTATTTCTCTAAAAAGCAACAATACTGTGTGCAGCAAACATATTGAGCCTGTTAATATGCAAGGGTGCCCCTCTCAAGGTGGTATCTGCATCTACTATGATCATCTCTGAAGTAATTCTCCCCACTGACTGAGACCAGAATCACAACTTTAAAATACCAGCACTGAATTAAACTGAGAACAAACAGACCAAGCTTCTCTCTTTTCTAATACTAACTTCCTGACAGAAACACTATATACACAAAGCAAACCTGAAAACCCAAAGAAAATAAATGAAGAGATCAGCTGCCCCTGGGTGAATGTAAGCAGTTTTAACAAGGATTACAAGAATGAAAAATAAAACCCCCAAGATAATCAAAATCATTTCCCAAATGGTCACCACAATACAAGGGCAGGTACAAGGCCAATACACACAGAATTAGAAATGCACAGAATTCTCAGTTCACCTGGGCCCTGTTTTACTGAATACATATGGGCAACCAGATTGTTTTCTGCCCAAACAGCAGGAGAGACACTGCTCGCCTTTTAGAAAAAAAAGTCAAATTCCATTTTCAAAGAAGCAGCTTTCTAAGATCCTTGTACGTCAGGTTTGAAGTTCATCCTAGTAATGTGCTGCTTTCCATCTCCAATGTCTCTTGTGCCTAGGCAGGTTATTTTTCAGATAGGTTAATGCCTAGGACACAACAGCACAAGTTAATTTAAATTAACACAGCGACACAAAGAAGATCTAATAACAACTTCTTTTTCTTCAACAACTGTAACAAGCAATGCAGAGTATAATCTGTCTCTGCTTTATTAAGTGACCTCGGTCATACATAAAAACCCCTTTAAATGATTAATACTCCGGATATCAGTTTTAGTTGTCAATACCAATGATGGGTGATAAATGTACAACGCTCTCTAGGCATTGCAATGCAGCCTGCAAAACTATCAGAAAAAGCTGCAGGAATGGAGCCTTTAATGTTTACTTCAAGAACCATAACTTACCTTCACACCTACTTTCTCTTTTTAGAGCAAACAATAAAGTCTTCAGTTCTGCAGAGATATCAAGGCTCACCACTGCATGACAGATCAGACAATCTCCCTAGTGTTCCCTAGAGAAGCTAAACAGCTTGTAAGTAGGGCCTATCTTTTAGAGGACCACCCAGCATAAATGAACAATTGACAATTTTGTAATTCTCCATGACATTAAGATGTTCGAGTTACTACTTGGAATTAACGGATGGCATTTACATATCAACTTTGCCGACTCCAAAGTTTAACCTTTTTGTCACACATTTACCAAAGAGATTAAAAAGCTCCCTGATGTCAAGCATCTCATGTCACTGTGGGTTCTTGCAAACTCTTCCAGGAAACTCCTCATCTATCTTCCCACCACCACACAGTACATGTCAACCTTTTTCCTCCAATTGCAAAGGCAATTGCTAAGCAATGAATCCTTGCAGTTTGCCCCCGAGCTCTGCTCAATTGTACAGCCATCTCCTGAGAAACATCTCACTATGTGGACAATATGTTCTCCAACAGTGATTTCAAGAATGACAGCAACAGCAAGAGACTCCATATTCTTGCTCAGGATACCATGTCAAGATACCCAGGCACATTATAGGCAAAAACAACAGGTTATGTGTCAAAAGTTTCTTGCTACAAACCACTACATTATGCTGAAATAGTCTGCAGGATCTCTTTTCTGTGAGTCCTACCACGACCAGCCCTTTTTTTCACAGCCTTTTCCATCTTCTAGATTATTTTTGCTCTCAAGATGCCTTTCTTCATGTTTGCCATTTGTGTGAGTCCTTTTGATAATTCTATTCCAATACACAGTAACTTCTGAGCTAGTAAGGATGATCTCCTTACACCACAGAAGTTATTAGATGGCTAAGGAACTGTAAGGCTTGCTTTAAGCCCAGCTGTTCAGCCTAGTGTGGCAGGGCTTCTTCAGGCACAGAAAAGGCAAGTTGTGCCCTTTTCTAATACCAGCCAACAGTGCTGCTACCTCTTCCTCACAAAGGGCAGGAATAAAACTGTGGCATGTCTGTTCCTGGGTATATTTCTGTCTGTGAGAGAGTTTTGCTGGAGCAGAGCACCTCAGTAATGTTGTACTAGGAGGGAAGAGAAGACTAAACAGCCTCCTTTGCTGCCATCTGCATCAGAGTGGAAACCAAAGGGAGCAGGTCTCAATTGCCCAGGTAGGTCAGATTAGCTGCAGTGTAGGAGGTCAGTGAGCGAGGAGACAAATCTCACACTCAGTTTTAGTCATTGAAAGCCTAGATCTCTTCTCCAAATGATAGTATATTAACCTTGGTGATACTTTTTTTTATATCAGTAGTTCTAAGCTTCAATAGAACAGCAATGCTAGTATGACGAACTCACATCAAAGGGGTGAACCCACAGCAAAGTAATGAACTCACAGCAAAATTGTTATACAGCAAGTGATACTTGAGCAAAAATCTCTGACATAGACCATCATCAGGTAGTGTGTTTTCTAATGTTATTTTAAAATTAATTCGTTACTAATGAAACAAATGAGGCATTAGAAGGCAGTTGCTATGAAATATTTATGATGACTGTGCAACAGGACACAGATGTACTATCACAGGCAGCCAGGGCAGGATGTCTAAGAAAAGGACCATGGCCAGAAGACAGACCTTCACCAAAAAGGTTTCAGACAGACAATAAATAAATAAATAAACACAGAAGCAGAGTCTAAGGCTGCTGGCAGCTGCTGAGCTGAGACATCACCTCTGAGGCTGGCATCAGCCCAGAGAAATGAGCTCCAGTAGTAGGTGTCTAAAAGGCGCTTGTTGACAGATTTCCTTAAGCCCTTAGAGACTTTCCCCCTCTATCTCTCACCACTTGCCACATTCACTGCTGCCTCCTGCCATCTCCTGCTGCCTGCCTCCTGTGCTCTGTCACTAGCTGGTTCCTCGCTGCTTGAGCGTTGCACCAGGGCCAATATTTTATCCTGGAGGAAAATATGAAAAGGGTTTGAGAAACACTTCAGGAAGCATGAATCAATATGCTAAACATGTCTGTTTAAATAGTATGCACTAAAACCATAAATTACTTTACTGTATAGTACTAGCTGATTAAATCAGCACCACATCTATTAGGCACAAAAACATCTAATAAGCAAACTAAATGAGGATGTGGAAAGGAAGACCCACATCATGATAGTACATCATTTTGCCTGAGGACAGTGTGGCAAAAGTGCCACTGTGGCTTTGAGTAAGATCATGGGAAAGTTGGCACTGCTGCCAAAAGCAGCAGTCTTGCTGTCCCCAAGCCACATATTCTCATCTTCTTTTTGGCACAAACATTTGTGCAACAATGTGGTGAACCAACACCAATTAAAACTAAACTTTTCTTCTTTTGGCTAGGTTAGTTTTAGCCCACATCAGTCCCCTAACTGGGTTCACCACATAAGTCTTCTGCCAGCATTAAGAGAAAACAAGTTGCCAGAGGCAGAACTTGTTGGTTCTTGAAGAGAAGTGCCAGCCTACCCCAGTTTAATCCGGAAGCACTGTGCAAGGGCAGCACGGGGATGCAGATCTGTCAGTACATCAGAACACAGTACGATGTCTAGCCGATATTGTGCTACACTTTATCATTTACAGAACAACATCCCGTTTAAGGACTTAAAAAAACTACTCCAAATATCCAAGTCAAAGCACCTGTAACAAAGGACACAAAAGGATCACTCCCTTCTTTTCACTGGAGTACAGCAAATAGCTTTGTGGGGCTTTTTTTTTTTGTTAGTTTGTTCGTTTTTAACAGCTAATTACAACTAGACCTGCTTCTTCAAGCAACCTCTCAGTCAAATCGGTAAGCAAGTTTACCTTGTCAGCTAAGGTCTGATTAGGCCAGTCCTATGCATTCCTACTCAGTAGAGGGTGTATCAGAAATACCTATCCTCTGCTGTTGCAAAGAAGAAAAAAAAAAAATTATGAGCCCAAACTAGCAGAACATCAAGACGTGTACAGAGCCTGAAGCACCCAGAAGGGACGTGCCCTTCCTTAACAGATTATTTGACTCTATGATGCCAATAACGTTATTAAGAAGATACACACCACTGACACCCTACATCTCAAATGGCACTCCATGGAGCTGCAATAGTCAACTGTACTCCATCTTAACTGCTGGAACAAGTCAACCACCAACCCCAGGCAACTATTTTTAACATGGAGGAATGAGGGACTCCTGGGTCATCATGTCAGGCCTCTTACTACTACAGTGTTTTACAAATTCATACCCTTTCTTTGATGGAATAACAGCCCTCTGAAGCCACTTAAACATCTTCCACTGTAAGGCTGTTTCCAAGATACTATTACGCTCATAGTTAGGCTTTCTTCTGATTTCCATCCTAAATGTACTCAAGTCTACCTATATGCTGTCTGTAGATGATGGATACCAATAAAGCCCATCACATGTGCCTTTTCAGAGAGTTATGATCTCTTTATACTTTTCTTTTTCTAACCAAAGCCAAGCACCCGGCCTCCTCTAAGACTGGCTCTCAAATCCTACTAATCTCATACTAGGTCTTCTTTACATTCCTTCAAATTAAGTTATTTTTCCTTAAACACAGCTAATCAAAACTGCTGATAGCACCCCAAACACTTCCTATTGTCTTGTATAATGGCAATAAGTTTTTCCTGTCTCTACCAGAAGGCTTTTCCTGACATACCACAAAAATCACAGAATATTCTGAGTTGGAAGGGACCCACAAGCATCTTCAACTCTTAAGTGAATGGCCCATACAGGGATTGAACCCATAACCTTGGCACTGTTAGCACCAGCCTCTAACCAATATCCCAGGATCCTTGCATTTCTCACAACTGCAACATTCTGTGACTTCATTACTGGGGGAAAAAACCACCAAAACTTCACTAGTAAAGGGAACTGGTTCCTGCTGCATAAGGCTGCTACCTGTTAAACGCTCACAGCAACACTGCCTAGCGATGTAAGAGCAGAACTGAGGAGTGATCCACAAAATCCAAATGGAAGTGTGACTTTAGTGAGGTGACATGCACCAGTTACTGAAACTGGATGCATGCCCAGAACATTGGCATTAACACTCCTGCTCTTGCATGCCAGTGCCCCAGCATCCTTCAGGCACTGGCTAGAAAAAACCTCAAAGTTTTTGTAGAAACAAATGCAATTCCAACTAGTCCCAATGCAGTTGGATTCCTCTACCTGCAGTTTACTACAGGCCTGTTATTTAAACACAGTCTATTTTTCCTACAATGTCTTAAATTCATAACAGTGGAAGTAACATAGGCTAAATGAGACACCAGTGCTACTTACACTAAGACTGCCTTTTGCTGCTCAGCATATCCCAAAGGAGAACTGCTACACAGAATGACAGCTCAAGAAGCAGCCAATTTCCAGAGTTGCAGTTCAAGATGAAACAAAAACTCAGTCCCAGGGAATATCAAGCGCTGAATACTGGTTTAGAATGAACACCAGGGAGAAAAAGAGGGAATCTTGAGTTTCTTAATGATGTAAGAATCTCAGTCTCATTCAACTTTAAATAGTGCAAGTCTCTCCCCAGAGGGATGTGCCTGACTGAAACAGATCTCCACGTAACTGATAGCTGGGCTCGGCTTATTGAAGGCATCTGGTGTGCTAAATTTAGCAGAGCTGTATCTGAAACTTGCAAAACTTACAGAGGTACCATCAGTCAGGAGAGGGAACGTGGAGAAACGGGCCCTAACAAATTAAGAGGACTTCAGAGAAGGTTTGTCACCTGCCAAGCAGCCAGCTAAGCTTTATTGCTTCTATTCCGGCTTCCAAGTTAAAGCAGGAGTCTAGACAGGATAATCCACTCATAAAATAAAACCAAACCAGAACGATGAAAGCTACAGACCTGAAGGGTGTGGTTTTGCTTAGAGTCAACTCCAAGGCCAAAAGAGCCTCTCCAGTGTCTTGGGTTCTGGGGTTGTTGGGGTTTTTTTGTTGCTTTGTTTTTGTTTGGGTTTTTTTTAATAGATGAGCTGTCTCACTAGGCACACAAGTTAATCTAGTTGTTGTGGGCAGACCAGTATGTTTTCAATTATCTCCAAGATCTGTGGGCTGTGTATCTACTCTGCTTCACTTGTCAGAAAACCAGAGGGATACATACAAATCTAGCATAAAAGCCTCTTACCAATTTGTTTCTGAGTCCCCCTGATCTTCTTTACCCCACTTACTAGTGAAAACATGTATTTGCACGACACCTGATACCCTGCTGGAAGTTACTCCTGGCTGTATGCTGGCCTGCAGAAGGGCACAGTGATGTATAGAAGAATGCTAAGCAATTTTAGAATCAGAATTATCAGAAGGTTTCATTCAAGGCTTGTTATTCTAATGGATCTCACTGTGAATAGGTTTCACTGTCATGCATCATTATTCCCCAAGACATACTTCAGACCCTCCTTGCCTCCCTCATTAATAACAAAAAAAAAAAAAAAAAAAGCCCAAAAGAAAACCCAACAAGCCCACAGCACATTACAGTCAAGTTTCTTCATTTTATTTGGATATTTCACTCTGCTTCAACCTAGAAAACCTGACCACGTACAAAAGACTGGCCAGTCTCCACATGCAAGAAGCAAAGTTATGCTATAATAGCCTCGCAGTTTTTCTAGCTCAAAAATGTTCTTTAAGAGTTGTACTAGACCTCAAACCTAGGCTCAAACATGATCTAAAAAAAAAAACACCAAACCAAGCCCTCCCCTCCCAAAAAAGACACCCTAAAGCTAAAGTAGCAGCACAGTCATGAAGCACCTCAGCTGTCTAGATTATGCAAGTGCAAGGGGAGGTAGTGAGGTCTCTTCAACAAGTGTCAAATAAACTTTCCTAAGAAATTAAAAGTTATCTCATTCTGCAGCTGGATACAAAAAACAGGAATCACTGTGCCCAGCTGAAAGAATTTTCCAACTCCAAAATTTCAGAAATAAATACAGCTGGCCTACAACAGAAAAGCAGCCACACATACATCATTTAGTTGCCTATACCACTCTGATGCTTCAGAGTACCTCACCTTAAGGCCCAGGCTTTAACTCTGCCTGTCCCAGGTACATCAAAGTCAGGTGAATGAGGAAACAACTTACCTGTGATCATACAGCAGATAAAGAGCTGCCAGAAATCCTAACTCTCCATTGCTCATCTAACCACTTTTCCTTATCAGTCAAGTAAGCTCAGAGGAACATTCAGATTTTGATCCATGATTTCAGAGCAGAAGTACTCACTAGTTTGAAAAAAGCTTTGCTCAAAAATAATTTTGTGTCTCCATTACCTATATCCTGAGATAAGTTATAAATTACTGCCCTTTTCCATACCCTCAGTGTCTCCAGATACAAAAATTAAAACCCTCACTTGCCTCCCAGGAGATCATGACCCTTCACTAATTAGTGTTCATGAAGTACCTAATGATCACCAGGTAAGAACACAGGCTTACCTTCACATTCAAAATATAAGTGATGCTTGGTTTATAAAGTACCTTAATTACATAAATATAGCTCAAGGGCACTTCTAGTACTTACTTAGACAACAAACTACAGAATTGACACATCAGGAGAAAATATTTTTCTGCTTCCCACAAACTATTTCTATAGGTCACTGAAACATCTTTTCTTACAAATGCCTGTGTTCATTAGAATAATTAAAGTCAGGTCATTATGGGTTTCCTGCCTTTGGATATCAGTCCTAGAGTTGGTAGGTTTTTCAAGGTGTTCAAATCACACATGACATTAATAACATACTGTGAAAAATTAACAGAATGTGCTATCAGTTTTATGTGCCTACCTTAGAACACTTCTAAAGCAACAATCATTGTAAGCACCTAACTTATAAGCCAAAAAAAAAAAAAAAAAAATCTATTTCCCCCCCTTCCAAATTTTCAGTAAGAAAGAACTGCTTTCAAATGAAAATTTGTGCTAAAAAGCTAAAACCAAACAAGTCTCCTTTAACTGCAATTTTCAACCTAGTTTGTGATCTTTACTGACAAGTAGTTCCAAGTACCATGTAGAGAAAACTTTCATAAGCCTTCCATTGCTGCCCTGGGTCTCACCTCTCACCCCATAGTCTCAAGAGAACATAAATACAATGCTCAGATGGTGGAAATCAGAAATTTTTCAGGGTTAGAGATTCTAGTCTGCTAAGGGCCAAAAATCACATGGAGCCTGGAAAAGAACAGGGAGAGGGAGAAGGAAGGCCAAGTGAGCTCAGGAAGTACTTCATGCATGAAGATCTTACCATGCAGCACAGTATTTTATTTTCAGTTAACTAAAGAAAAAAACCTCTGCCCCTAGGAGAATTCAAATATCCTAATCTTAGTCACCTAGTGTGGGTACTGTTGTAGAAATGGTTTTAGCTCAGTTTTCTATAAAGCCTGTTCAATGTCCTTTCCGTAATGAATTAATTCAATATGCTCTGACACAAATACACAGTTATCCCATTTCAGTGCTGTGCTTCTCTCAGGTCTTCAAGTCCAAGAGTCTCTAGCTAGTTAGTCTAAGAGTCTGACTTGTCTCACTAGTTATTCTTCCATGCATAGACTGCTTCCCTCTTCCCCCTTGTTCCCAATCTCAACTCTCCCTCCTGACAAACTTCTGCTGCTTTAAACTCCCACATATGGCACTTTTTCCTGTCCCCTCTTTCAGCAGGGAGCAGAAAGTAATCCTGACATTGCCTGCCTCACTGAGAGCAGTAGGGATGCAAGGAAATACTGCACTTCTCTCTTATTGATTCCTAAACAAAGATCCAACTTCTGTTCTCTCCTCCACCTCCTCTGGGTAAAAATATCTAGCGCCTTCTCAGATTATTGGGCTGAACGCTTCTGATGGTTGCCAAATGGGCAGGCTCTTCAAGTTCTGAATAATTTCCACTTGGATAAAAGTATTTTTCTGGCTCAACCATCACCCGTTATTCCCCATTTTAGAAGAGATTTAGTGTGGCAAAGGAGGATGCACCATTTCTTGTCCTCAGGAGATGGCAGCAGAGTCTGTGGTACTTGGTGATTAACTAGAGATACTATTTTTTCACAGAAGCAAGCCAACCTATATATTAACAAGCCACATATACATGTAAAAAGAACTGAATGGTCAAACAGCACTCAAAAGCCAAGACTGGGTTCTGAAGTGTTTAAATAAAATGTTAAAACCCCTACATTACCTTCCTACCCTCCCAATCCTTCCTATTTCGTGGAATGTGTTAATCTGGTTATGGAGTTAAACTCAAAAAGGGTAAGAGTTATAAATCAGGTTAAAGTACCTATAATAAACTGTACTGAGTTTTTTATAAACTCATTTAGAAGCTATTAAGCCATTTGTAAGCATCCATACAGGCAAGGTCTAAATTCACCATCCATAAAATTAAATGCAGAGAGCATAGCTCATACTTGGACATTTCTAAGTTCAGAAAAAAATTAAAAATAAACAACGATTTTCAAGCTCAATTACCTTTTTCTGTCTCCAGTGCATATGACAGTTCAGCAGTTTTCTCATAAACTTGGAACTTCCTCCAAAATTTGTTAAGCTTAGCACTGTGACTAACGAATGGAAACAAATCAGCAGCTCTGCACAAACTCCATCATACTAACTCAGGAGAGAAAAAACCCTGCCTGTTCTCGTGAGAAACACGCACAGCTTCAGGGCCTTGAAAGGTTTACTTTGTGAATCCTGGCCAAACAAGCAGAGATACCAGAGTTTACCATAATGATTCCCAGTACTTTGAAAACACTAGCTATGTTTCTGTTATGTTCAGTACTCCCCAGCTGTGATGTCTCTCCTACAAAGGCAGCCAGAACAGCACTAGCCTGGAAAGCCTGTGGATTAGGAAGGTCTCTGTGGCAGCAGATACCTGCTATGAAACATGAAGCCTTAAGGACTCTTCTGCAGCAAGTTAGGACCCTTAGAAACTAAAAAACCTGAGACAGAACTGTAAACGCATAGAAGTGAGGCGCAGTCTTCCAGGAATTTCTTACTCAAAAGAAGTGGACCTTACTTTCTGAGGCAGCGTTTTAACACACAGCACTCTGCTCTCTGTTTCAGTCAGTTTTTCATCACGTGGCTCAATATGTGCTGCCACATGACAATCCCACAGGTGTTTCCCATCAGAACTGGAGTTTGGTCAATGTGACAACACTTATGCACAGGATCACAGGCACTGGGCCCTGCTCAGGACATGCCAAACGTGCTCCATGTATCTGACAGCCCCGGTCATGCAGCGGGTACATGCACACAATGGAGCACACAGGTCCTGCAGCACCCTCGTGTAACGTGGTCTTCAGGGAATGCTGGATGCCTTAGCCTCCCAGGTTTCATCTGAACTGAAAATATGAGTCAGAAGGTCAGAAATGTGCCCTTATTTTAAGATATCAACAGGTCACAGACAGCAATAAGCAAATGCTCGAGAATCAATGCAAGATTTTGTCTTCTCCTTAAAACCAGTAGCTTAAGGACTGTAATGAAAATAAAAAACCACTGACCAACAAGCAAATCAACATCCTGAAAGCAGCAAAGTACAGGGAGTGTTATTTACATCTGCGCTACAAAAACAGCCGAATTACTACACACAGTAGAACCTGAGTCTCTCCCACTGGTATTTTTCCTCATGCAAACCCAGTTCTAAAATAGATTTTTAAATTCCAGAACTAACAATTACAAAATGTAGGAATACAATAAATGAAAAAAGAAATCAATCTCTAGAGAATCATGAGGCTTACCAACAGAACAGTGAATTACCTCAGTTTTTCAAGCCACGTTTCAAAAAAAAAAAAAAAAAAGAGGGAAACATATGAGACTCTACACTATTAAAATCATTCAGAAGGTGAAGATAGAGTGAACATAAAGGCAAGTATCACCAGTAAAACCAGGTGAGAGCTAATAGCAATTACCGGTTCAGAAAGTGTTTAACTCATCTAATAAGAGAAAAACCACAAAATTTTAAGCAGCTGAGAAAGAAAAAAAACTATCTCTGAAACCAGAGGTCCTTAGAAGAGGAGGTCACAGACACTACAAGCTGCTATGCATTATTGACACACATCTATGTGGTATTTTGAATTCAGAGAGCTAAGAAAGACGGTTGCAAGCAACACAGTTAGACCTGAATCCTTTAGATCTGAAATTTCAAAACGTCAGTGAACTTGACAGTTTCTTCTTTAATTCTTTCTCTGCCCAAGTAGACTCTTCATAATTATAGCTGACATTATGTGTCTTAGCACTCCCCAAAATCATCTCTGCTCTTTGCAGTGTGGGTTACAAAGCAACACATACACTCCCAGAAAAAGTACTCAGATGGAGTCAGTTTGTTCAGAAGGACTTATCCACAATTTGGGATTCAATACTGAAGACAGACCAGATCCCTTTGAACACATCAGTTTCTGTATGTGGGGAATTGAACCTTTAGATCTATTTTTGGAGCCATCTTCTGACAGTGCTTTAGGGATCTTCACCCATCTTTGTAACTTGACAAACAATTTGGATTAGTTTCAAAGTACCCCTGTGTAATTTATATATTCCTTTTGAAATATTCTCTAGTCCTTTGAGTCTCTCATTGTATTTAAATGGGGTTATTTTTCAATTTGAGTTCTGTTGGTGTATTTGCCTCCATTTGAAATTTTAGAGAGCACCTGGATTCAATATGAGGATCTGCACAAGAATATGAATTTATTCTGCACAAGAACTTGCTGCGTGGTGTTAACAGTGTTTTGGCAAGACAGGAATATCTCTTCAAAGAGATGAAGGAGTACCAGAAAAGCACAGAGTACAGAGCCCAAAGGATAAGTCTTAAAGTCGAACCAGTGATAAGGACTGCCTCTAAGTGAAAGTAAAGTAACAGAAATAAAGTTTGGTGCTCTGGAAGCAGAAGAGGGGTATGTAGGTTTTTATTCCATAGCTTTTTATTTAAAAAATAAAAAAGCTACGAAAGGTAAAAGTCTCCACAAAATGAGAACTCCTGAGCAGTGCCAGCACAGCCAGGCTCAGCACCTTGAGGAGCACCACAGCACAGGGCACAGCTCAGGCTGTGACCTGCCAGGAGCCCACCACGGTTCCAGCCAGACATGTCCAGGCTGCTTTCCCCCCATCAGACATTCAGGTCCCAGTAACCCTGTCCCACAATTGACACACAGCCAAGGCAAGGCTAAGCTGTAGCAAACAGCAGGACGGTCAACAAAGGATAAAAGCAAACCCAGTTCCATCGGGAGCGCTGTGGAACAACAATCACATCAACTGCCACCTCGACTGGGCTGATCCTGCTGCTGCTCTCCTCACAAACTCTGCTGTCCTCGTTACAAGGTGACTAAGAGTGGGGGTGCCCCGTTCCATACAGGGTGGTGCAGGTAGAGCAAGGGTTGTCCAATACCCCAAACACACCTATTTAGAGTCAGCTGAGAGTCAATTTATTTGCAATCATAGCTGAGCCTCCTTCTACAGGCACCTGCCAGCCCTCCACGATGTCTGAAGCTGCTTATACGCTGTAAGAAACAGCTAAGAGTCTGTTATCAAGTAGTTCTTGTGTGACCTCATCCCAATTGCTAATAAGCTAAACCCCTTACCATTTCTTAGTAAAAGCTTAAGTGCTTCAGCTTCCATTCACTCTGCCTTAAGCTGCCAAACTGGAATAATAATACCCATCATTGCATAACACCAGTTTCAAGGGGACTGGTTTAATGCTCTTTTGAGAAGCAGCTGTGGAAAGCTTCCTTTGTGAAAATGAAGAAAGTGAGGTACAGGAGTGGAACGATCACATTTCATGGAGCTGAAAGTGATGCTGAAATTAATAAACATTAGGCAATTTAACCAACATTGAAAAACCTGTCCCAAAGTGACCTGCACAAGGTCAGATAGGTCATCTGACACCAAAGCAGAACGGAGAGTCTAAAGGCCTCTAGTCTCCTGCTCAAACACGGCACCTCGTTGCCCCCACTGAGCAGGAAATCAGTGTTTCAGCCAACCACGCCTGAAATCTCTGGTTTTCAAGAGCCACAGAGAAGTGACGGCAGGCCGAAAGTAGCGTGCTACAGGAACGTGACACAGAACACAGCTCGTTTGTCATCCATCCACACCACACAGCCTCCACGTAGCAATTAAAGACTTAAAACTCGACAAAAAGTGCTAAGAGGACATTGCACACAATAGCGCTGCAAAACCACACACACCCGAGGCTGGCAGCCTTTTCGCTCAGACCGAGCGGCGCTTCTTCGCTACTGCCCCACAAGGACGGCAGCCCGGGCAGGCACTGGCGAGAGGCGGGCCCGCATCCCCGTCCACTGTGCAGATTCCCGGACACCGCAGGGCGGGATCCCCCCCGAGCACGCGGAGCCACCGAGTCCCGCGTCCCCGGCGCGAAGGGCCCGGAGCCCCCGCTCCGGCGGCGGCACAGCCAGGAAGGCGCGGGGGCTCCCACGGGGAGCTCCTGCTCAGCCCCAAGGGCTCCCGCGGCAGCACCGCCGGGTCTTCTCCCCCTAAAGGGGCTCCCCCAGCACTCGCCCCCGCGGGCCCCGTCCCCGAGGGCGGGAAGGACGCGGCGACACCCCCCGAGTCCCGAGGCGGCGGCACAGCTCGGT
>VYXB01010511.1:1265575-1299331 GCA_013397135.1 Pachyramphus minor
GGAGGAGAGGAAGGACCCCGCGTGACTCGGGGGCGGGGCGACGAGGCTGACACGTGGTGCAGGACGGCCAATCATCGCTCCCTGCTGCGCCCGGCTCGCCTTTGCCCGGAAGCAGCCTGGGCTGGTCGGGTGAAGCTCCGCCCGGAGTTGGGCAAGCTCGTGCCGGGCACTTCCGGTGCGCGGCGCGGTCCGGCGCGGCGCATGCGCGCGGGGCCCGGCGTCAGCTGATCGAGCGCTGCCTTTGCCGCCGTCGCTGCCGGGGGGACTCGGGCGGATCGGGCGCGCCGGGCCGGCCCAGGTGAGGCGCTCGGGCTCTTCCCCTGCCCTTCACCGTTCCCCTCGCCTCTCTCGAGGCATGCTCGCAGGGTGTGCTCAGCTCCGGTGAAGCGGGGGCTCGGCTCCCGCCGCCCCGTTCGGTCCCTGCCCAGGGGCGGCGCGGGGTCCCCACGGATCCGCTCCCTGAGGCAGCGCGGCCCCGGCCCTGCGGAGCGGGTGTCGCTGGGGCCCCCGGGCAGCCGACCTTTGCGGAGCCGCCGTGTCCCAGCGGGGAGGCGACCGTGTGCTTCCAGGTCAAGCTGCTCAGGGAGATGAGATCTGGAAGCGAAGTAGCTCCTGAGTGAGAAACCTACTGAGCCATCTCGCAGACGCCCAACGAGATACCCCAGGGTTATTTCGGAATCTCTTATAAAAAAATGAAGGGGTGATAGTGACCGGGTTTCAGTGCTGGGTCATCCCACCATCTTGAGTGGGCGGAACTGAGTCTTTCTGTGCCTTGACCGCAGCCCAGCAGAGACGGAGCTCCAAGGGTATGGAGCAGGAATGCTGCTGCGGGCTTCTGACTGCAGCCCATCCTTAGCCGAGGAGCCCACCTGTTGTTTTGGGGTTGAATATACTGATGGCACATCAAATGCGATTCCTATTCCTGTAGCCAGTGAAAAAATTCTGGTTTAGGTGAAGTGTTCCAAATGGCACACTTAACATTCACTTAGAGGCAAGAAAGAAGTGATACATGACTGGATGATATTGTGCATGTTACAGTTGACAGTGGCATTGCAGTATGTGGCTGTGTCAAGATCCATCCACTCAATGCAGTTGCCCAAAGTGCTGTACTTTCTTAGGAAGAAATAAAGTAAAACCTCTCTTCCTAAGGCTTTACTGGCTTCCCTCAGAGCACTTATACTCCTGCTGGGCATAAAAGCAATTTGGTGATAGTTTTATTCATTGTAATG
Organism: Pachyramphus minor; assembly: GCA_013397135.1. Taxonomy (NCBI): domain Eukaryota; kingdom Metazoa; phylum Chordata; class Aves; order Passeriformes; family Tyrannidae; genus Pachyramphus; species Pachyramphus minor. The sequence goes on from VYXB01010511.1 coordinate 1,266,805, forward strand.
CAATACTTCAGCAGGTTACACTGGCTATTTGATCTAGCACTGTATTTCAAATGCTAATACCACTTGAAGTGGAGAGGGGCTGGACAAGGAGCAAGGCCTGCTGACAGGCTGCTAGAGGTAATTTTCTAGCCCACCCCTTGGTAGCACTTCAGCAAGAACGTGCCAAATACAAGCTGGCATTTGGGAGTGGAAGTTTGAGAAGCTGAGGCAGATCCTCAGTATATTGTAAGTTGCTGTATTTGTGCTGACTTTGACACTGCATATCTGCAGTAGCTAATGTTTGGCCTTTCTGTGCTGTATTTTTAAAGTTCTTTAAATGACTAGCAAATATGAATATTTAATTGTATCAGCATTTTATTATTTTCTACTTAAGAGTGTGTGAAGTGAGGTAAGAGTCTAAAGGTCTTTAAATTACCAAAAATAATGTGGCTTATTTTTATTCTGCCTGTTAGTTTCTTATGTGAAGTCTTCTGGAAAAGTTTTATTATTTTATGTGGGCAACAAATTAGTTTTAATTTTGTAATCAGGTGACAAAGTGTGACATTCAGAAATACTAAATCACCACAGGCATCAACTTGAGAGTACAGGGAAGGAGAGATTAAGGCAACAGTGGAAAATGACTGCTGGCATCAGCTGACTGTGCAGATGGGGGTTGAAGTCTTGTGTTGCAATAGTAACATGAGACCTGTTTCCTGTGAGTGCAGCCTTTTCATTTTCCAAATCAAGAATTATTTTCTGCAGATAGTGCTAATATTAGGGTGGAGCCATGAACAGTTAATACTATTTGCTGAACTCTTCTAGAGCATTAGATTAAATTTAGCCTTTATTTTGGTATATATTAGCATAAGTATATATTAGCAGTTTTATACCTCATTAATCTTGACTTAAAGTCTGTGGGCCTCACTGTGCTTGTGTTATCTAAATTTTTTTCCCAGTATGACTTTGTGGATTTATCTTCCAGACTCACATGAGTGTTGGAACTGCCTGTTGTTATCCAAAGCTGCTACAGACCAGCAGGTTACTAAATGATTTCCCTGAAGAGACATTTAGAGGCACTACACTTTACCTCTTATGTTTGGATACCATGATAGTGTCTCTTAGGGTTACTGAGCCCTGAAAATTCCAATCGATGTTTTTCCCTCATGGTTTTAAATTGCATGTTTGTGAGCTAAGGCTGTGTTCCTGGTTAGTCTTTTAGAAAGTGCAAAGGGATGGTGTTGGCCATAAAATGTTGAATGCTATTGCCCGCCAAGTAGTAGTTCCTCTTTTTCTTTCTCTGTCTTTTTTTAAAAAAACTGTGAAAAACCACAAGCCATGCAATAACCCAACACTACATTGCCTGAAATAGTTTATTTCCTCCATACTTATCTCATTGGTTAAAAAGTGGGGGATTTTAGGCTTGGAAATATTGAGGTATTGTTGAACAATGGTATGCACATGTTTTTTTTTTTAGTCTGGAATTGTACCAAGGAAAACAGACCGTTTAGTCAACTGGAATATCATGCTCATTCATTCTGACTCAACATCTTAAAACATGTGACTTCTTTAATCTTTCAGCTGGGCAGAGAAAAATGGGGACCTTCTCTAGCAGAGGAAGTAGAATGAATCTAAACTTTTAAACCTTTTTTTCCTGTATGCATTACAGTAGTCACCTAAAGGTCCAGCATGCAAAACTGGCTTAGACTGGATCTTCTGGTTGTCACTGTTGTACTTTCTTTTATGTTATGAAAAGGTTTTTTGTTCCTCTTTGATGTGTCCACTCCCTTCTCTCCTTTGAGAGTGGACAGCTAAGCTTATGCTAAATTCTTGGGTTTGGTCATCTCTCATGGCAGTGAGTTCCACAGTCTCAATGATATGTTTTGTTTGGTTACTTTATTTCATCTGTGCATTTATTTCTCCTATTTTTGCCCAACTCTCAAGTCCTGTGCCTCTGTGCCTTAGAAGGGATGACCATTTGCTGCCAGCTTTCTAGACTTCCGTATATTATATGGCTGCTCTAACAGACATTGCCTTCCAAGGCCTGGCTTTACTGAAATGTTACACTTACTCTGAAAACCTGGGAGATATATATGGCTAAATCCTCAAAGTCTTGGTTTGGCAGACCTTGTTGCTATCACTTAATCAGATGGCAGAAGATGCTCAGTTTTAGGTGAATTTGTTTTCTTGCTTCATCAGCTTGACTACTCCTCAGAGTTTGTGTAACAGTAAATTTCAGTGTGTTTACTCCCTTCATAAATCATTTGTCTGACAGTGGTCTCCTACATGCATGGTGCCTCTGGATAGTTCTATTTTACCATAGTTATGTTTGCTTACCGGAGTGGTTTGTGGTTGTTCATGGAAAAGAGAGGTGGTCTGGATGTCAGCTGTGATGCTGGTCTTCTTCTGTGCCTTGAATGTGAAGAGCAGTCCTGTTGTGGTTGGGATGTCACGTGTAAGGAGGTATGGAAAGGTTATGGGAAAAGCTGTTGACTTTATGGAGAGAAAACTGTGCCTGTATTGGAATAACTTACCATAGCTGGACAAAAGCTTTTGGGTATGCAAGTTTCATATAACAGCCTGAATTGACAGCATTCTAAAAACTGAGCAAAGAAACTGCATCTTCCAAGAAGTTCAGTTAGTGAGGCAAATGTTTGTCATTGTTACACTGTATCATTACTCCATTTCCCACTATGAAAGTAGTAGCTTAAAAAGCAGCTCTCTAGAAAAATATTAGAATGGTGTTTCTGGCTAAATGCAGATAACATTGGTAAGGATGTTTAACAAGGCAATTCTATTATGTGAATTTCCTGTAAATCCTTGAAATTTTGACGTTTTTGTTATCATGAGATAAATTTGCATCACCACAATATGTAGTTTAACAATGTTAAAATTTAATATGTTGAAGGGGTACTGGCTGTTCTAAAGAAGCTGTAGATACTTCATTGTATACTTTAATTGAACATAAAATCCCCAAATATGATTTCACTTGCTTTAAAATATAAAGATGAAGTTTTCCATTACAGAAAAAGTCAACCTCAATGAAATATCCTTTTGCTAGAATCCACTGCCAGTATGTGTGTTGTGATTCCAACCAGGTGTTTCATTATACCAAAGGTGCTATAAAAGTGTACTTCGCTCTGCTAGGGCCATTGGATCTTTCTCAAAGACTTTCATGCAAACTTACTCCTGGTTCAGCTCTTCAAACTAGCAGCCAAATACCTTGTATAATCGACTGATGAAGCCTAACTTTAAAGATGATCTGAAAGTTAATTGTAATGATGAAATACTTATTCTAAACTTGTGCTCAGTATTTTAGCTGTTACACCTGGGGAAAGGGAGTTTAGACAGTGGTGACACTGAAAGAGGAGCCTCCGTGTGTTTTAATGAGCCCAAGATAATAGTATGTTTCTGTATGTAAAACCAAGCCTGACTTAAAAATCTGGCAATGGTTGTTTTGTGAAATTGCACACCTTATGTCTGTTGAGGTCAGATCTTCAGCTGTACTGAACTTTACTAAAGTTTGCTGCTGTAGTTGCTTACAACTTTGTGTTCTCATTTGAATGTTTCTCATCTTAAAGGTTAGAACTATAAAAAGTATTTCAAGTTACAGTGCCCAATACACCTGAAAGAAGAGTGACTTTTATTTAATAAAAGCAAGGGTGAATTTTAGTTTGGCAGTAATGTTAGGTTAATGAAAATTGCTCATGTAGAGGAAATGACTGAGCGTTACACTGAGCAGATGGCTGCAGAACTTTTCAGCCTGAGCAGCTAGATGACAGGATCAGGATAAGAAAAGAAGGTCACTGCAGAACACAGAAATGAATATTGTATTAGTATTCTATATTGTGATTTGGATTTCAGTTGCATTAGATCTTTCTTTTGTGTAAAAGTCAGTCAAGCCAAAGAAAGGATGGAATGTGTAGCAGGCTGAAACCCATGTCAGATTTTTCACAGTAGTAAAATTGTGAAGCAGTGTAGCAAGTAAGAACTAAGGGGATGGTCATCTATTTCCTTCTCTGGAGAAGCCTCTTGGGTTGAGAGGAAAGAATTGATGCAGAAAACCCTATTATAGGAAACTGTAGTTTATAACCAGTCACCTGATGAAGATTTTTTTTTTCACGTGAAGAATGTGGTTTTCTCTAGTAACAAGAGTATTTGATTTTATTAAAGTAGGGTCTTTAGCAATTCTCGATATAGCATAACAGCTGTGTTTGATGTCCAAAGGCCAGTTATCTACTGAGCTGATCAGATCTTTAGTGGGTCGGAGCAGTTATGCAATGCCTTGCCAGCCTTTCTATCTAGTTTTATTCGTGCTGTGAACTTTTTGGTCATGTTTAAACACAACTTTGTCCTGGGCCTGTTCTGGGCTAACTGAAGCTTCTGGGCCCAGCTAACTGGGCTTCTGAATAAAAGCTTGTGTGCTTGAGTAACAGCTTGTGGTGGTGGTATGTCTTGCATGATCAGACTTCACATCTCGCCTTTGTTTTAGGAATATATGCTTGTGTTGTATATATGTATCGAATCTAAATATATTTTTTATATGTTTAGCTTGTGTGCAAGGCATGATGTTTGCTTGAAGTGTCAGTCTGGTATGTATTGGCATGCCCACAGGTAAATCCCCCCCTGTTTTGAGGAAGAGTATAGTAGGAGCTTGGGATGGACTTCATGAATTCCATGTCGCACAGACTCACTTTTTAGCCACTGTGTGCTGGGATGCCAGTGGCGGCGTGATTCTCCTCCCTGTCTTTGTTCTTCAGTACACCTCTACTTATGTGTACATGTGCAGAGTAGAGCAAGCCTCACGTGAGAGGAAGGGGCTTCATAGTACTCAAGAAACAGGTTGCATGAAAGATGAGCTGTCTTGTAGGGTTGCAGATGGGTCCACAATGCATAGCTGAGCATCGCTTAAGCAGGTTCCTCATCTACCCAGTGCAGAGGTGACCTCAAAGTGCCCTGTGGCAACTGGAATAGTTAAATGGATGAATGTCCATATTGTTAAACTTAAGAAATAATACCTCTAGCTCAGAGCTTATGGCAGGAAGGTTGGTGCAATTAGCTTCACAGTGTCTGTGAGAGAGAAGACTGAGCCACACCGTAGTGTTGAGCACAGGCGGTGACTCCTGCCTGGTTCCATTAGAGTGCAGATGACACAGCTGGGAGGTGCTTGATGTAGCAGAGGGCTGTGCTGCTGTACAGAGGGACCCTAACAGTCTGGAAAAATAGGCTGATGGGAATCCCATGAAGTTTGACAAAGGAAAATGCCAAGTCCCGCACCTGGGGTAGAATAACCACGTACCCTGCTACAGGCTGGGGACTGACTGACTGACTGCAAAGTGGCTTTGTTGAAAAGGGCTAGAGGTCCCCAAGTTGAACATCAGCTGGCAATGTGTCCTCGTGGCAAAGGCAGCCAGCACTATACTGGGCTGCATTTGGGAGAATCCTGCCAACAAGTTCAGGGAGGTGGTTTTTCGCCTTGGTTAAGCTCGGTGGAAACCACATCTGGAGCGCTGTGTCTGGATCTGTGTTCTCCAGTAGAAGACATGGCTTAATGGTGTGGGTCAGGAGGAGGGCCACAAGACTATTAAGCATTTGGAGATAGCAGAAGAGGGTGAGAGAGCTGGAATTATGTGGCCTTGGGAAGAGAAGGCTCTGAGGATCTTGGTGTAAAGTAGATAAACACCTGATGGGAGGGAGCATAGAGGATAGAGCCAGACTCTTCTCAGTAGTGTCTGCTGAAGTAACAAAAAGCAATAGGCACAAACTGAAACACAGGGAATTCCCTTTAAATTTAAGAAGATACTTTTTACTATAGGGGTGTCTGAACACTGGAACAGGTTGCCCAGAGAGTTGTGGTGTCTTCATCCTTGGAGGTGATCAAAAACCCTCTGGACATGACCCTGGGCAACCTATATTAGCTTGCTTTGAGCAGGGTGTTGGAAGAAGACAATTGCCAGAGGTGCCTTCCAACCTCAGCAGTTTTGTTGTTTGGTGACTAAGAAATCTGGAGTAATTTTCCCTGCTGTTTTATAGTAAAATTATAACCCTGCATAGTGTGAAGGAACAGATTTCCTGAGAATAGTTTGTCTTCCTTTCCCAGTGACCTGTGTTACTGTTCTGGGCATGTTGGTTTTTTCTGGATACAGAAATGCTGTTGAACTTCTGCATTTGTCTAGTAACTTAGGTGCTGAATTTTTTTTTTTTTAATACTTCCTCTTAGAAATATCATCTGTTGGAAGGGGAAGTATAAACCATCCAAATTACAGGAAATCTGTGGTAGTGATTATTGTATTATTTATGAGACCCTTGCAGCAGATCTTCATGCAGCTGGGCACTGGGATTTATGCACAGTGCCAGAGTCTGCTCGGGTGAACACAGTAGGTGCTGGGAGTCTTGATTCTGAAGCATGACCCAAGTGTGACACTAAGCTGATTGTCCAGTGTGGGTTGTAATCTTTACTATCCTGTAATGTCCAGGCTTTTACTAAGAAAAGGAGGAGGGAGGTTTTCTTTGGGAAACTTTGTTTGGCTACATTTTACTGTGTATACCTATTAAGCTTGCCCAGAAATTGAATGCAAGGGCTTATATTCTGACTCCCATTTTTCTACCCTAGGAAGTCAGCACATATTAGTCTGTTTCAGATACAGTGAAATCTATTACTTTAGTTCAAAATTACTCCAGCAGAATGAGTCTTAGCACTGGTGACTTATTAATGGACTGCTGCTGATTCTGAATTACTGATATTGTGCTGTTTACTACAGTTTTGGTTACTGTATTTGAGCTTTTGTGCCAATGTGAAGTGTTGCTAATCCTAGAACTTGTGCAGGTAGTCTTGAGAAGTTGTGAAGACTGCAGGGAACTCTTCAACTCAGGCAGCTTCTTGGGGAGAGATTGCATAGCTGCTCATGTTGTGTACAGCACACTGGACAATGTCAGTGCCTGTCGATCTCTGAAAACAGAATCCAGCAGCTGTCACTCGGGGTGGCACATCACTCTGCTGAGGTGCTGGATGTTGTGCAGTTGCATCAATGCTGCTGCTAGCTAGGGGAAGGGCTTCTTAGCATAAGCCCCACAAGACTCTTGGAGACAATCAGTACTGTTCTGCATACTCAGGAAATTAGTATTACTGTGTCTTCAGCGCCTCCCTGTGCAGTCTGTAGTTAACCAGCTGTTCTGTTAAGCTCTTCCAGTGCAGAGCATGCACTGACATGGCTACATTACACTGGGGGGCTGGCAAGTGAACGGATTCCAGCAGAAAGCATGCATCTTGCTTTCAAGGATCTTTATGTAGTAGGATGCACCACTTGGGACATTGGGATTATTGGCTTTGTAGGAGGCCCTTAATGCAAACGCTGAGTCCTTTTAATTTCTTCTGCTCGGTCCCGTGCAGTGAGGAGGGCACAGATGGGAGTTCAGCTGGGCTCTGGGTGGCTTGATTTGCTATTGCGGCATTCCTCGGTGCTGGTGGGAGAGAGGGAGAGACTGATGACTCATCAAGTCAGGTGGTTATGCCTCTGCTGTGTGGCAGAAATTTCTTTCCCCTCTGCAGCAGGCTTTCTCATCCTTCTGTGTAGGGGCACTAGAAGGACAATTATTTCGTAGGTGGTGATGCTTAACTGCTGAATTCCTGCTTTTGAATTGGGCCTGTGGATTTTTATTTCTCCCTGTTTCTGCAAAATAAGGTAAGAATCGGTGTTTATGTGATAAAATTGTCATGGATTTTCTTCCTTGCTGCAAGAAGGCTCCTTCTGAAAATCTCACCCGAGTCTTAATTTTGAAGAGATCTTTCTGGTAAGGCAGTTCATTGTGTAGATTTTGGGTCTGATCAAATGCTTGAACCAAAACCAAGGAACTGTGATAGAAAACAGGTTTTCCAGCATTGAGAGCAGGACAGTTACATTTTTGGGGATACTGTGTTGCCAGATTGCTGTGCTGGGGAGAAACCAAGATAGAAAGCTCAGGTTATAGGCCCTTTATTATTTAATTATATAAAATTAGGGTAATAGATCACCTTTTAGTCGGAGGAGGTTCTGCTACAAGTAATATTTTGATTTCTGACACTGTTAAGCAGAATATGACTGCTAGAGCCGCAGAGCATGTTTAAAATAATTGGTGAACTGCTATAGACAGGGAAGATTCCTGTATATGAGTTGTAAAGGATACAAGATGCATCTTTGCTCAGAAGAGAATTAAAATTAAGCTAATACCCTGTGTATGTGTGCAAGTGGACTTTTGCAGGAGGGAATTGCATATAGTACCTAATAGACAGTGGCAGGAGGCCTCTGAAAGGCTGTAGGAGCTCAGTAGATTTCTAAAATGGCCAACTACCATTGCTTCTGGGTTAAGTACGTACTGCCTCCCTACACATGATGTGTTTAGCAAATCCTGACATGCTTTAGAGAATTTCATTTTCTCTGAGCACTGGCAATGAAAACATTTAATGCTGTAGGTACTTAAGGCAACGTTTGGGCCCTCAAGAACTTTTCCATCTAAAATGAAAATCTGTAGTGCTAATACACAAGCACAAGAAAATGATGCAGAGATAAATAACAGCTCTTTTTTTTTTCTTTATTTGTTTCTTCAGTGTTAAAAGTTGTGTAGCCCTTTAAAAAAGGGGTCAGCTTGACTGGGGGAGCACTGGCTTTGAGTAGACTGTAATTTGGAGGTACAGAGGAGGTGAAACAAGGGTGAGGAAGAAATCACCATATCTTTTACACTTGGAATAATTAATAGATACATGTTTAAAAGCAGTTGGTGCAGATGCTAGGGATCATAACAAAGACAGGGTTTATTGCTAGGTGGGCTAGTGGAGGAATCCCCTTCTCTTTTACTTGGCTTTACCAACAATTTGGAAAGGTGACTGCAGGAAGAGAGAGGGAGCAGAGCAGTCACAGGAGTGGGAGAGGCAGGTCTGCTGGCTGTCAGGATGTTGCCACTTAGCCTGCAGAATGACTATCTGAGGTTTCTACTTTTCTCCCTAAAAGATAAGCAGTCTCTTCAAGCAGGCTTTGTTTAGGAAGAAAAGTTAATTTAGATTGGAACTGGCCAGTGTTCTTCCTGATTTTTTGCCTTTGTAATCTGACTCTTTCATATGGGACCCTGTCTAGTTGCCAGGCAGCATCACTAGTTCAGTTATGAGAATTTGGTTTAACTCTCTTTTTTGTGCTTCTGTAGAAGATTTTGATAGTGAGACTCTAGAGATTGTTCTGTATGGTATGTTTTAAGTAGATTTATAAGAATAACTGCTTTTTTCAGTATGAACAGTAATTGTGCTTGAGTTTTGCAATGTCTTAGTTGTTCAAAGCAAAAAAGATGAGATAGTTGTGTTAGTCTGATCAGAACCAGCTCTTAGCAGCTGCTCAGGAACTGCAGATTGCTTTCTGAGGACCACCCCTCTGCCATTTGTCAGGGGAGGCTTTTGAGAAAAAAGCAGTGAAAAAAAAAATTGTGTTCTGGGCCTAAACAACAGGCAGTGTGAAAAATAAACTATGATTATGGAGAGTGGAGGGATCTGAGGAATATGTGACTTAGCCTTTGGTCTCAAGACCAGTCTGCTTCAGATTGGTGGTGACTGAGTCATCATCAACTGTTGGAGTGGCTGCTGTGAAATGAGTCAATGGCAGCCATGATACAGAAACCACTCCAGAGAGACATGGAGCCTGGAAGAAGCTATTCCTTCAGGCTGAATAAGGGGTTGAAATCATGGGAGATCTTTCTTACAGAGCAGAGCCACTGGTTTAAAAGATTTAGATTGGTAAAGAGGCTGAAGGGCAGAGGAGTTGTAGTGCCGTATTAAAAAGCTGGGAAACAGTTGTAAGATATTAAGAATAGCTGATGTCAGCTCCTGCTCCTGAAGAAAAGGCACAAAAGCATCCTTCAATGGTGGTGGAAGGGGTGGCAGTATAATCATTGTCTTGCTTATTGTACATGGGACTGTTTTCCAGCCTGAATATGCCTTTTTATTTGCTGCCTTGCGGAAGATGTGTGTTAGATCAAGCTTTTCACAGAGACTGTGAGTGTCAACAGATGCCTCAGACAGCTCACATCCCTGAACCGTGGGCCTGTGCTGGATAGGCCCTGTTGATTTGGACGGAGAGTACTGGGTGCTGGGGCTGCCAGAGCACACCTTTCACCAGGGCTGTATCCTAAGTGTATCAATCCAGTAGAAATGGGTAGAGAGTGATCTGACAGTTCTCTAACACTAATCAGTTTCCAAGGTAACACAGCATGATAAGGGTTCACAAAGCAAAACCATTAAATACTCATATCCGCATCAGAAGCAGGACAGTCCAACTGTCGATCGCAGGACAAACACGAATGGAAGAAGACTGTTTATGAAACAGTGTTTCCTGTGACAGTTGTTTAGATTCTCCAAACAGGTACTGGCAAAAGATGACAGCCTGTTGTTTAACTGTTCCAAGTTAGGGGTTTTAGTCAAGCACAGTTCTTCTATAATGCTCCATGGGTTTCGCTGGGAGCAAAGTCTGCATAATATGTAGCTGTGAGGCACATAGAAAGGACTCGTGTGTTTGTGTGCTGGTGCTTGTGAAAGTGTATGTTTCTTCCTCTGAACATTCTGATTCAGCAGCTGAAGATAGCAAAAATAGAATTTTCACAATTAATATTTGTAGTATTGCTTTTTAGAGACTGGTGGCAGTAAAGCAAACCCAGAACATTCTCTTGCTCACTCAGAATTGTGGAAAACTCCATATTTTGAAGGAGGGTAGATGAGATGTGGAAGACAGCAGAGATTTTCAATTGTTTGAATTATCTATTACCAAGCTTAGAAACAGTGGGCAGTGTTAGGGCATTTTTGGAGTGCAGCTCTTTCACTCAACAGCAGTTTTTGGAGCATAGTGTTGAGCAACGTTTTACCCCTGTGTTTCTGCAATAAGGAATCTTAGTTCTTTTTGTTTAAATTAGTTACTTTTTAACTTTTTACAGCTTTAAAATCAGTGTGGTTAAGGTGCTTCAGGCTATGAATTCAGAATTCTTTCAAACTGGAAACAAGGAGAGAGCACAGGAAGGAGGAAGAGGAGGAGCGTATTACATATGTGTTCTTCAGGACTGACTCTCATTTTTTCCTTCTGTACAGCTGAACAGGCAAAATGGACTTCTCCAAGCTCCCCAAAATCCGTGATGAGGACAGAGAGGCTTTTGTTGGCTATGTTCATGGAGTCTCAGGACCTGGTAGGTATTGTTTTGGAAAGGAAATCATAGATTTTGTTTCATCTAGTGTGTTGTTAATCTTGTTCACTCAAAAGTGGAGAAGTATAGTAGAGCTCTGGCTGGTGTTTTTTTTTTCTATTTTTTTGGGTGGGGGAGAACTTTAAGGAGGATCACTGACTTATAGTCTGATAAAACATTAAAAATATGCTAATAAGATGTTACTAATAATTAATCTTTTTAAAAAATGTAATGAGCAGAAACAGGCAGTTGAATAATAACAACAATAATAAAAAGAAAAGGTAAGTTTTCTGTATGAGACAAAGCTACTTGTTCAGAAATCTGCAGGCCCAGTGTGTTAACCTTCTCTAAAAGGGTGTGAGTTATATAGTCCATTGTCACTAAAATGCAGTTTGCCCCTGTGCTTTCTGGAATATTGAGCCCCTGTCAGTGTGAGGCTGTTTTGTGTTACTGCACCATGGGCTGGAGGAGCTCAGCAAGGAGCTGCAAGAATCAGGGAAGGTGGCAGAATGTGGTGGTACTGCAACTGGGAGAAGGAGCACTCTTCCTTCATCTTTATCAGCTTAAATACTTTCTGTAGGGTCTGGTGGTAACAGCTTTTGATTACATGCAGATTCTACTGGCTTTTCTGCTCCCTCCTACATTCTCTTCAAGAGGTGGAGGAAAGAATGAGAATGTGAGCACAGAAGAATAGCAAGTATTTTTGTTACTGCAGCTTATTTGGTGAATAAGAAACTCCCTTGGTTTGCATCTACATGAATAGTCACAGGTCCTTTAACTGCCAATTCCTTAACTGCAGAAGTGATACTTAAAAGCCATTTTAAACTGATACAACTTTCTTTCCCAAGAAGTGAAAAATGTATTTTTGTGTAAGTATGTGAATCCTGTGTTCATTACTGAGATCATAATATACAAGACATAATAAATTTTATTCTAAAGCAGCTAGACCCTCACATATGACTGCTGAAATCTGACTCAAAGCAGACGGAAGTTTCAAGCCCAAAACATGCTGTGAAATAGTCTACATCTTCCAAAAGTGTCCTAAGATAGACATCACTTTTCTACAAAATAAAGTGAAAAATAGGTTTTTCTTGAAAGCTTTGTAGTCATCTGCATTTAGCAGGTGCCTTGTCTTGATCTATCCATGGAAATAGTTTGTCAGCACCCAGATGCTACCAAGGAAAACAGAAGTTTGAGTGACATGAAAATGCTGGTCCCCAACCACAGGTTTATGTAGCTACCAGGTATCAGGTGAGTTTTGCCATTTTCCTGTGTGTTTTAATGTAGCCAGGTGGGAATGTGGCCCAGCTCACTGGAAGGGAGAAGTGCCTTTATAACCAGTCTGTCGAAGTTCACTGCCTCTCTAAACCCCTCAACATTTGCCATCTGTCAAGACAGATAAGAAAAATTATGGCATTAATTGTCTGTGAGCTACTGCATTCTGATAGCATCCTCTAATTGTGCTTAAAAGAACATTGTGAAAAGTGTAGGGAAAGTTATTCTTTTGACTTTTAAGCTAGAAATACCAGGAGCTGGGACAGCCTTTTGTGAAATGGAGAATGTGTGTCTGATTTGGGTGAATATCAGGCTTATGCTGTGTAGTTCTTACTAACTTCTGATGAGTAAATTTCCTGAAGTACAGGAAAAACATTCACTTGGGTGCCCGTCTTTTACAGTGGTCACTGCGTGTAACATGGCAGGTGCTGCTATGTACGAGCTGGTACGAGTAGGACACAGTGAACTAGTGGGGGAGATTATCCGACTGGAAGGTGATTTGGCAACTGTCCAGGTGTATGAAGAAACATGTATCCTTTTCACTGATCCCTCCGAGCGGGCCAGACTGCACAGTCCAGAACACAGTGGTGATTATGGTAAAGATGATGAAAAAAAGCTGACTGGGACCAGCCCTTCATACTTTGTGTTCCAGCAGATCATCTACTCTGCAGGTTTTTTGTAAATTCTGGTGGTTTTGAGGTAAATCTTACCTTGTGTGGCTGTGTAGCGAAGAGACTTTTTTTTTAAAACAGTTTTAAGTGGAAATTTAATCATGCATTCCTCAGGATGTAAGTTAGTTTTAATTTAAATGTGATAGCTCTTAATTAGGAAAGTTTTTCGACAAATACTAACCATAAATGGCAAAACTACCAAGCAGTATTTGTTGCATTTTTCTCTTTGTTTTTGATAAGTATAACACTTAAATAAGAAATGTAAAGTGGGCAGGATGCCTTCTTCTGGGCAGAGTATTTTGCCAGACTCTGTAATGTCTGTAATAGATTACATTTTTGCATCAGCAGTGTGCTTACAGAATCTTGGTCCACCTATGATGCAGTATGTATTCTAAAATCTAGTTAACTGAAAATGGATTTTCTGTTACATATGCATATGTATGAGAGAATGTCAGAAAAGAAGCCGTAAAACTTAAAACTAGTTCTTTTTTTTTTTCACAGAGTTGGCTCTGTATATCTGTAGAGGCTAGGAAAAAGGCAGTGCTGGCTCCTAAAGCCTTATTCTGAAGAGCTCATTGGTAAACTGGTGACTAGCTCTTGTCTCTACGTAGAAATTTATAATTTTGGAGGCCATCATCTATTAGCCTTCCATCATTACATGCAACAAGTTTGAGTATAGTTTACTCCTAGGTTCCTGATGAGAGGGCTCTGTCATAAGGCTCTCTGAAGTCAACTTGCATTTAATCTCTAGAGTTTTACATAGGTTTTAGAGGTTTCTTTTGTATTCTCACAGGGCCTTTTGCCCAGCTGCTGGCCCTTTGCAGAGAAAAGTCCACTGTGCATCTCAGAGCTTAGACAGTGGATAGACCTGACAACTTGATACCAGAGGAGGGCAATAATGCTGGTCTTAGACAAACTGCTTTTAAAACTAGGCTGCTGTCAAAGAGGCTGTGCAAGGCTCAAGGTCAAATCAGTTGTGTTCTCTAAACAAATTCTGAAGCAAAAAATTATATATTTCATAACATTATCTGACTTTAATAGTCAAACCTGTCTTCTAGGTTTGAACATGTAAGAAATGTCTCATGTCTTGCCATCCCACTGCCTGGCACTGCAGTGAACTCATCCATATAGCTGACCTCAACAAATGCTTGTAAAGCAGAATATTTGTCACTTCTTTGCCTCTCTGGAGGATGATGAACTTTGTTGCTTTGGCAAATTCAATGTTTAGTATAAAGCCTACATGCTTCTCAAATGGTGATGTGGAACACAGTGATAGTACTACCTTAAAGTCAGAAAAGGGGTTTAAGGGTATGTATGTGATGCCTTCTGCCCTGTTTCTTTCCCTTGCTCTGGAAGAACTTTTCCTCAGCAAATCTTCAGCTGGTGTCTCTGTAGGAGATCCTGTACTCCGTACCGGGAAGCCCTTATCAGTGGAACTAGGGCCTGGCATTATGGGAGCTATTTTTGATGGTATACAGAGACCTCTCTCGGACATCAGCACTCTGACCAAAAGTATCTATATCCCTAGAGGTGTCAACGTGTCAGCTTTGAGCCGAGATGTCAAATGGGACTTCACACCTTCCAAAAGTCTGCGGGTAGGTTCTGCTGAGCCTGTCTTCCCCTCCCACTCCTCTACCCCCAGGGCTTAGGGCTGGAGCCGTGTGCTAAGGCTGCGACTGCTGGGGGCTGTGGTTAATGCTTGCGAAAAGGGGTGCTAGGAGGTGTTATGATGTCTGAGACTGGATGTGGATCACCAGAACTTACTTGATGTGACTTACTGTGTGTTGCTGCTGCATATGAGAAATTTACCAAGTTTTATTGTATTTCCCAAGCTGTAGAGAAGCTTGTGGAATTGCAGGAAGCATTAGCAGGAGCAGGTGTTACCTGAGCAAAAAGAATGATTGCAGCACACATTTTGCAAATGGTGAAGATAGCCTTAGAGCTGGAAAATATCATGGCCTTAGCCCTTGGTGGCATCTTTTTTTTCAACCTTGCAGGTTAGCATATGCTATCCTTTCTCTACTTAGGACATTAAATTGAGAGGTAAAAAAGAAAGGAGAAAAATTCCTTACATCTGTCAGTAATTGCTATTGCCTGAGTCTTGAAAGGTGCTTGAGCACCGATAGTGTTGCTAGCAATGTGCTGTTAGAGTAATGAGTTATGTAAATGGGCTGCTGTGCTGTAAAGCATTTATAAAGGGAGTAATCACAGTGCTAGACTTAATAGCTGTAGTATGTTTTATTCTTCTTTGTCAAGATTCTTTTTTAAAACTTATGACTAATAGACCTGTTCTGATTTTAGGTTGGCAGCCACATCACTGGTGGAGATATTTATGGTGTGGTGAATGAAAACTCCCTTATCAAACACAAAATCATGCTTCCCCCACGGAACAGGGGTACAGTTACATACATTGCTCCTCCAGGAAATTATGACACTTCAGTAAGTCTCCCAAACAGCAGTTGCTGGTATATTCCATGTCTGTTTTATAAAGTGGTTGTACTCTTTCTGTTCTGCGTGAGGCCAACTAGAAAGTGTTTCATGCAACAAGGTGTCTGAGTTAATGATTGCTCATGCTACCCTGCCTGGAGAGGTTGCATTATTATCTTCTGCAGCTGCATTCTATGCCCATGGCTTCCTGATGGCACTTCAGTATGCCATGTTTGTTGACCTCTGTGGGGATCTACAGTATCTTGTGAATATGCAAAATTCAGTTGCTCTTCAAAAGCATGTTTTTAATGTATGCTGCATCTTGTACTATTTTCCCTTAGTGGTATTGTAAATATGGGAAAGAGGCTTCCCTTGGGAGGGGATGATAGTGTGTTGAGGTTCCAAGAGATCAAAGACCTAGCTGTATGGAGTAGTGGAAATGAGAATTTGTGTGCTGGTCCAGCGTGCAGCTGTTTGCCTACTCCAGATGTCTGGTGTTCTCTGTTAGGATGTTGTCTTAGAGCTGGAATTCGAAGGTGTGAAGGAGAAGTTCACCATGGTCCAGGTCTGGCCTGTACGTCAAGTCCGTCCTGTTACTGAGAAGTTACCAGCCAATCACCCTTTATTAACTGGCCAACGGGTCCTGGATGCCCTCTTCCCGTGAGTACTACCTTTTATTTTCTACTATGTAAGAAATCTCTCTCCTAGGGGTAAGCAGAGGCAGGAGGCCTTAGAGCTTTAGGTATTTTCAAGGGCAAACAGACACCAAGCTTTCGCTGTGTGTCACAGCATAATCTCAAAAGTATTTAGCTGAATATTTCATATTTCTGTATTTGGCAGGTGAATCCACTAGTGGAAGAAAAGAATATTAACAAAATAGTTCTGGTGCATTGATCTAGAAGAGAATGGACATGCATGAGCTTAACATAATCGTGTCAGATCTGAAGAAAGGCTAGAACTTTCAGGCTTGATATCTCTATTTGAATGCATGAGTAGGATCTCTTTTCATAGTCTTGAGGATGAGTAGTTCCCAATGATTTTGAGGTTGCCACTTATGAAAACCGTTGCATTTAACTGTAACACAAAATGCTCACTTAAGCAGCTGAGGTGTAAGACTCTATATTCCGTTATTTTGGTCCTAAAATATTGTGTTGCTTGTTCTTGTAACGCACAGCTAAGTACAGTTGTTCTTTTCTTAGCATTTGCATTCTGTCGCTGCTTCCAGCTGTGAAAACTGCTGTGTTTCAAGCCCAAAAGTCAAGCTGTACCAGCATAAGTCACATACTTCAAGGACAGTGGGAGAAAAGGATAGTTTATTCCCTCAATTTTTGCTTTAGTGGAATACCTCTGTGCTTCTCACCCAGGACACTGAATGTCACTCCTGTCACTCTGCTTTTAGTTAGGGAGTTCTATTAGAAAACAATTTCTAAGATGGAAGAGAGCTGTTTTTGAGATCCTTGCAAATCAGAATCCTTTTTCTTTACTCAGGTGTGTACAAGGGGGTACAACAGCGATTCCCGGGGCATTTGGTTGTGGAAAGACTGTGATTTCACAGTCTCTCTCAAAGTATTCCAACAGTGATGTCATCATTTATGTAGGCTGTGGAGAACGAGGAAATGAAATGTCTGAAGTACTGAGAGATTTCCCCGAGGTTAGTATGGAGATTTCAAGGAGAGTAAACCTTCTTGGGAAGACTTTCTATTGGACTTGTGTTGTAACTGAATAAAATATCTTATTGGTAAAGTGACTGGAAAAAAGATTATCTTGCCTGTCTTGAAACCCTGGCAGAAATCCCTACCTGTTACTATATATTAGGGAACTTGTTGCATCCCAGTCATCTGTAAAATAGGAGAGAAAAGCCAGATAGTGTGACCTGTTGGGTTGAAACTTCACTGTCAGAAACAAGGAGTAAAAGGCTTAGGTGTGTTGGTTGATTACAAGGTGGCCTTGAAGAATGTAAATCCAAGGGGATTCATAAGTGGAATTCTACACAAATGTCAGGATATACATTCTGTTGTTCAGGTGCTTGTGAGGCTTCATTCGGCTTACAAAAGCAACAAAAAATTAACAAAAAAACTTACTACCGTTACAGTTTGTTTTTTTCTTTTCTTGTGTTGTAGTTAACAATGGAAGTTGATGGCAAGGTAGAAAGCATCATGAAGAGAACAGCTCTGGTAGCAAATACTTCCAACATGCCTGTGGCTGCCAGAGAAGCCTCCATCTATACTGGTAAGATTTACAAGAGGATGAAAAAGGCTGTGTGTGTAGAGCAAGCCATCATGCTCTAGTATTTTCAGCTCCCGAGATGGCCAGTACTGAGAAACCTGCTTAGTTTCAGAAGTCAACTCTTTCAGACCCTGCACCAAGTTTTATTATCTTAATTGAGTCTGGTTTGCTTGCACATGATATTTCCACTTCCAAATATCGAGTAAATTTTGTTTATAAGGTGAATTTATTGCAGCAACATCCATAGTTTTTCTCCATGTGTTAATTCTGTAACCTTTTGTTTGTGACTAGCTTTTTGCTGACAAGTACAGCCACTTAATAGGCAGGAATAGTACTCTCTGAGTTGGCAATTTAGTTGTCTTTCCTTTGCAGCCTCTTAGAGGTTATTTTTAAAATTCTTTTATGCAAACAGTTGTCAGATAATTAAGATAAAACATGAACTTTTCTCACTATTGTATTCTACTAGTTTGAAAGGGAAGGAGACATTTTACAGGAAGAAGAGTCTTTGTTCATGGTTTCAATGAGGCAAAGAGTAGCATCAGTGACATCACTGTGTCTCTTCAAAGAAATACATGGGAATGTGAGATGAGTCAGAGTGGTTCATAAACAAAAATGAGGAGAGTGAGAAGAAATGAACAGTAGCAACAAAAAATCAGCAGGGACATGATCAAGTGGGAAGAAAGAGTAAATTCCATTATCTGTAAACTCAAATAATTTGGCTTATTTGCATCTTACTGACAACATGCAAACAGAATTCCTTTCTGAACTATATCCTGCAGCACGTTGTTGTTTTTGTTACAGGAATCACCCTGTCTGAGTATTTCCGGGATATGGGCTACCATGTCAGTATGATGGCAGACTCCACTTCCCGATGGGCTGAAGCCCTCAGAGAAATTTCAGGGCGATTGGCTGAAATGCCAGCTGGTGAGTAGTCTTTCCTCAGCCTAGTCTTGTAAAATGCAATCCTTTAAACTCTGAGCCCTTGACTCAATTTCTGTGTGTTGGTGTTTGCAGACAGTGGTTATCCAGCCTACCTTGGTGCCCGTCTAGCCTCTTTCTATGAGCGAGCTGGCAGAGTGAAGTGTCTGGGAAATCCTGAAAGGGAAGGCAGCGTCAGCATTGTTGGAGCGTGAGTGTTGCATTGCTCTGCCTTTGTGTTGGCGGCAGTTGGTGTTTCTTTATATCAGAGTACCTGTTTTTCAGACAGAAAGGTCTTGTTCTGTGCAGCTGCAGAACTTAAAAATATGGGAATGAGTAGGTAGATACTTAGTCTCTCTTCACCCAGAACTGGTGGTAAATTGTGTGTGGGGGCAGAAGGAACGAATGTGGACAGGTAGTTCTTTCTGGTGTGGAATCACAGTCACTCGTAGCAATTGGAGCAAATGGCTCAGGGAAGAATGTCATTAGAGCTGTCTCTGAAAAGAATGTCAAACCATGCTCAGAGCAGGAAAGAAGGGGTGGTTGGAGCAGCAGTGTGTGCACTTGGGGGCATAGTGAATCGTGACTCTCTTGCTCAAATAGATTAGAATTACTTGGACCAGCATATTTCAGACTGTGATGGGCAGTGAAAAGCATTTGGTCCCCAGGCATTCTCCTAGGTGATACTGGTTTGTATATCATACCATGGGCAAAGTGAATTTCCCACGTTTTCAGAAGAGCCTCTGGAAGAACACCTGGAGTCCATTCTTTGCTCTGCTTAGTTCTGCTGTCCACAACATATGTTACCCAGGGGCATCGTGCTTTTGAGGTTGGAAGATTTTTTGTTTTAATTTCTGGGAAGGCATATGTCAAACACTGATGAAGTTGAGGTAGTTATTGTATAGGTGAATATCTGAAATAATTTCAAACTGGGATATTGTTTTCTGTAAAATAATCACTGCACTGTGTTTCATGATGTTCTATCAGCACACGTGCTGAATCTGTTCCAATTGAGGCAGGTTTGGTAATCCAAGCTGGAGTTATTACCTGGAGATAAAGTGACTGAAATCACCTTGATACTGTCAATCAGTCACTGATGTAACTGTATTTCATGGTATGCTTGATATTACACCTGTGTGGGTATGCATCAAACACTTTCTGCAAACACATTACAATTTGTTGCTTACTTGAAATTCTGTTGACTTCTCTGGTTTCTCTGATCACTGAGCTGTGCAGTCATGTGTTCAGGACTTCACTTTGAACTGTGAAGAGAAACTCTGATAACTTTTCCTTATCTCTTCCTGCTCAGTGTCTCACCCCCAGGAGGTGACTTCTCTGATCCTGTTACATCTGCTACACTGGGTATTGTTCAGGTACGTCCCAGAATGTTGCAGCTCTTCTATCCACTTTGTTAGAGTCAAAATGGCTGTGCTTCAGGATATTGGTGCCAGTGGCTGGGGTGAGAGCTTTGGTTTGACACAGGCACAGCTTTGTAGGGTGCTTTGGAAAACATTCTAACAGGTGACCTTATGAGATGGTTTCTGAATGATGTGTTTGAGATCCCTTTGGAGGAGGGAGTGAAGGTAGCAATTCATTCCAATGCCGGCAGCTCAGGAATGTCTTATGTGCTTCCTAATCGCTGCCCATTGAGCTGCACTTCAGATGTGTCTCTCAGCTGATGTGGAAGGCAAGCCATTCTTAATATAGGTGCATTGAAACCACAAAAAATCCTCAGAGAAGCTGATGGGGAGATGAACGGCTTGCAACTGTTTGTGGTCCTGTTTTGGGAAAACCAGTTACATCTAATAGGTCTCTGCTTCAATTACGTCCATCACTGACAGTGTTTTGTATGTGGTTGACTGCTCCCTCATGAGTAGTCTTGAGTAAGTCTGAACTCAGCTTAAAACTCAGCTTGTTTTTTGAGAAGTGTATTTGGAAGTCACAGCTACAGTCAAATTAACATAAGGAAGGTTTGCTTTCTCCCTCTTGGGCTTTCATTTGTGATAGCTTTTGCTATCACATTTTGTTCGCTGAGACTTGCTTTCTGTATTTTTTTTTTAATTGCCTTTAATTACTTTGTTTCACTTTTGATTTGGAACACTGGTTGATCTTTCTGGTTTCTGACAGGTTTTCTGGGGCCTGGATAAGAAGCTGGCACAACGCAAGCACTTCCCATCCGTCAACTGGCTGATCAGTTACAGCAAATACACACGTGCCCTGGACGAGTACTACGACAAGCATTTCACAGAGTTTGTCCCTCTCAGGACAAAGGCCAAAGAGATCCTACAGGAGGAAGAGGACCTTGCAGAAATTGTGCAGCTTGTGGGGAAGGTGAGTAAGCAGCTGTGGGGAAATGTGGCGTCCATGAGCCATCCTCCATTTCCTTATGACTAGTGCAGACTTTTGACCATGTCTTAGACCAGACAGTATGGATACTGCATAGTACAAAAAAATCACTGGAAGATGTCACTCTCCTGCCTCCAACTGTGTTTTATTCCGGCTTTATTACATGCTGTTTGTCTTTTAATGGCAAATACTTTTTTAGATTTGCTAAAACTTGGCTTGATGCTACCTTTCTTACGTAAATTCTCACATAAATTCACTTGCTTCAGTGTTCTAGTGTAGCTGAAATGCCCTCTCTATTTACGGATATTCTAGCCCAACCAAGATGAGACCTTTTACCAAATCTTGCCTAGTTGAGCTCTCTTCTCTAAATTTGTCTTGAAAGGAAAGAAAATGGGGTCTTAGGGCCTTCCACAGTTTCCTATTTACAGAACTGTGTTCTAAAAGACCAGTTTACTGAGCAGGGTAGAATTGGTTCCTTGGTGTGGAAGGGATATTGATAAGCCAGTGCTTGTGATTAGGCATTTATTCCCATGATAGAAGTGTTGGAAGTGGTGATTCTCAGAAATGTTATCTTTGACAGTTTCTTTTCGTCTAGGCTTGGCTAACAACTGCAGCAAACCTTTAGAAAGAGGGACTTGTGGAAAAACAGATACTTTTTTTTTTTTCTTTTTTTATCTCAGAATTCTGTTAGTCTCCTTGTGAAAAAAGGTCTAAATTTCCTGTCTAGAAAGCAAGCTGGAGTACTTAAAACTCGATTGGCCCAGTTTAGCAGAAGGACGATGAAGGTGGAGAAGAATGGCCTGTGGAGCCAAGAGCAGCAGTGTGCAGCAGGGTTGTGGCTGTCCTGTGTTGTATGACAGGCATTGTCATCAACTGCTTTTCTTTCCTTGAATGCCAGACAGGAAAAGGCCATTGGTGACTGTGCAGACTAGTACAAATCCTTAATATTACTTCCTGGTCTAGCATCCTGAGATCTAGTTTTATTTCCATAGGTATTGAGGAAGGTAAGAATGAATTTATCTCTTTACATAGGAAGGTGATGTTTCAACATATCTCATAGCAAAGCCATGTGAACCTTCTGTGTCTGGTGGCTTTTCCATTATCTTAAAGGAAACTTTCTTTCCACTGTTTCTCATCAGGTAGAATTAAAGCAGAATTACTGACTGTTAGGCCCACCTTAATTTGGCCAATCAGTTAAATTGGCTGTTCTATAGCAGGGAGTGGGAAATACCCAAAAGACATAGTTTTGCGTGATGCCTTCTTTAGAGGGTGCGAAGGAGACAGGTACTGAAAGATAGCTCTTCTTGGCCAGGACATACTGTCCTCATGGACTTGAGTACTAAACTAATTGTTTGCCTTACTTTTCTAGGCTTCCTTGGCAGAAACGGATAAAATTACCTTGGAGGTTGCCAAGCTGATAAAAGATGACTTTTTGCAACAGAATGGTTATACGCCTTATGACAGGTGAGATCTGACTGGGCACTCTGCCCTCTTAGTGCTGTGAGGTCTGCACTTAGTTATTTTACTTGCAAACTGACCAGTGCTGAAATGAATGTTACTGTCCATGAAGAAATGGAAGAACTGTGCTTAGGTAGGCCATCGAACGATGCGTTCACATTGTCCTGCCCAACACATGCAAACCTCTACTGAATGCAGTACACACCATTTGGGGTTCTCAGGTCCTCATCTATTGTTCAGTTAACCAATGTTTCTGCAATGTCTCTCTTCTGAGGAGGAGAGGACTGCTTTATTTTCACAGACAATGTCCAAAGTCGTCCTGTTTGTTCCGTCAATGCACAGGGGGCTGCAAGAGTCTGCTTTCAGTTACTATTGCATAATTCTTGAGGAAGCTTGAGCCATCAAAAGAAACTTACTCTTATCTTTCTCCCTAGTGCAGTGCTTATAATCCTAGTCTGCTTTGTTTCTTTCCATGCTATCCTTGTGTTTTCACAGCCTGGCAAGGAGCCTTTTTGTACTTCATCTCACTCCCCAGCCCAGGTAGATCAGAAAGTCCTGAGTACTCCATCACTAAGAATGTAGACATACATCATTTTGTAATGGTGTGTGCCTTTGATCAGGTTACTAGGGCAGGTATGCGTGTATGCAATAGGGAAGCACAGGAAGTAGCACATAAATAATAATGAGGTGCCTTTCATGGCAATCATCTACCCATTAAAAACAGAGCTTTTTGCCTGTGAAGTGCTTGTTACAGAAACACTTCCTTTCCTGTGAGCAAAGAAACCTGCAGAGCTGTCAAGTTATCCCAGGCTGTTAGAAGGAGCCCTACTCCCTCGATGGACAGAACTGGAAGGAGGAATTCCAATGGCTGCTCAGTTGTTTTCCCTTCCACGTTAGCATTGGCACAGTTTGAAACGTGAGACTTCTAGAGCAGTGGTTGCTGCTTTTTCCTGTTTTGCCCAGTGTTTGGGTGCTGCTCCAGAAACCTCACTTCAGGATGATTGGCTTTGGCCTGTGATGTGCCTGTTTAAAAATGTGGGACCTATCTGAGGCAGCTCCTCTCCTTTGACACTATATATTAAAAATACCAGGAGTTAAGCAGACTAGTACTCTTGCTGTCAGGTGAGAATCCAGAGGAGCAAAGGCTAGTCCTGTTAACTGTTCCAAGATGCCTGATGGGTCATCTTATTTTTCATCAGGTTCTGCCCCTTCTATAAAACAGTGGGAATGCTTTCCAATATGATTGCATTTTATGACATGGCACGCCGTGCTGTAGAAACCACAGCTCAGAGTGACAATAAGATCACGTGGTCCATCATCCGAGAGAACATGAGCGAAATCCTCTACAGACTTACCTCCATGAAGTTCAAGGTATGTTTGTAAGGAAGTGAGCTGCCTTGCTTTCTGGGAGCTTCCAGGGCCTCTGAAAGGCTGTGATTCAATGGTGATGGTCCAAGACCTTAGATAAAGGTCTGTGAACAGAGACTCTTTGCCATCATTTGAATACACAGTTGCTTGTTGGGCACAGGAATGGTCGGTACAGAAATCTGGTTGGGTGGTGCTGCCTGCACAGCCTTGGCAATCCCACCTTCAGCAGCCTCTTTTATGTTGCATATAGTCATGGTAATAGTACGAGCACCTTTCCTGTTTGCCTTGGGGGTTTTGTGATAAAATTCTGTAAAAATATAACATGTTCTAAGGAGACTACAATCAGATAAAAGCAGCCTGAATTTTAAAACCAGGAATGTGCTAAAAAGTGAATGATAGAAATGTTGAACCAGCTATTTTAAATGGAAGTTAAGGAAAGAAATGCTAGTCTCCTGCAATAATACATGATGTGCCCTGTGTTTGGCTTCAGGACTGAAGGCAGGCAACTAGGAGGAGAGGAAGGGAGGAGTAACTTCAACATGGGCTAAAGAGAAAACAAGTGGATTGGAGCACCTGCTCTGGGTAACTTCAGTAGCATCGTTTTAGGGTACAGCTTTCCTAAAACTCTTCCAGAGCATGCTGGTGTAGCAATTACTGGTAGGACAGTAGTAACCTGTGATATTGGCTGATGTCAAAGTAGCTAAGGAATATCCTCTATGAAATATAATGCTTACTCTGTTATAACTCGTGTAAGTCAATATTGTAAATCTTTCAAGAGCAAGTACCATAGGATAAAATTATGTTTAGAATTAAGTGTTCTGGCATGCCAGTCTTCCTGCAGGGTACTGGCTTGTTTCTGCAGAAAGCAGATCCCTGGGATATATTCTCAAAGCATCAAGAACATAACAAGATACACTTGGGGACATGAGCTTCTTTGAGAGCTGGTTATGTAGAGATAGGGGAATTAAAACACTTTCTACAAACCCTGGCCACCAGCAGCCATCTGGCACACAGCAGAGTGCTGGGTAGCATGACAGAGAAAGGGACCCAGAGGGTGAATATATGATAAGTGGAGCTGGCCCTTTAATAGTTATGAAAGAAAAATTATATTCCCTGGGTAAGTCTAAAAGGTATAAGTTTAGATGTTCTGTATCCTGCAGTCTGGGTACTTTGGAGAGACAACTTAAGAAGTAGTGAGTGCATCCACACATGTAAGGCCTCTGTGTTTCCCGGGAGATGCACTAGCCCAGATGAACTTATCACTTGAGAGGGTAATGGTGAAGACATTGAACAGATTTCAAAGCCTGGAAGTTAATGCTTCTTGCTGAGAAAACTTTGCAGCCTCAGAGCAAAGCTAATTGTTACATTTTTTGCCTTTGTCTTTCATGAAAAGTATTCCGAGAAAATGAAGCTGTACAAAGGTAGTTTTGAGCTTCTCATGATTACATGATAGATTTTAATTTGAACCAAGCAACCTCTGAGTGATGGCAGAGTAACTCTTGCACTTATTGGGGATGCACCCCTAAGAAAGTACAGCAGAGCATTTGAGTCACAAAGATCCTCACTGCATTTGGTGTGGGGATAGGAGCTGGTATTAATCACTGCAGCTCTTGAATCACACAGCATTAAGAAAGACCCTCAGTATTACTGATTCCCCTCCAAGTCAGTTGCTTTTCAATACAGTAACCACTACTCACAAAAAAAAATTCTCTGTCCAGTATCTGTTCTGTCTGCTCACTGAATGTGGAAAGAGAATGAGATTTAAACCTTGTTGGCTTGTGAGACAGATAGGAGCAAAGACAGAGCTACAATGCTTGCTCTGCAGTTAGCAAGTGTTAATCCTGAGGTTGAGAGGTTACAGCACTGGCAAAGCAGGGTTGTCTTAAGTACACAAGGCTTTTCCTAACTGATCTGTTTATTTGCTGTGTTCTTTCAGGACCCTGTCAAAGACGGTGAAACAAAAATCAAGGCGGACTATGCTCAACTGTTTGAGGATATGCAGAATGCATTTCGCAGTCTGGAAGACTAGACTCGACCTCTGTGACCACTCCAGTTTGTCCTCTCAGTTCCTCATCTCAGCTCCTCTGCTTCCCTACCTTACAAGAATGATGCAACAGTACTTGAGTTGATAAATTACCCTATGTTTTCCCTGTTCATACTCAGAGAGTGTCTTTACAAAACATTCCTCTTAGTTTGTATTTGGCATTGCTTTGTGTGTCTGAAATGGTGAGTGATGTGTGAATGAGCCCGGCTGAGTGAGGAAATGCTGTTGTACACTTCTAGGGTGGGAAAAATTTAACCTTTCCTCTCCCAGCTCTCTTGGTAACCAGTCTTTCATCTTGGGATGTAACCAGTTGAGCTGTACTGGCAGAGGAGGTGTAGGTCTTCGTGCAGCCATGCGGTACATTGCGAGCTGGCAGTGGTAAGGGCATTTACACCTTTGCTAAGTGACTATCAGACGTAGAACTCCCTGTTCTCAAACAGAATTTTTGACCATACTCTGATGACATGTTGATCAACCAAAAATTCTTCACTACTCTGTAACTTCTGAGTCTCTCAGTTGAGTCTGTTGGTATTGAAATGTGATGGTAGTTGTGGTTCTCCCCAAGAAGGGACTAACTAGAAGATGAGCACATATAAGCGACCAGTATAATTTTTGCACTGGAGAAATATGAATTTATCTTCCTACTTAGTGGAGATAGGACTGTTGGACTCAGAATCAGCTAAAAGCAAAGCCATAGGTGCTTAGCTTCCAGCAGGATTTTACCTTCTTGGCTCCCACTCACCCCATGAAACTTCATGACACTTAGCTGCTGTAGTTTGTGAAGCTTGTGACTGCTGCCATGTACTGCAGGATGTAGATGGCAAGTCACGGTGATGCCACATGTGTGGACCAGAACGCAGTCCTTCCTTGGTGGTGCTGTCTGCCAGTGCAGCTGCTCCGCTGTGCAACGCCTGGGTCATGCCAAGGAAAGGAAAGCATATGCTTAATCTTCTCCTCCACCTGTGCTCACAAGGGCCTGTTGGGTGGTGGCACAGAAGATCCCCAGTTCCTGTGTAAAAGGAATGTATGATGCTATACTGGGGATAGGGGATGAACAGGGGAAGGTTGAAGAGTACAAAATGTACTTACTCCTGCCTTGTTGATTACGATGCAAGAGAAACCAGTGACTCTGGTCTTCTGCTCTGTGCTCTGGAAGCACTGTCAAGCAGCTGAAACTGCAGTCTCTTGAGTTTGTTTATTGGCAAAATTAGAATGAGGTGAGGAATGAGAGTACAGTCTTTCTGTCAAAGTCCCCGAGCCCAGCACTCATCCCATTGCTGCAGAGTGAGAGAGAGAAATACTGGCATCCTCTCTAGTCTCTCCCTCTTGCTCGTGTCAGGTGGCATCCAGTGCTGCTTGATTGTGCAGCACCACGAGACAGTACCTGTTGTTGGTGACACCGTGCCTCCGTACGCATTCAATTCTGCACTGAAGTATTTCCACCGGCCGCCAGCTTTGAACAGTAGTGACGCAAAGGGATCTTGTGCAACGGACCAAATGCTGCCACTTCCATTATGGTATCAACCCACTGTTTGTCAGGGGAGAGCCCAGCTGAAACTTAAAGGGATTAACTATTTTTGGTTCTCCCAAAAGAAACTGCTCCTCCAGCTGATGTTCTGGTAGTGAACGCTTAAGTTTACAGCTCACTAAACTTCTGGTGTGTGCTGCTTATTTTATCAATGAGCATGTGTGAATGAGTGGTCACCATCCAAGCCCTTGCTGGGCTCCTCATCATTTGTACCCTTCACCACTGTACAATGTAGCATTTCATGCTAGAAACCAGATGTTCTTATCTCTTTAAATAGAGGATGTTATAAACTTTACAGAAGATGTCTAAGATAATGCAGTTCTAATATTTATTGTGCTGTACCTGGCCCTGAAGTGTGACCAGTTCAAACAGTTTCATATATATTTTTGTCTTTTTTGTTTTGTGTCTGTTTTCAGTGTTGAGATTCTGATGTTCACTGTGTCCTGCAAGTCTTCCCTCCACAGCAGTGGGAGGAATTACAAGATGGGCAGAACCCCACCACCTACTTTATCTTGTATATTTCATAATGTATGTTGCTGGAAATTGTGTAAAAAAAAAATAAATTAAAAAAAATTGTTGAAGTCAATGAAAATAAAATTGATTTAAAGTAGGTCTTATCTGTCCTGTTCTCTTATGTCAAACCAAACCTGTGCCACAGTGGTGTATGTAGCAGACCATCAGGAAAGCTGACAGCTTGCTTAAAAAAATTATCAGTTTAGGGATTTCTTTAAACCTTTAAGCAGTAGTGGGGCAGGGCTGCTTTACTTCAGTTCTCCCATTCCACTACAGATTGCAGAATCACAGAAGTGTTAGGGTGGAAAGGGACCTCTGGAGATCTAGTCCAATCCCCCTGCTGAGACAGGGTCACCTAGAGCAGGTGGGTTTTGAATGTCTCCAGAGAGAGAGCATCCACAACCTCCCTGGGCAACCTGTTCCGGTGCTCTGCCACCCTTCACGTGGCAATTTCTTTCTCATATTGAGGTGGAACTTCTTGTGTTTCAGTTTATGGCCACTGCTCCTCATCCTGTCGCTGGAAAGCACTGAGAAGAGACTGGCACTGTCTTCTTGGTACCACCACTGACATTTATATGCAGTGATGAGACTCCCTCTCAGTCTTCTCCAAACAGGCCCAGCTCCTACAGTCTCTCCTGATAAGGCAGATGCTCCAGACCTTTAATCATCTTTGTGGCCCTCCACTGGACCCTCTCCAGTAGATCCTTGTCTTTATTGTACTGAGGAGCCCAGAACTAGACACAGTACTCCAGATGTGGCCTCACTAGGGGCAAGTACAGGGGGAGGATCACCTCTCTTGACCTGCTGGCCACACTCTTCCTGATGCCCCCCAGGAACTATTTGGCCTCTTCACCACAAGGGCCCACTGCCAGCTCATGGTCAACTTGTCCTACACCAAGGCTCCCAGGTCCTTCTCAGCCAAGCTGCTCTCTAGCATGTCAGCCCCCAGCCTGGACTGGTACTTGGGCTGATTCCTCCAGGAAGCTCCTTGAACATGACGTGAAAGAGTTGTAATGTATTAAGTACTCTTGAGGTAGATATTTTTAGGATTACTTTTATTACAATAAAGGTGTAAGGTAAGCAAAGTAAGCTTGCCATTTGCTGCTAATATGTGCCATGCATGCTAATGCAACAATTACAATTGTATCACTTTATGGCACTTTGCTAAGCCTTAAAATCTTTCCCTGCTGCATACCTCATGCTGTGGAATATACCCCCTAAAATCTCAGCTGTATGTTTCAGACAAACCAATTGGAACTTCAGGATCAGAAGATGAGCAGCACTGCCCCCCACAGCAACTCCTTTTAAATAAGGAGTTGAGCCCTTCTGTAAACAGCAAGAGATAAATTAAGAATATATTAAAACCATAACATTTGAGTGTTTCTGTACATTGACCACTATGTAACACATCTTTGAAGAAAGTGTTCTGATACTTTATATATTAAGAGATACAGCAAGCTGAAGGCCTTCAAGTAATTCCACCACCTCACAAGCTTACAAGCTCATTCCTGGCAACCACAGACCAGCCAGTAGTTCTCTATGAATGTTAAGAAATCCATCAAGTGAAGTGATGAGTTCAAGTTTTGGCAGTTTGGAAGTTACCAACTGGCAGCATCCTCACTTCATCCACTCGGCTTTTGTGGATCTGGAAGGCTGGTGTCACCCAGCGGCCACAGGAACACTGCTCACCCCTCCAGCTGAAGGAGCCCAGCTTCGATGCGCATTTGGGACACAGAAGCTGCAAGAAAAACACAGGACTCGGTCTAAGGCACGTGCAGATGTAGCTCTCGTTAAAAAACAGACCAACAAGGTAGACTGGGATGGCTGTATTGCTGTTTAGCCCTGGGGTGTAGCAGGCAGCTGTGTTCGTAGAAGGGATGGTGTGGAAATGCAGCTGCTGGGACCTGGCATGGTTCCAGGACAATTTTACCAGGGTCCAGAAAGACTCAGTCAGCTTGAGACCACAATAGGTTTTTTAAGTCCCGCAAATGTTTCTCATAGTAAAAACAAACAGCAGATAAACCCTGTCCAAAACCCTGGTGTTCTCAGCCCAACCTGAGCATCAGCTCATTTCCTTGTAAAAGGGTATTTTACATTTAAGAATCTGTCCATAACCTGCAAAGTTCATGCCAGAAAAGCTGGGAGACCCAGGTACCTGTGACGGGTGGGCTTTTCTTTCAGGGAACAGATAGTTTGTTCTGCCTTTGAGGAAAAAAAAAAAAAAATCCCAAAAAATAAAGCACATGCTCCACCTGTCCCTCCATTACTCCAAGCAATGCTGGCTCCATCCACTGCACAGGTTCAATGAAGTAAGAGGTGCACTTTTCATGGCCACTGCCACAAAGCCGTGCAGAGTCCGTTACCCTCTTGTGGGCAAAGGCTGTTGGTCCGCTTCCCTCCACGTGGGACAAAATGCTGGAACTACGGAACAGAGCGCGTCTGCCCTCCACGACATGGGGGGGGGGGAAAGAAACAAAATAAATGTCACTTTTTAAACTCGGGAAATCTACAGACAATAGAAAACAGGGATATGAACCTGCTGACAGGAAGTAACTAAGCAGGAGTACAAATCGGACATTTTTAAAAATTAGTCTAGAAAGCTTGCAGGCACTGACTCCATTCAAGGTTGCTGCTTAACAAATCTAGTGATTTGTGTAGTCTGGGGCTCTGTCCCAGAGCCGTATGCTTTTGTATTTTTAAACAATTCCTGTCTAGGAGAACTTAAAATCTAACAGTCATACACTAGAATAAACCTACACCCAGGCAGGATTTTTCAATTTCCCTTTAAGCAATTCATAAAAAGTAGTTAAAATTCACTGAACCCCCAAATCCACCAGAATTTTCTTCTGGAGAAACCGATTGTCAAAACCCAAACTCTAAGTTAAGGTTTAGGAGCAAAGACTCCACAAAGCTAAGTGGAATCATGCTTGCCTACAGAACGTGGCAGGTTAGGCTGCACCAGTGCTGCATCACTCCAAGCAGCAAACAGGTTTGTATTTTGTACTTTGATTGGGTTTCTTTTTGGCACACACAGTATGGAAACCTAGGCAACAGCTTATCCCTGAGCTGACAATAACAACATGCCCATTGATTTACACGGGCTCTTCTTCTCTTGGGTGGATTTCACAATGACATTTTAAGGAGAAATACAAAGTATTTTTTATATATATATGAATACGTATTTATATATATAAAGTACCTGCATTTCCTGCACCTGTAGAGAACCTCTGTGTTTGGAGTTTGATATATACTGGTTGGATCAACAGCAAAGACTTCTTGGGGCAAGTCTTGAGGTTCTGCAGAGAGGTCAGTACCAAGTTGTGGATCAGATCAACTCAGCCACACTGCATTCCTGGGAACAAGACAGGACTGTGCCTCTGCCCCAGCCACAGCATGCAGGACCCACCTTCTTCTCTTTCATTTTCCTCTCACCAATTCCAATAGATTAAGCTAAAAATGAAAGAGCCTCAGCCCACCATGCCTAAAACTGGGATTTGCTTAATGCAAGAAACTGAGATTAGACAATGGCCTTAACAATAGCTGTAATTTGCTTTATTTTATTTCTTAAACAGAAAGTAAAGGCAGAGGAGGTGTTGGAACAGTTCTGCCCATGTTTTAGTGCATGCAATACAGAAAGTCAGCTTGCAAATGGGAACTCCTAAGGACAATGACACTTAAAGGGTGACAGCATGTCACGCTCAGTATGCAACACCAAGATCTTGCAAGAAAAGCTACAGATTATTATTTTATTATAAAATTACATATATACACACAGGTATTACAGTTACCCTCCAGCAAATTGAAGTATATAAGTTGACTTCAGATTTCAACTTCATCTCAAGTTTTATGTGTTATTTTTAACTTTTTAATCTCATTGACTTCTTTTCTGACGATGTTGTCTGCTTTGCCAGACGCAAAAATCATGAAATGTATAAAACTGACCTTTACCAATTTTGCATTTTGCTAAAGAGCACAGGCTCCTTATGGATCCTACTTCTCAGGCATCTCTCAAAGGCACATTTTTTCCCCGCTGATGAGCTGGGACTCTCTAGGGTCAGCATGATGTGAATGCTTGCCTGGCCAACTCCTGGCTCGGCTGCTTTGAGGGCAGAACTCGAAGCCAACCCTCTTTGACACTGCCTTGTGTGTTCATTTCGGGACAGACAGGCCCCACTTGGGATGCTGCCCCAAGCTTCGCTCCGCGCACCCGCCGCTGCTCCCACTCACCGGAGAGCCTCTCGCTGAGCATCTCCAGCCGGTACCGCTTGTAGAGGACGCTGCTGATGTCCACGGCGCAGCCCATGGCCTCGTACAGCTTCAGCTGCCCCTGGAAACCCGGGTTCACCCTGCGGCGTGGGGCGAGAGGAGAGCGGGGTGAGGGGGCGCCGGGCTGGCGCGGCGCGGGGGGCGCGGGCGGGGCACCCACTCTGCGTCCGGCTTGGCGGCCCTGACGGCGGCGAGCGCCTCCTCCCAGCCGAGTCCCTGCGTCTTCATCAGGTAGGCGGCGACCACGGCCACGCTGCGGCTCACCCCGGCGTGGCTGCAAGGCAAGGGCAGGCCGTCAGCGCCGCGGCCCGCAGGGAGCGCTCG
>VYXB01010511.1:1299553-1325980 GCA_013397135.1 Pachyramphus minor
GCCCGCGCCGCGCCCAGGAACGCGGCGCATTCGTCCAGCCGGCTCAGCAGGTCCGCGCCGGGCTCGTCCCGCGCCCGGACGTGCATGGTCCGCACCCCCGGCACGGCCGGCGGCTCCTCCGCGTCCACCGTCAGCACCGCTACCACCCCCGCCGCCGACAGCGCCTCCGGGCACGAGCACGACTCCGCGCCGCCCACGTAGAGCCCCGGCAGCACCGGCACCATCCCGCCGGGAACCGCCGCCATGGCTGCAACCGGCGTGGGGGGAAGCGCCGCCCCCGGCGTGGCGCGGCGCGGCCGCGGCTGCGCTCCCGACACCGAGACCAGGGCGCTGCTTTCCTTTTCCCCCGCCGGTATTTAACTACTGACTTCCATGATAATCCTTCCGCATCTCTGCGTTCCGGTGCAGTTCTCTGTTTTTTTCAAAGTCAAGGTGTCCCCTACCTCCCTATCTCCTCACAAATGCTCAGAAAACACGTATCACAGAGTTCCCAAAGAATAGGTGAGATTGGAAAGGGCACGGTGGATCATCTGGTGCAACTTCCCTGCTCAAGCAGGGTCATCCTAAAGCACATGGCAGAGGATTGCATCCAGGTGGTTCTTGAATATCTCCAGTGAGGGAAACTCCACACCCTCTCTGGTCAATCTGTCCCAGTATATGGTCACCTGCACGGTAAGGTTGTTCCTCATATTCAGGTGGAACTTCCTGTGCATCACTTTCTGCCCATTGCCTCATGTGCTAGGGTTCCATCCACTTGGCACACTCCCCCTCCCTTTTTTATAGCATTAAAGAATCTCCCAGTATGTTATTATTAAAATTCCATTATTTTAAAATTAATCTTTTGGTTTTGAGGCCTCCATTTGCTACTATTTGGGTGTTCTCTATTGATTTTTTTTTAATTTTTTTTATTTTTTTTATTTTTTTTTTTTTTGCTTTGGAAGTTCGGTAGAAACAACTCTTTGACACTCTCAGAATGGTTTTCTGGTAACTGATTTGTTCTGAGTGGAATTGATGGGCTTCTCTTTTGAGATGGGTGCCTAGATTTTGCTTAAATGCAACTTCTAGTGAGGGTCTGAATAGATAAAAGTAGATCAGATACGGGCACCACAGGAAAACCCAGTGTCTGAACTTCCAATTCTCATTTCTGCTATCCCTACTACTTGGAGAAATCTTGTGATGCCAATGACAAACATAGTGTGGAAAGGAGCAGTTATCTGTGAAACTTATGGAAGCCACATCGGGATCCAGATTTGTGATTGTGAATACTGACTTGGAGATTAAAACCAAAGAGCAGGGCTGTGAGGAGTCTTCAGCTGCTGATCCTTGGCTGCTTTATAGGATGGTAACTGCCAGCAGGATTTCTCCATCTGAGCTGAGTTTGCCCATAGGAAAACAAGTACACTTGAAGTTTGCTGGGAAATGTATCAGCTTACTGCTGAGGTCTGTTACATGGTCGCATTCCCCTAAGGGGGAGGTCAGTCAAAAGCTCACAGCATTTCACTTTTAACTCTTTCTACGTGGAGGCTTCTCATTCAGTACTCAAACTTCAAGCACCTTTTTAATGTCACAGATTTTCCATCCCTGTGAACCTTTTTTGTCACACACCTTATGAACTGGTTATGCTTCCCATTGCAGCCTAACTGGAAGACAGACCAAATAATTCCTCATTGGCCTTGTTGCAAACATGTGAATGGTTCTTGCCATTGAAAATCAAATGTCTGGTCCAGCTTTAAAACTGCCTCGCTCCTCTGTTTTATAGTAGCCCTCCTGCAACAAGTAGATTTTGAAGTCTTAAACAGGAACTGTAACTAAATCCATAGTTTTATTCTGATCTCTTACTGTTAACGGAGCTATTACTTGTATTCAGCACTGAAATACACAGATTTATAGAAAATGCTGAGTTGGAAGAGACCCACAAGGATCATCAAAGTCCAACTCCTGTCCCTTCACAGGACAGCCCCCAAAATTACACAATGTGCCTGAGTGTATTCACTCAGGTACATTTCTTGAACTCTGTCAGACTTGGTGCTGTGACCACTTCCCTGGGGAGCCTGTTCCAGTGTCCAGCCACCCTCTGGATTAAGAATGCAGTGGAGACAATCCGATGCAGCATAGAAAAGAGGCATCCCATCCTCTGGAAATCTTTGATTCCAAAGTTTGCTACTGAAGACACAGGTGTAGCCACCTTTTTTCTACCCATCATAGGATCCAGGTCTGGTCTATGGCAAAAGGCTCCAGGTCTGGTCTATGGCAAAAGGAGACAGAGCACTGGCTGTAGATAAGAATACTCTCCCTTAGCTCTTAGCAGGATGCCTGCACAAAGCACTACCACCCAATTCATTGCCAGACTTAGCTTCTCTTTCTTGTCTCCAGAGATCCCAGTTCTTCACTTAGTCCTCAAGCCTTTTTGTCCAAAGAGATCTCTACCACATAGCTGCCAGTTTTACCCAGCATAGGCCAGACTTTGCAAGTTTCTGAAGAGAGGCAAAATGTCAGATTTCATTATAAAGAGCTATGCTAAGGCCCTCCCCGTGTGGGACATGGAACCTTACCCTGCTCCACTATATGGGATAGGAGAGCCTGAAAGCCCGAACTACCTGTCACTGGAAGCATTGTTCCAGCACAGATCTGTACGAGACAGCTGTAGGCAGAGCTGTTGCAAAAACACCTGCAAGGGCCTTCTGGATCCATGCAGGATGCTGACTAGCCACAGAGGAGGCGAGACCGGCAGTCACCTCAGATCTGATAGGGTGAGTCTGAAACTGCTGTCAAGGGAGATGGTTATCCCTTTCCCACAGGACAGGCAGGTGGAGCTGGGGTACTGGGGAGCAGCTGTCACACTGCAGGAAGGACGTGCCATCACAGAGCTGCTGGTGGGGGTGCTACCCATGTAGCATCATCAAGGACACCTCCTCACCAGTGCCAGCAGTTGTCAGTCTTGCTGGAAGATGGACAGTGGGACAACGGCTTCCAGAGCTGTAGAGTTTCCACGTGCTGCTGGTGGCCCACAGAGCAGATTGAGATGTCTCTTTGTAGTTCAGATGGACCCCAAGGTTTCTAGTGTGCCAGGTATGGAGGGTGCCAGTCCATAGCACCTTAAAGTTTGCTGCCATCCTGCTTAGCCTAATGCCTGTGCGATTGTGCAGCAGCCCAGATGGCAAGCTGCCCCAGGCAAAGAGAAATTTCCTCTTTGGATGCATCAGTTCTCAATCACATAAACCTGACCCAAAGGAAAGGGTGTGACTTTGTATCTGAGGATGGGGCGTCTCTGATGGCTCCCATGTAGATTATTTTAAGCTATGCAACTGTGCAAACCCTTTCCAGTTGCCATTGCCACCTGTGAGAATTGAAAGGTTTCATGAAAAAGCATTAAAAAATGCAGACAATTTTTCAATAACAGTCCCTATAATCTAGCACGGAAAAATAAACATAAAGAAAAGAAAGATGGTGGAAATTAAAACCAGATCAAACTGTGTTTGAACTGGTTAAAGCAGATAATAATTGCAGCAAACTATCATGGCAAAAAAACAGATTATCCCTCTCTTGCGCAATCTGAGGGAAGTCTGCAGACAAGTAAAAGTTATTGAAGGGGCTATGAGTTTTACTGTGGGATTATGTTATCCAGGGACTATATAAGTACTAAGAGGTGGTTAATCATCTTTGTTAGCCTCCAAATCCGCGAATTTGCAGGGACAAAAGAACAGGCAGGGCTGGCAGATGCAGAATCCCAAGGGGTTGGTATAGTCATTGTGTGACCAATACACTTCTCTGTACCAGTTCCTAAAGCCATGGATGGGGAAGGAATGTGGAAAAGATACGATTTCAAAGTAAAAAGCTATAGTGGGAGAAAGCACAAAGTCCATCGGGCAGAGCCCATAGACCGATCAGTACCCAAGGGCTTCACATGACTGAGGTTTCACTCCCTACACAACCTTTGCTGTTTCTCTGTACCCACCTTTGCTGTGTTTGCCACCTGCAGCCTGAGGTGGTGTGTCCTGAATTTGCTCACGACTTCCAAATTAGAGTAAATATTTTTTTCAGTCTGATTAGCAAACCCTTGTTCTCCCGCCGCCTCTGCCTCCCTCCCATCATCTTCTCTACCACTGAAAATTTTGATGGTTTGTTCTCCCCTGGGTGCCAGGAAACCGTGTGACTAATTAAGCAGTTGGGGCAAATTCAGGTGCAAGGAAAACACAAGTCAGATGATGGGCTGCTGCCCACTCACTCCAGCAAGTGCATTCCATCTCTGCATGTGTCTGCCTGCTCCTTCGTAAGGCAGAAGAAAACACCAGGCTTCTCTGGTCTGCCCACTCTGCATCCTCACACCACAACTAGGTAGGCAAAACCCAGTCTCCTGCTGCAGAAGGAAAAACGCCGGGGTCTGGGGAGAGAGGTAACCACCTCTTCCCTACTGGAAAGATTTGACCTGTGTACTTCATCACACAGCAGGGTGGCTCTGCAGATGTCTTCAGAAAGACATATGTGAGAGACAGCAGCTCTGGGTACCTGTGTCTTCCTTGCATGTGAATGGAGCAAGAACTTGGAGGTCCCACTTTGCACGGGTCCTGCTGGTGAAGGAACCTGGTGGCATTTCTTGCCTCTTGGAGGAGTGTCTCAGCTCTTGCTGAGCTCAGAACTGTGTGGAAGCTGGGAAGTCCTACATGGTAGCATCTCACCCCTTGGAGCAGGAAATTCCCAGAAGTCACAGAGCTTCTAGCAGCAAATTTAACATCAGATTTTTGAAAGGCTGCTGCTTCCTGCATTAGTACTCTCTGTGCATCTATACTGGACTCCACATCCATGTATCAAAAGAAAGGACTGCTGCATCTCCCAGCAGGAAACCTCAAAGACAGAGGCAGCTAGCAACAGAGAAAGGAGCTCACTCTTGATTCTCTGTAGGAAGATTTCATCATAACCCTGTGTGGGTGGGATGTTCCTAACTGTCTCCACGCTCTAAGCATCTGTAGACATGCAGTTACTCCACATGTCAGACAAAAAAGAAGAGTTTTCCAACTGCAGATTTGATGCTCAATTACAGAATGGAGCCTGACAGCTACTACTACTGGGTATTAATAACTCTGCTTCACTTTATGGCTTTAACAGCTGTAGCAACCAAGATTTATGATGACACATTACGTTCAGCAATGCATCACGTAAGGAAACTAATCTGACAGTGCCAGGTCACTGAGCTGACTTACAAGCTTTTAAGTGAGTTTCTTCTGCCAGATTTGCTGCCCTATTTACTGGATAAAACTGAACAACTTGCACTGTGTTAATAAAACTCCGTACTTGCCTCTGTTTTGGCAGTTCACAGGCTCTTTTCCCCCTGTCGCACTGCCATCCCGGGAGCCAGTTGATCCTTCTTCATTCCCCATCCTCTTTCTGAAAACCCTTTGAAACAGGTCCAGTGCTGTGTATCCTGGAGAGGGGTACACCACAGGACAGGAGGGGAGGGATGAAACTGGGAGGAAACACTGAGACCACAGGCAGAAATCAGAGATGGAAGGACTGTGAGAGAAGGGTGAGATGACAGTTGTACAAGGGCAGAGGGGGGACTGTGGTTGCCACTGCTCACTGTCTTGCAGCAGGAATTTATCTATATGCCAGTCACTCTTAGAGAAAGGACGGCTTGCAAAGATTGGGATCATCCATTACTTCTCCCTAGACTTGGAGTTACAGCTCACAGTGGGAAAGTCAGTCCTAAATAAAGGTTGAATATTAAGATTGTACATTGGACCTGGGTCTGGGTCTGTGTCAGCCACTTCAGCAGCCCCAGCACCTGAGCAGTAACCCATGGTTTTTAATCTGTCATCTCAGCAGTGGGCTGTATATTTCCATGTTTTCCATCCTCACAGCACTGTAATCCACTGCATTGAGGTGGATGGATAGCAGAAGGCAGCTTCTCATCAGTTGTAAGTGGGCTTGTTCTCCCAGGCGTTCATTACTCAAAAATGCATTCCTTGTTATTCTGGCAATTTACCCAGAAGTCTGGTCCAGCTGGCCTTAATGGCATTTCCAGTTCCTATCCCATGGACCCGTTCTGTGGGACCCACGGAAAGCAATTAAAAAGAACAAGTGTATGGTCAGGAGGTCTAAGTTTACTGCAGAGTGCTGCACTTCCCCTGACAGATACTCAAGTTTTGCAAGTCAAGGATGCAGAAAACACCCTGTGACATAGTTGAAACTCTTTGTGTTTACAAACGTTTTTGTGTGAAACAAGAAATTATGAACAAATAATGTAAAGTATGAACTTTAGATTAATGTTTTAACATCTGTAATAGCAGTATGTGCTGCTGTTTATCTTTGCCTATATTGGTATCTAATGAATATTCCAAATAGAAAATATTTTTCAAAAGCTAATTTAATTGCTGTTTGCCTGTGTGGCAAAAGAAAATATACTGTCTTCAGTTATTGTCACAAGACAATAATATTTGAGGCAGAAGTATTGCTGAAGAAATATTCTTAAAAGGTGAGATTATTCACTGTTTTAACCTCCAAGCGAGACATTTCCTTGCTGGTGGTTATGTCTTTCTCATCTCTGGTACTACTTCTCTTTGAGTTCCCTACTTCTCTTTCTAATTTTAGAAACACAGGGGAAAAAAATGTTGAGAGAGACCTGGATCCTCATGTCCAGCTCTGTACCATCACAGACACTCATATTGCATATTTTCTTTTCTAGCTCTGTCTTGAAACTAGTTAGTTTTATTTCACTCCCTCTGTCCTGTGATGCTCTGAATTAATGATTATCTCATCAGCCAAAAAAGATGGTAACTTGCCTTGTTTCTTGTGTCAATGTTATGCTGCAACTTAAATAGTTCCTTTTGTTTCCTATGGTGGGCTATTGGAGAAA
Source organism: Pachyramphus minor (assembly GCA_013397135.1). NCBI lineage: Eukaryota > Metazoa > Chordata > Aves > Passeriformes > Tyrannidae > Pachyramphus > Pachyramphus minor. Next base: position 1,306,404 of record VYXB01010511.1, read on the forward strand.
AATAAATAATTCAATTAACTAACCCAACCCGATATTTCTGCTCAGCTTTGGTGAAGCAAGACAAGTCTGTTTTGTTTGCTAGGCAAAGAAGAGCTTTTCAGTTTCCCCTTACAAGGTCAGCTTTTCTCTGTGTGTGTGCAGGTTTTAACTCATCTTTCTTGACTGTGTGTGACCAAACAGATGTGATGGTAGGGGGTTGGTTTTGCCATTGCTTTGGAAGTACTTTTTTAAACTGTTAGAATTATGTCAGCTGGCTGTCCTAGGTTAAGTTTTCCTTCCCCCCCCACCCCAGCAAATCTTGTTTATCCTACAAAAGGCAAATACCTCGGGTCCTTTCTCCACTGTGTTGCTGAAATGTTGTCTTCTCAGCAGAAATCATAACTTTTGCCCCCAGAGTACACAATCTTGCACCCTGTGCTATTGAACACCAGCCAATTTTTATGATGCTGCATCTCCAAGCTGCTTCCTGTCCAATTGATTCATCCTCCTCCTCCATGTCTCCAGAACCTCCCACAGCTCATCAGCTGCGGTTTCCAGTAGCACACTGTGTCAACACATGCACACTGTTGTGTCCTTGCAAGCACATTCTTGTAGGTTCTGTATGAACTCCTGTTTCTGATGGGGCCCCAGACTGAACTGTTTGGCAGAGCTTGGACACTTGGGATTTATGCTGACAGCTTGGGATGGGGGGCCTTTGGGAAAGCCATGCTGTGTTTCAGTCAGCTATTCATCATAGTCCACTGAATCCCAGAATCACAGAATTAGTTAGGTTGGAAAAGACCTCTGAGTTCATTGAGTCCAACTCTGTGACTGAACACCACCATGTCAACTAGACCGTGGCACTAAAGTGACACAACCAGTCTTTCCTCAGACACCTTCAGGGACAGTGACTCTGCCATCTCCCTGGGCAGCCCATTCCAATGTCTAATCACCCTTTCTGTGAGGAAATTCTTCCTAATGTCCAACCTAAACCTCCCCTTCGTCACCTTAAGACTGTGTCCTTTCATCCTGTCACTCGCCTGGGAGAAGAGGCCGATCCCCACTGGCTACAACCTCCTTTCAGGCAGTAGTAGAGAGCCTCCCCTTCTCCAGGCTAAACAACCCCAACTCTCAGCCGGTCCTCATAGGATTTGTGCTCCAGACCCTTCCCCGGCTGCGTTGTGCTTCTTTGGACTCGCTCCAGCACCTCAGTGTCCTTCCTGAACTGAGGGGCCCTTGAAAAATTTCCCCCCTGTGCGGAGAGGCTGCGGGGCGAGTCCCCGAGGCGGAGGCTGAGGGTTCCAGGGTGCGGGCGGCCCCCGCTGTCCTCTCCCCACCCCGACCGCCGCGGGGCTCCCCGGGCCGAGCGCCCGAAGCCGGACCGGCGGCCAGGGCCGCCCCCACTACGGCAGGAGGGCCGGGGAGGGCCGGGCCGAGCGGGGCGGGGCGCGGCGGCCATAAAGGGCCATAAAGGGCGGGCTCGGGCAGTGGTGGGGCTGGCGCGGTTGCTCGGGGTTCGCGGCGCGGCTGAGGTGAGAGCGGGGGCTCCTCTCTGGGGTGGAGCGGGCGGGGTTACGGTCTCTTTCGTGCGGGCTCTCCTGGGAGCGAGCACTCGGTAGCGCTTTTGTAGTGCTTGTTGATATTTAAAACGGCAGAACGCGGGCTCCGCTGAATCCCGGTGAAGGGATGAGCGTCCCACGGAGGGAGATGGACCTCCCCGCTCTCAGCGCCGCTGTGGTCCGAGAGGGGACCTGTGACCCTCGGGGGACGGGCACCTGCAGTTTTTTTGGTGTTGTGTCAAGTTGTGTGTTATAGTGGCAAACTGTAGTTGCAGAATAACGCCCCTCATCTTGACAAATGTGAAGGTGTGTTGTCCTTGCTCCTTCTGCCTCTGGTCTTTACACTTGCTGGTAAAGATACTTAGTGTCTCTTGCTTCCATAGTGGTTCCATTCCCAGGGAATGAGTATCTTCAGGTATCAGATTTTCCTGTGTTGGGAATGGTTGGTGGCGAAACAAGAAGTATGTGAACCACTGACGTCCCAAGTACACTGAAGTCACTAAGATCCTGTTGTCATCAATGTAAACCTTGCTGACCAGGCAAATGTGAGTGATTTGGGGATGGAAGGCTTTGGAAGTTGACTGCTTGAGAATTAAATTCTCTGCTGAACTGGAAATGAAAGAACTTTGTCTTCCTCCCCCAAGGGCAGCAATGTGCATTATTCTCCTAGGTGAGGATCACCAAGCAGAACTAAGTGTGTGTGGGTGGGAAGCACTGGTCCAAGCCCTTTCTGGTTACTGGGTGAGCTGTGTGTGTTGCCTAAGTTGCAGAGAAGGCTACAAACAGGAAGGAGGAGAGGGAACATTTTCAGAGGCAGTAGCTGGAAGCACTTGCAGCTTAAGTTAGAAAGACTTTTGTGTTCTTTAGTGATCTGAAAGATTTAATGGAAATACAGGGAGTTCACAATGGAAGTATACGTTAATGCACTTGAAGCATCTGAGAAAAACTGCTGACAGGCTTGATGTCTTTGGGTTTATGCTGTGTTGGAGCATTAAGGATTGAGATTGAAGAATCTCTTGATTTATGCTAGACTAATCATCTTGTGAATCACAAGTTTGTGTTGTGCCTGCTGGTGCTGATGAAACCCAAAGCAGCATAGTTCATAATAAAGCAGCTCATACTCAAGGACAGAAGAAAGCTCCCCAGGAGCATTTTAACCTTACTGTGTATTTGATCAGGTGGGTCACATCCTAGCAGATGTGGTGACAGGTCAAATGAGCTGCTCAAAAATTAAAAGCTGGAAGAGGAGGGGCATGAGATGACAATTGCTGTTCTTTGATACTTGATTTAAAAATATTCCATGCTGTTGCATGTTAGGAAAGTATGTGATTGGTTTTTAAACCGTTCTTGGTAAGCAAGAGTTAATTTGCTTAAGTTTGATTAGTCTGACCTTGGCAGCTGCAATCTTCACAAGTACTTCGGGCAGAAGAAGGTGAGGCTTCAATTAGTCTTTAGCTGTCAGGAAGCACCTGGTTACAATAGAAACCTGGAACACTTAAAAAAAATGGTATTAATACCACTTGGAGTTGCATGACTGTAGAACGTATGTAAGTATCTACTTGCTTACATGTAAAAGACAAGCAACTTGAGGAATCTTGCCACATTTGAGCAGATCATTCTCTTGTGCTTAAAATGTTCACACAAGGCTGTGATCAAGTCTGGTTAGTGAAATTCTGTGTTAAAAGAGTAACATTAACTTGATAGACATCATCTGAACATAATCCCAGCTCTTATAAACTTGTTTACTCTTCATAAATGAGCAAAAGCTGGGGCAGGTATGAATATTTCCACAGAGGTGGTTTGGTTAGGCAGTGTCTCTGAAGAAGAGTAAAGAGTTGCTTACAAAGACTGGAGTCCAAGCTAAATGTTGTTACCTGACTTTGCAGCTGAAGTTCTGTCCAGGTTGCTGAAGTGCTGCAGCTTTTTGATGGAGCAAAGTGTAGTTGGGCTTTATCCTATAAGGCATAGATGATGGATGGTACAGAAAGAAAAGTCTGTTATGAAAAGGAAGAAATCTTCTATCTCTGGTGTAATTTAAGTGCTTTCAGTGGAACTAGATGTCTAAACCCTGAAACTAACACCTGAGTGTCTTCTACCGTTGCGTTAGTTGGAAAGAGCATTTTGAGCTTATGTGTATCATGAAACAACTTCAGAGCTTTAATTTAAAAAATGCAGCTCATCTCACTTCAGCTGGTGCTGCAGATGACTTTAAACTTGGGTAAAGCTTTTGTGTTATCTTTGATAATTTCCATTTGATACAAAGTTCTTTCCTCAAGTAACTCTAATTTGTGAAAAAACAAAGACAATGACAACTAAATTTTTTTCTCCTTGCACCAATAGAGAAGTATCATGTCAGGAAAGGCTTGCTGATAACAATTAGTTTCTAGAATTATTTCCTTCTATTTTGTCTGTGTGAATAGACAGAAAAACAGAGCTTAGGGCTGTGTCTAGGAAGCATACACAGAAAGTCTAATGTGTCTTTTCCTTTTTATGTTCTGCCTCCCTACAGTTTCTTTGGAGAAGAAAAGCCTTAAGATGGCAGGCAAAGGAAGTAACGCAGCAGACTGCATGTCATGCAGTGTACTGAACTGGGAGCAGGTCAGCCGTCTGCATGAGGTTCTCACAGAGGTGGTTCCAATCCATGGACGAGGTAACTTCCCAACACTGAAGATAACTCTGAAGGACATTGTTCAGACAGTTCGGAGTAGGCTGAGTGAAGCAGGTATTGTGGTACATGATGCCCGTCTGAATGGCTCTGCAGCTGGCCATGTCCTGGTCAAGGATAATGGGCTGGGATGCAAAGACCTGGATCTCATTTTTCAAGTTTCTCTTCCAAGTGAGGCAGAGTTTCAGTTAGTTCGAGATGTGGTCTTGCGATCCCTCTTGAATTTCTTGCCAGAAGGAGTAAGCAAGCTAAAAATCAGTCCCGTAACACTGAAGGAAGCCTACATCCAGAAGCTAGTGAAAGTGTACACGGGGACTGACCGTTGGAGCTTGATATCACTTTCCAACAAGCATGGCAGAAATGTGGAGCTGAAGTTTGTAGATTGTATACGACGGCAATTTGAGTTCAGTGTGGACTCATTCCAAATTATACTGGACTCTCTGCTCTTTTACTACGACTACTCGGAAACCCCCATGTCAGAGCACTTCCATCCAACTGTGATCGGGGAGAGCATGTATGGAGACTTTGAAGCAGCTTTTGACCACCTTCAGAACAAATTGATAGCTACCAAAAATCCTGAGGAGATCCGAGGTGGGGGGCTTCTGAAGTACAGTAACCTCTTAGTACGAGACTTCAAGCCCATGGATAAGGATGAGATCAAAACCTTAGAGCGCTACATGTGCTCCCGATTCTTCATAGACTTCCCAGACATCCTGGAGCAGCAGCGCAAGCTAGAGACCTACCTCCAGAACCACTTCTCCAAAGAAGAGAGGAGCAAATATGACTACCTCATGATCCTGCGCAGGGTGGTGAATGAGAGCACAGTCTGTCTCATGGGACATGAGCGAAGGCAGACTCTCAACTTGATTTCTCTGCTGGCACTCAAAGTGCTGGCAGAACAAAATGTCATCCCTAATGCCACTAATGTTACCTGTTACTACCAGCCAGCACCTTATGTTAGTGATGTAAACTTCAGCAACTACTATCTTGCAAGTGCTCCTGTGCTGTACAGCCAGTCCTACCCCACTTGGTTGCCTTGCAATTGATGGCTTCCCTCGAGTGTTCCTGAATGGAGGCTACTGAATGCCAAGAAGCTGAGTGTGTGTATATATATATAAGTAATAACTGCCAGTTGGATGTTTTCTAATGGAAGCATGACTGCATTGAACTGTCCATTTCTGGTGTGCAGTGGGATTATGCAACCAGGTGACCTGCTATGAACCTTCCAGTGTATCTCTACAAATGCCAAGAAGCCTTATTACCTCTTCATTGGGAGAAGAGAACCAGCAGCCAAATGTTAAGAGGAATTGTTAAGAAACTTTGTACTAGTTCTGGAAGTGGTTATTAAGCTGTGATTTAAGTGGAGTATCCAGTAAACTGGGTTAGTTAACAGACTGTAAAATGCCTTGTGCAGAAGCTGCACCTGGAGTAGCAGCAAAACTCTGCTTTCTATTGCATAACCTTGTTATTCTTCCTCAGTTCAAGTTCTGGCCAAACTTCTATTGAACTAACAGACTAAACTAAAAGAATGGGTGCATGTCATGCTTGGGTTGCTTTTACTTTCTGGCTGTGTAGAGGTGGTAACAGTATGGGTGCTGTCTGTCTTGTAGAGGGCCTAAATGTTGTTTCTTGTAGTACCTATAGATATGTGGTCCTGCCTCAAGTTCAAGATTCATTTCTTGGAAGTTGAAGATGATTTCCTAAGTCTATCTCTAAAGCATAAGCTGGCTAAATTTTTCTTGAGTACAAAAATTTGGGAGGTGGCATCTCTAAACATGAACCAAAACACTATATCTAAAACATGGCGATGCAAAAGGTCCTTGAAATTATGAATTGAAGCTTTAAATAAAGTTGAAACCACAATTTGAATCTTTATGATGGAAAAATACTCTTGAGTCCAGGATCAAGCTAAAGTCTTTCTGACTGTATCCTTCAAAACAGTTTTTAGCACGGTTGGAAAGTAGCGCAACTCTTATACTGAGTTTGGCCCGATTTTCTTCTTCACAGGTCAGCAGTAAAAAACAAACAAGCAAAAAACCAACCTCAAAAAAATCAACAAAAATAAAACCCAGCAGAAAACCACCCCAACCCAAAACACTGAGCTGCAGGATTATGTGCATTCCTGCCACAGTATAAATTCCAAAAGTGCCTCCTAAAATGAATTTCTTACTGCACAACTTCAGGCAGGTCCTGGAGGCTTGTCTTTCTGTCACCACTTAAAGTTTATCACTATCACCTGGTCACTGCATGAGATGGTATTTTGAGCAGTTGGAGTAAAATTTTTCCTCTTTGCTGGTCTTAACCCTCACTTGACACCCTAAGTAGAGCTCTCCACAGAAGCTGTATATGTTGAAAGTCTGGGCCTGTTTTCAAAGTAGCGTCTGGAAGAGTATGCACTCCCTTGGAGGGGTAGGGAGCTGACCTTCCTGAAGGGTATGTGCTGAACTTGCTGCTTTGAGACTCCTGTGCTTTATAAAGAAGCAAAAAATTCCCCAGTTATTTATATAGTGGTGTTAGAAACTGGTATATTAACTGGATGATTTTCACTGAATTACAATAGTAAAATTCATATAGCAAATGATCTTGAGTTTCTGTTGCTTAACCAGAGAGGTAGACTAGAAAGGCAAATCTTAGAGCTATTTATATGGTGCAATGTTCAAAAATGCTTGCTTGCTGAATCTTTATTACCTCTAGCTGTTTCTGCAAACGTGTGAGACCAAAGTGCCTGATCAAACAAATTATTTAAGCTTAAAAGGTAAAGCAGAAAGCAGCACCAATGTTGGATGGCTGTTCAAGGTGGAAACAGCAACAGTGCAGCACTTAAATGGCTGTAAAAACTGCTTGTTCATCATAGGACCAAAAGCTTCTAGTTACACTGCAAGTTCTCTCACTTTTCGTAACTACTTCACAGCCTCAATAGAGCAGCAAGGCTACTCTTGTGTTTCATTTAGCTTAGGAAGGCAGGAAGGGATGCAATCTACAAAGCAGACTATATGTAGCCAAGCAGGCTTTAGCTTAATTTTTTGAATGGTTTTGTAAGCAACTTCAGTAGTAAATATACAAATAATTTGGTGAATTATGTTGTGTCTCTTTCTCATTAAAGGTTTCCCCACTAGTCAGCCAAAGCAGCTAAACTTGAAAGCAAACCCAGGCTTGGACTTGGTGTAGCTTGCAGATAAGATACCTCTCACCCAAGACTTTGACTTTTTAAAAACTAACACGATGCCAGTGTTGTCATGTGTGTTAAACTTGGTGCAAGCTTACTGTTGGAATGCAATCTTAGCAAGAATAACTTCTGCCTGCAAAGCAATACTTGGTCTAGTATAGAGTGTCACTAGAAAGAAGATTTAAGGGTTTGTAACTGCTGCCATATCTTGTGTAGATATTTTTAAAGCCAGCCTATGCTACAGCCATTGCAGAAATAAATCATTGCCTAGAGAGATGTTTGATTTGCATGTCAGATAACTTAGGCTCAGGTATCTATCTTGTGTGATCTCCTGCCTGATCTTTAGAAACTGTGCATCAGCTCATGTGGAAGCTCATGTGAGATGCTTAAGAGGAGTCCTCCCAAGCTGGAAACACAGACTTATATTTTACTGATCTTTGAAGGCCTTGGGTGCTGAATAGGAGGCCAGATGCATCTCCTAGAAAAGGAAATGCTATAAAAAATGCTGTAATGGATTCCTAGTGAGATAGAGCTATAGAGAAGTTAAGCTTCCTGCCCACTGTGCTTTTGGTAATGTAACTAACTTGATGCCGAGGCCTCTCAGGAAGCTTCACATTGAGTGGCTGCTCTCAGAACAGCTGACTGCCTGGGCTTAAGCTTTACAGGACCTCTGTGCTCCCTGTCTGTTTCTTGAGATGCTCTGGCACATTAGAAATACTGATGTCTGGCTGTTAGCTATGAAGCTCTCAAAGTTAAATTAAAAAGTTAAGTTAAAAGTTAAAAAAGTTAAATATCCTGAAGCTGCACACTACCTATTGCATTGGCTGTAGAGTACAAAGGATTGCTAGAACACTGTCTCCTTGCCTTCAAAATGATCCTGGCTTGGCAGGCAATGCTGGTGTACTTGGTAGCTCTCCATCACTGTGTTGCAAGCAGTGTACCCCTTTCTGTTTCAGGTTATCCTAGTGGCTTGATGGTGCATGTGGCAGTGGCTTAGTTTCCTGTGCATTAGCTGGTTCGGGTTCAGGTTTATGGTGACCCCTGTAGCAAGGGTAACTTGACAATGAGCACTAGGTAAATGATGACCTCAGTCATGACAGTCTAGGCTGCCTGCTTGATTCAGTCACCCTTCAGCACTTAATGGCACCTCTGTAAACCTGTTCTAACCTCTTTTGCCCCCTTGTGCATCAAGTGGGGGTTAGAGGAAGACTACTATACTTCAAACTATTACCTTCATACATTCCCTCTGGCCAATGGCATTAAAACAAAGCTGCAGTAACACTGGACTGCAAGTCTTGTATCAGTGTATCATTCCTCAGGACCAGGCTTCTAAACTAAACTGTGGTATAAAAGAGCTGGTTTTCTTTGCATAGCTTATAAGCACTGCTGGACAAAGCCAGTTTGAGGTTCAAGCATCTGTTGTCAGCACTTGTTGCCAAGTTCCCTTTGACTTGCAGTTTATTGGTGTGACTTTCTCACTGTAAGATAGACTTTTTTTATTTTATAGAGATGCTGTCAAGGGGACCTAGTAGTAAACTGGGCCTTAGTCACTTTAGTAAGATCCCTGTGCTGATCCATGGCCACTCTGACAAGTTGTAAGGTAAAGCATACTTTATGCTCCCTCAGCTCAAGATTTAGATGTCCCTGTGTTTGTAGTCAGCTAGTTCAGTCAATCACTAAGCTAGAGGTTGAAGACTACTTCTTGCTTCTGAATAAGCATTTTTCAAAAGATTCTTGTGCTTTAACATTAATCATCTCTTCTACAAAGCAGTAGGTAGTATTTAAATCTAGTCCAAATACCTGAAGTTGTCACTGAAATTGAAAACACATATTTTGGACTTGAGTTGTGAGGTTAAGCATTCGGTATGTTTTGTGCCTTGGCTTTGTGGATTTCTGATTGCTTGATGTTGGTAGTGATCTCTGCTTATCACTGTATGAATAGCTGGGAAAAGGTCTCTTACAAGAGAACCTGGGCAAACTGCTTTAATTTTAAGCTGTCAGTGTACTGATGGTACTTGTTTCCTATCCCTCTCACTCAGCTCAGTCAGGGTGCCATAATTGTTAGGCACAGAAATAAGCAGTAAATTGACCACAGTCACTGGCAGCCTGGTCTAATTTGGGCATTGGGAGAGCCAAATGAGTAGTAAAACTTCCAGCCTTTGCATCTAAGTCTTGCTCAACATGGTTAAATGTATTTCATATATGTTCTTTAATTTCAGTGAAACTAGAGATAAGGTGGGAAGCTGGGCTATAGCCCTAGAAGCCTTGGGAATGGTTGGCATACTCTGGTTTTTCTCACTTGTATTGGAAGAGACTGCCACTCACTGAAGTGTCTGGATTGGGCTTGTCTCTCTGACTAAAATTGCACTTTCTTTTGAAATTTAGAAGGTCTTTTTCCTATGTTTGTCTTATATTATTTTTTGCTATTAAAAGAAGTCAGCTCTTGGAAAATCTGTCTCATATCTCTTTGGAAGAAGTGAGTCTTTTTGGTTTTTTTTAAGCTGGCAAAACACGGTATGACAAATACTTGGATGAGCCCAAATGTGAGACTGGTCACAGTAACTTTGTCTATGGTTCTGCACTGTGGTGTTCACTTGTCGCTCTTGGAAATTGGGTTTCTGACCTTAATGATGCTGAGATTCTTGTGCAAATAAACTTATGCTAAACATCGTGTGCCTTGAGCAGTTTTTGTGCCTAAACAGTGCTGACAAAGCATTTGTAGAGCTTATTGGTCAATGTGTGTGCAGGTGCACTTGCAGGGGAAGTAAGAGTGTGGGATACACAGTAGTGTTTGCTTTAGACGTTATTCAAGGTACTCTTTTTATTCATGGATGTACACATCTGCCTCAACTTCCTGAAGATTAGTCATTTAAGGAGATGTGATTAATCTCTCCCTTAGATTATACTGGCAGTTTCTAGAGAAACATTTTTTCCCTCTCTGGCTGTCATCTGGTCTCAAGTTGACTTTAAAACATGCTGAGACACAGACCTAGGCCTGTTAGGTAGTGTCTGCTCTAAACTAGATCCTGCCAGTCTGTTCTGTAATGCACTGCATTTTATATCCTGCTGCATACCTCAACTCATGAGCCAAGGAGGTGAGAAACAAAGACAGCAACTTTTCATCAAGTTATTTACAGGTTGAAAGTCTTAGCTTTCACTCTGTCCCAAAAGAGGATGCTACTACTAACCAATGATCAATGAGAGTTGAGCAGGTCAAAGCTTAATAAAAGTTAGGATTGTGTGGCAGTCTACTTGCTGCTCCTCCTGCTCTAGAACAAATGCTCTGTAAAAAGTGTGCTTGCTTCTACCCCCTCCAGGGCTCAAACTCTAGCCTCTCAGTTAAGTTATGCTGGAGAAATTCCTATCTCCAGGACCTTGTAACACCTGCAGTGGAAACTTCTGTGGAGATTAGCAGATGCAGTGTGATCCCATGGAAATAATCATGCTGCTCTTGTAGTGCCTTTTCAATATCTAATTGCTTCCCTCTGAACTTAAATGCAAAACTGATAATGCAGCTGGGCAATGTAAACCACCTGCTTGTCACCTGAAACTCAACTCCTGTTTATCATGTCATAAAAGCTTCAGAGTTATTTTGAGTACCATACTTAAGTTTCTAGAATACCAAACTTAGCTTTGAAGGGTCAGATACTGAAACATCAAAATACCTGTGCTTAGGCAAGTGGTGCTAGAGCACTCTGTAAGTTCCACATGGAGCTTTATATCATGGTAAATATTGAGAGGAGCTAAAGAAAGATGCTTTTGTTCTAATGCTCTTGCATTGCTAGTGAAAATACAATTCTAAGCATCCTGTTCTCTTGTAACTGCTGGAGTTCTGCCTTCTCCATGCTGTGCAAGATGAATTCAGTCTTGTCATGGGGTATGAGAGCTATTAGACTAATGGTATTCTAAATTATTGCCATTGTTTTGTCAGGTGTACTTGTTTTCCTCCTTCCTTACATGACAAAATATGGAATATTTAATATATGAAATCACAGTATTCAAAGTCACCTTACATAGACAGAGTAGTTGGTTCTATGAGAGAAAAAAATAATGTGCATTCCTGTTTATTTTAAACTTTGCTTACTACTTATTAGTGTACTTAGTTCACTGATATACTAAACACATGAAGTTGCTATTTTCAGTAGTAAAATATCACTTTTATTTATCCAGCACATACCACTTGAGCATGGGTGTTAAACATAGCAGTCATGTTTTGCTGCAGTAGCAGTGCTGCCATTTGTTCAACGAGGAAAAAGAGCAGTTCAATATCCTATAGGCAAGACTGCCCAGCTACGGGAGTCCTTAACCTGCCAAACCTAAGTAATTTTCCTGGTAGGAAAGAGTTGAGTCATACTGCTGGAAAAAGTGAGTCTTGCCAAAAACTATGTGCAAAGTGGTTGCTCGAGCCTGAAGTGGTAGTTTGCATGTACTTTAAGGAAACCTATACATTAGTAGTGTTATCCCACTGACTTTTGGGTAGGTGACTTAGTAAAACAGCAGGAACTAGTTGCCTAGGCTGTGCTGCAAAATGCTGTGCTGAGTTTTTGTCACTGGTAAGTACATCAGGGGATAATCCATGCCAAGCCCATTGGAGAATGGAAAAGTGCAGACTCTGGGAGAAGTCTGGCCAAGGCAGAGAACAAGGAAGCTGGCTGGTGTAATCTGTGGCAATAACCTTTTGTCACTGAGAAACTCCTATAGAAACTCCTGTACACTTCAGGAGACTCCCAAGGCTTGACTGAACCTCAAGCAAAGGGAAGATTACCACCCTTGCAAAAGAATGGTTGAAGTGTGACACTTTATGATTCACTGTCCCCATACAGCAAGGCCAGTCTTCTGAGTGTTTCAAACACATAGCATGCGAATTACACCCACAAGCTCGTCCCTTTCTGCATTACCCTTCTTGCTTCAGAATTGACTGTCCACCTGCAACAATTCCCTTCTCCACTGCCTCTCTCTTGTTTATCTGAAAAACTTATTCTGAAAGCTCTATCTGAGTGTGCTTCCTGGAAAGTTATTCAGGCTTGCCCTAAAGATAGTGGCAATTCATTGTGTACTTGGAGAACCTGTTCTAATATTTGACTGTGGTCGTTAGTGAGAAATGCGTTGGCATTTCCACATTGGCATTTGCACTTCATCTTCGGCCTGGGGTTTACTGTATCCTTATCAAGCAGGCTGAAAAGTCCCAGACTGTCTCATGCTATCCACTAATCTCAATTCTTGGATGAACTGCAGAAAATGGACACTTGAAGCTTTATATTGTATATGTTGGATTCAGAGACTGGAAACATTTTCTTCTGGGACTTTGTGGTTTCTGTGTTTCATGGCCCAGGACCAGTTGCAAACCCCATGCTGTACATACCACAGATAAAAAACAGTGCTAAGATTGCTTTTCAACCTCTCGATGTTTGTGTCCACAAACTCTGCCCACCATTTTTACTACAGCATTGTGGCATGCCAAAGTCAGATATTCATGGTGATTTCAAAGCCCATCTGTTGTTTTTGAGGCAGCCTATCCCTTCTGATTTTGACAACATCTGTGCTTCTGATTTCCAGATGCGGTATTTTGCACTTGGCGGCATTAGAAAAACATCTTGTCTGAATTCTATGGGCGAATAGTTACAGTGTGGATGGGCAGAATAACTCATCTTCAATTTTACTACCACACTCACTGTGGTGTTGCATAGTGGTGACAGATTTGCATTGTTCTTCCATACCGAAGGGTAAGAGGTAGTTATGGGCACTTTGAAACCTGCAGGTGGTTTAAAACCAGCATCAGCACAAAGTCCACAAAGGTACTGGATGCAGGTTATTTTAGGAGTATTTATTTGTTCTGCAAATACGGAGTAGAGACAGCAAAGAAAGCTTATATTCTGTCAGTGCTTAACAGTAGTTCCTCAGTGCTTTCCCCTGCACCCCCACATCTAAAACTCTGCAGTGACAAGTATCCCTGTGGCACAAATTTGCAACATGACTGAAGCAGAGAGCTCCATGTTTCTGCTCTTACCATCACATCTGTTAGTGATCACAGCCATCTGCCTGTCTGTTTTGCTGATCGTGTGGGGCTCCCCACATGTTGCATAGCCCTGACTAATTGCCAGACTGATGTAGCTCTCTAGACCTTGTGAGTTCCCTTCCACTTTCTCCTGCTGGGCAGCTTTTCTTAAGACTGTGAGAAAATAAGTTATTTTTGGGAGGAGAGCCTGCCATTGATCCCACTGCCCAAATTCCCTGTGACACCAATGGGAGTTTGTCAAATGCTGAAGGATTTGCTAACAGTCTGGCTCATGAGTGACACGGGCTCCTGCGTTACAGCTGTCCTGCTGCCCAGCTGTACTGGACTATGTTTCCTCAGCCCTTTTTGATCACTGGGAGCAGCACATGCAGATGGACCTCAGCCTCTGGCAGCAAATTCATGGCGTTACTCCAGAGAAATGCTGCTCATAAAAAAAATAATATCTGTTTTGGAGAAGAGGAAAATTTGAATGTGAAGTAATACTGCATCTAAGGATGTGCATGCCTTAGGTTGGTGGTTAGCTTCCTTCCTTGAAGCACTTCTTTGATAAATGGAGGATTCCTATTTACTACCATTTCCTGGACCAAAAAAATTAGCCCTGAAGAGGGGAAGAAGCACATTTTGGTAACAGGGAGACTTGCCGGCAGGACCAGGAGTAGATATTTTGGAAGCCCTGCCTATTGATGGGGTGGGAAGGGAAAGGGGGGCTGGATGGTACTGGGACATTTCAGAAGTCAAATAGAAAGATGCAGGTGTTTAAAAAACCCACACAGATGAAGTGGGGAACCACAGTTTTAATGTAAAAATATACCATCTTCTTGCAGGCAGGTCTGACTTAAAACTGCAGCAGCGTGCCAGCAGAACTTGCAGGGGGCTGTGTCATGCCCACGTTTATGATGTTGTACACATATAATTTGTAACTTCTTAAAATACTCAATTCAAACATAAAATCAGGGTGGTAAATGTGCTCTTGTGTTACTGTGTGTTACAGGTGGTTCTCCTCAGATATTATGGTGTGAACTGTGGCCTTCAGAATTCTCAGCCAGTATTTTGTTGCATGGTTAGAAATAAAAGTATAATTGCAACTGTGGTTGGGGGGTTTAGTTGACCAGCACTTGAATATTTGTTTTCATTGAAGTACCAGGCAAAACCATGAATTTAGTTTAAAAATTTCTTTCCTAAATAGAAGTTCTTTAACTAGCAATGTGGTATTTGACAGAAGTGTCTTGCCTTTAATGGTACAACTGCTTGTGAAGTTATGACTTTTAATTCCACAATGGCAGCTTTTACTTTGAAGGTCTTTACTGTCTGATTACCGATTTTACTTATTGCTAATAAGGAATAGATGAGTAGTAAAAGGGTCTCTATTTCATCTCAGGGATCATTTGACTCACTTGCAGTATTACAGTACTAGATCATTGTCAGAGAGTTTATGTCCACTACTGCCAAAACGTCCAGATCCCAGACCTTGTGGAAAAGGAGTTACAATGCATTATACTGGTCTGTACTTGAATAAGAGAAAAACTGCAGAACAAACAATTTAAATCTGTTTTCTTGATGATGGCTGTTCTTCAGGCTGTTTCAGGCATGCTTGGTAGATTGCAAACTGTATTTTATTTGTAAGAGGGACCATCTCAGAGGAGAGGGTCATTGCTATATATATTGCATTGTAATATATCACAAATAAGCTGCAGTGTAATAGCACTGGCTCATGAAACTGTTTGAAACAGTCGGATCTAAGTGACTGAATTTTATACCCATTGAAGTGACACTAATTTTAAAAATGTTATCACAGGACTGAGAAACCTCAAAGATGTTTAAGGTTTGTGTGACCAAAGCTGCCTGGAAGGCCCACTCTGCATTTTGAGGAGAGGATTTCTGCCATTTTAGAGAGGACCTGAGCACTGAGCAGCAGCATGGGACCCTTCAATCTCCTCTCATATTCACTGCAGAATGATGTGAGTTAAGCGTCAAGTTAAATCTTACCTCCAAGTCATGTGAATTAAGTGGGAAGTTAAACCTTACCTCCAATTTAATCATGCTCCATAGCAACCTAACATACTTTTTTAATACTTCCAGTGGTTTAATTTCCTTTTTATTTCCGTAGCAATGGATTCTTGAGAATCCAGACATGCCAGAGTGCTGGCAGATTACCTAGACTTTAACCAAATCTTCATTCTCACAGTATGGAGTGGGCAGAGAACTCAAGCTCTGAGAAAACAAGGTGTAACCTCTCTATTAATGATGTAAACAAACATTTAAAGAGCTGTTTTTAATGTATAGAGGATCCTTACTACTGAAAATATTTTAAAAGAGCTAAAATCTTACTTTTATTATGTAGTTTCCATTTTAATTTTTCTTTGGATAAATTCTGGTTGTAGCCTGGCTCCCAAATATCACCTGGAGATTCCTGTTGCAAGTGACAAGAACAGCAAAAAGTAGATATGACTGTTATTCAGGCTAATGTTTACTTCCTATGCTTCAGAGTGAAGCATAGGATTTTTCTTTAAAAAATCAGGCTCATAAGAATATTTTCCTTTCATGAAAGAGTATTTGTATAAATTCCTTTCTTCAAAAAGATGCATTGAAGAAAGCCTGGGGGTTTATTTTGGCTGAGGGTTCCTGACACACAGCCACCTAAAATAAGCTGCTTATGGCATTTCAGGGAGTGTTTTGTCCTGTGCCAGGGGGTTACTGCGAGACGAGCCAGCTCGTGGTGTCAGTGCCTGGCTGCAAAACCTGGCTGGTGCTTTTCTGTTTGTTGACACTTTGGCTTTGGGTTATCTGGAGTCTGAACTCAGACAGCCTCTGATTAACCTTTACAACATTGTTTCTTATCCAAAACTGTTAGAAATATGACATAAATACCAGGAATTTTCTTCCAAGCCTGCTGGGATGCATTTCATCCTTTCTGTGATGATGACGTGGGTCTATTCTTACAGGTTGCCTGAGTTTCCTCCTCCATTCTGTATCCAGATGGGTGTTAGTAACTTTTCTAGCCAAAGGTCTGCAGGGATCAGAGTGGAGATGTCTCCTGTAGAGAAGTCTTCACATCTGTCTTTCACTCTCACCTGAAGCTGAGTGACCCACTTGTCCTGGCTTTTGTTTTTTCCATGTCTATGCACATGCCAGGAAGCCCTGCTGCGATGGCAGGAGCAGAACTTTGTCACAGAACAATTCACATCTTTTGAGCTTGTTTAGCCCATGCTCTTAACCATTTTTCTCCAAATATCTTTAGTCCACACTTGCATCAAGGCATTGTCAACCCCATGGACTTCAAGTACTCCTTCACTTACAAGTGAAAATGGCTCCAAAACATTTAGGAGCCATCAGCAGAAAACCAGTCAGTGCTGAGAAGGGGCTGGTGACCATTCACGAGACTGGTTCAGCCAGGAGGTGTTCAGGGGGCTGGAAGCTGTTTTTGTACCATGCAAATGATAGCCTTTAGGGTAGGAAACACAGTGTTCCTGCTAGTGGTTTGGTATGCTACAGTGCGTCTCTAAAAGCCTAATATCCCAACAGAAGGAAATTGTGAGGAAGACACCCAGGAAAAAACCCTTGTGGAGAAAAAACACGTTTTCAAGTGGGAAGAGTTCCTTAGGAGAAATATATTAGATACACAAAGAGCTATGTTTCTAAATGTAAGAGAGATGATAGCTTTAGCTAAAAGCCACTGTAATGAGCTCGCCCTAAGGAAATATTGTTAACAAGGAAAACTTCTGCTCTCATTTTCTCATTTTAAAGAAACATGGGCTCAACAGGTAAGAGACAAGAGATGCAGGTATTTGAAAGCCCATTTTAAGGCTTTGATAAGTCATCATCCTCTGATTTTTGTCTCTGATTAATTGTCCCAATGAACGAACAGTGAATCATTCTACTTGTGCATGCCTACTGTGTTCTTTGGGGGAATCCCTGAGTCATTTTCTATTACTGCCTTTTATATCCATCACACACCCATTCAGCAGCTGCATGTGCCTGTTTGGGCCAGTGATGAGTGTGTCACCACTGCCATGAGTCTTATTTTACCAATCATATTAATTTTTGGGCAGAGAGAGTCCTGGAGGGACTCAATTTGTAAATATCTGTAAGGAGGCCAGCTTGTTGAAAGCTGTAAGGGCAGTTAACTACATATTCTTACAGAAGTGTTTTTCTCCAAAACCCTCAACCTCTACACTTCCCACCCCTTGCTCTTCAGGCTGCTGCAAAGTTCAGCGAGGCTGCCTAGTGAAGTTTTTCATTCTCAACCCATATTATAAAGCAAATTTCCCAGCCAATGAGGGATTTTGCTTCAGAGTATGGGTTAAGTATGCCATGAAGTACACCAGAGGCCTGGGTCATAACAAGTTTGTACTTTAGGGTTGGAAGACACTGATACCGCTGAGCTGGTAGGGGCGTGGAGAAAGTCAAGCAGCAAACTCGTTTTTCAATGTTAAATTCCACTTTAGATTTTTTCTTTTTTTTTTTTTTCTTGGTTGGTTGGTTGGGTTTTTTCCCATGTCACTCAGCTTCCCCCGAGCAGCAGACACGTTCTTGTTGCCCGGCAGTGCCCCCGCTGTCCCTCCATGGCCCCGGAAAGCCCCCGGGAGAGACGCGGGGCTCTCAGGACCGCGGACAGCGCCCGGACCCGCCCGGCTCTCGCCCTCCCAGCTCCCGCCGGGGGCCGCCCGTCACCCCCGGGGCACCTGCCGGGGACAGGAGAGGGCCCGCAGAGCCTGGCGCGGTCACACGGGCGGGTCTGGGAGGTGTGTGTGGGTGTGGGTGTGTGTGTGCAGGAAGTTTGGGTGTTGAGCACAACCTTTAATTGAGTTAATTAACTCTCTTAAGAGCTTCCTCATTTGGTGGGGAAATCTCAAAGAAATGAGGCAGAGATGCTGTGGGGATCGTTAGCCAGTGACCAAGAAGATGGGGAGGGATTACAGCAAGCTTATTTTCCAGGAGCTCTTCCTCCCAGTTTTTCTGAAGACAGGCTCTTTCTTGAGCTCAGGGAGGGCACTGACCAGGCAGTGACTGAAGCTGTGTCCTTTCTAACTGAGCAAGTACCAGCTTACAGCTAATGGAAGGACTGAAGGTAGAATTGCAGAATCATTTAGGTTGGAAAAGACCTCTAAGGTCATTGAGTCCAGCTTTTAACCCAGCACTGCAAATCTACTACTAAATCATGTCCCTCAGTGCCACATCTACACATTTTGACTACAAGCTGGAGAAATTCCCTTCAAAGCCTGTCTGCAACAGAACTTCTCTTGCGTTTTGCAGGTCCTCCTTCTAATCACTTTCTTTTGTGATTGGAAGTATGAAGGGAAGATGAAGCCTCATTTCCAACCTTCTCAGGGCTTTTCTTGTACCTGTCAAGGTACAAGGCACCTGTACCCATACAAATACTCTGCATCCACCTATTCAATGATCCTTGTGACTTCCTTCCAGCTCAGGATATTCTATGGTACTCACAGCTATGGCACATGGGTAGCAGTCCCTCAGCCACAAAAGGTTAATACAATTTTGTGTAATCCTTTCAATGTGAGAGTCTTATAACGAGTTTTCCTTTCAACACAAGAGAAGAAAGCAATCCCATTTTTATTTGGCAGAGACCTAAAAAGAGAAAGAAAGAAGAGAAAATTGAAATAGTCACAGAGTAAAGTCAGTTTTTCGGGATCTTACTATTCTATCTCCATTCAGGCTCTCCTCCACACTTCCTGTGAAGCAGTCTTTCATGCAGCATGGGCTCGTAAGGATTTTTTTTGATTCTTTCCCCCACCACAAAAACAAGCAGAGTCTTAAGGGAAATCCTCTTTATTAGGCAGCTGCACAGAAAAGATAACTCAGGTCTAGGGCTATAATAGAACAAATATGAGAGTAAGAGCTTTCCCACCTCAGCTCCAGCCCACACTCAGTATATGCTGAACAAAGCCCATCAGGGACTTGTTTCCAGCCAGCTGAGAACCCTTAAAAGGCAATGCTTCCCTGGGTGTTGGTTTTGAATAGTAGATATCCCCTTCTCCTTCTGTGTTACAGTGTGAGCTCCCTGCCCTGTTTCAGTCTGCTTGCTCTCTGGGGCCAGAGACCACATTATTAGCTCGTAGCACTGTCTGGGCAGTACTTCAACATGTAACTTATAATCCCTTTGACATACGGTAGGAAAAAATGGGTAGTGTGATGGTTTGGTCCAGGTCCTTTTCCTGGTAACCAGCTTGTAAC
>VYXB01010511.1:1326237-1402624 GCA_013397135.1 Pachyramphus minor
GGGCTCTTTTTCTGTGGAGTTGGACATTTGGCTGAGTGCCAGGTCCAAAGCTTCACAGGTAGGCCATTCTGTATGGGTTGCTGTGTAGATACTTGTATGAAAGAGTGCGATACCAGTGTGTGAAAGACAGATAATATTAGAGGGGAGAATGTGTAACATTCTCCAGGGAGGTTAGGACTGGATCAGGCTGACCAGGAAAATGTCAGTGAAAGAAAAGTGCTGGATACACAGACGACTTTTCTTGATCTGCCTGTAAAAGCCCTGACTGGTATGTGCCCTACTTTGCTAGACAAAGAGGACTCAGCTGCCTCCTTCCAGTGTGATCCCTCTGGCTGGGGAGAAAAAGGGTGAGGGGTTTGGAGGTTGGCTTGAAAGCCTCAGTTGTTTTGAGTGATTTTTGACTCATAGAAGAATTAAAGGTCCCTTCAATGGTAGAAAAATAGATGGAGAGGGAAAGCTGCCATGGGGTGGGATTGAAAGGAAGAGGAATCATGCTGTGCAACAGCACTCTCCAGGCTGACAGGTTTCCTAGAGTGGAAAAGTCACTGTTACCACCCTCAGGAAGAGGAAGATGCTGCTGATGGGGGCCATCAGAGCATTCAGGAGCCCACCCACTCAGGCTGGCCTGGGGCTTGGTGGCCATCCTTTATTCTCCCTCCTGTCCCACAGACTCCAACCCTTACAGCCTCTGCTTGCTCCCTCCCCACTCACCCTGATAGACTCTCCTTCACACCCCTTTGCAGGGGCTGCTCTGCAGCTATACTGGTTTTATCCCCATCCTCTCCCTCTTAAAATGCAAAGCCCCTGTGGCATCTGTCCTATCTTTTCTAGAGGGGTGCTCTTCCCTGCAGGACAAGGGCCAGTACCCACCATCTCTGGGCACTTCTTACCATGCAGCTTGGAGGGGTCAAATTGATGCCTGTGCCCAGCCTGTGCTTTCAGCAGCTCCTCTCCAGTTTCATACATGCACTGGGATGTTGGTGGTACAGAAGGCCCGGGGACAGCATTTCCACCCTCTCCAGGAGCCCCTGTCCCTGTGGTGGAGGGAGGAGACCCCAGCCAGCTGTGAGTGCTCCCTGGCAGCCAGAGGGTGGCACATTGTGTACATGAGTGTGTGAACTCAGTCAAACTTCACAAACAAAGATAAGAACGGAGCTAGGACATAATCAGTGCTCAAATATAGCAACTCAAGGTTTCCTGAGAGAGAGACAAGTGAAACAGTGAGGCAGAGCAGGTGTCACAGTCCCTCTGGCTTTCACTTCCCCTTACCTTGGCTTCTCAGCAGTGAAGCCGGTGCTGGCCACAGGGCCCAATTTAGTCTACAGGAAGCAAACCAGCCCATCACAAGCAGCCTTGTTGCTATGCAGGACAGGAGTCTTACAGTGCCCTGCATGGTGGCATGTCCAGTGCCATGCAAGTCCCTCACCTCTGGTGGAGCCTCCATCTCTTCCCCAGCTCCCCTGCTACCTCTGTGGCTGCTACAAAACCAGCCAATCGTGATCCCAACTGGCTGTTCGGAGCAGCCTTGCAGCTGGCTCATGAACCAAGAGTTAAGGTGCTGCACCCCTCTCCTCGGCTTCTCTGACAGGTCTGGCCACAGCTTTCACATGGCGGAAAGATTGGCTTGGTGAAGCAGGACATGGACCAAGGTGGCTCCAGTCTCTCTCAGTCCCTAAAAGATGCTACAGGGAGGGTTGCAGTGCCCAGCAGCCTCCTCCTCAGCCCCGCAATGAGACCTGTCCCAGACATGGCTCTGCATGAGGAGAGCCATGTGTAGCTCTCTGTAGGCTTGGGCATGGCTGGGGATGAGGTACCCGTATGTTGGACATGGCCTGAGAAAAGGGATAAGGAGAACTCTGAACCTAAGGCCAGACGTAGAACTTTCTTAGGGCTGAATCTGGCAAAAGCCACCTTATGCTCAAGTAGAGACCACCAGAACACCAGCAGTCCCAGAAGACCATCTCTGTTGAGGCTCTCCCACTGGTACAACAGCAGTGTGGGTAGCAGCTACTGTGGCCCTCATGGCCATGCCATTGCTCTGGAGGGGAGGTCAGGTTTCCTGGGGAGTCAGAGCCAGAAAATGTTCAGAAACAGAAGCCTCCTGGTTACACCAAAGCCAGGACACTTGAGAGCTGTCAGCATCCTGTGAAGGACACACCTCTCCTGATCTGCTTCATCATCTGGGCTGGCTGCTTTGGACCCTAGGTGGTGGTACAGCAGGGCTTGTGGCTGGAAACAGCTGGTCTCTCCCTACCCTTTTCTGACTCAAAACAATGTCTCGACAAGAGGACACAGCAGCTAAAATAAGACAGAGTCAGAGATTCAGGTGCAGCCTGTGTGAAAGCTTTCATTGCATTCCAGGTGCTGATAATGTACTTAATGACAGAGGGGAAAAGGGAGAGAGAAACCAGCTGCAAACTCCTGCCCATGCACAGTGGCTCAGACTCCTGCCTGAAGCCTGAACAAGGTGTTTCCTGCGGTGTGTGAGTGAGTGGGCCCTGTAGCTACCTCTGCAAGGTGCTTTGGTCCCCATCTTCCTCCTCCTTTCCCCTCATGCCTGTAGACAGCATGGGAAGTGAAGCTGCCTCTCTGCACCTGAGGTAAGGAATTTGTCCTGCTGCTGTCCTGTATTCCTACAGCCCTCAAAACCACTCCTGACCCTGCTTTTGTGCCATGATCAACAGGTAGATGGGGCCCACAGCCAACATGGAGCCCACGGCAGTGGGACTCTGCCCATCTCCTTCCGCTGCTGTGTGTGGTGACCTGCAGCTGTGGGCTTTGACACAGGCAGGCGGAGGAGATCCGCACCTGGGCAGCTGGCTGAGTTGGGTGAGGGTCTCTAAGTAGAGGTGTTGTATGATGCCTTCAAACCCTCCAGCTCTCTGGGGAGCTGGCGGGTGACTTGTGAGCAAAATGCCACACCCCAGCAAAATGCCATATGTGCTGCAAATGTCCCACATCCTTAGTTCAGCCCAGTGATGGATTGAGCCACTGTCTCAGCATCAGCCAGGCACCTGCTGTCGGAGTGGCATCCTGCAAGGAGGTCTGTGGGTTATGCAGCACCTGCTCGGTGTATGGCTCTTTGATGGTCTAGCTGTGCTGTTTACCAGCTCTGAGTGCTCAGTGCTGCCTACAGCTTGTGCTCGTATCCCTCCCATTCTGGGGAGCCTGGGGCTGGTGGGTGGCTGGGTGCTCCTGTCCACCCTAGAGGGTGTGGATGAACCTAGTTACCAGCTTAGGAAGCTTCTGAGGTGTTCATAGTCCATCCCAGTTACCGATATGAAAAATCAGTAAGTGTGATCCCCAGAGGTACTTGTTTCTTTGGGAATGCAGAACAGCCCAATGTGTGCTCCTACCAAAAGATCTCTGTGATACCAGGAGGGTTTATGCTCCCAGTGCTGAGTGATACAGCACAGCAGATGGAGTGAGCAACTTGCTCCCTTGGCCAATGTCTCCATTTTGCAACAGAAAGGGACTCTTTGAAGGGAAGTCAGGGCTTCTTATGATGTTTGGAAACTGTGGATGGCAGCCATGGTAAATTTGATGGAGTTCACGGTGCTGGGTGAGCCTCTTGACTGCTCTGCCCTATGCTGGGTGCCAGTTCTCTGGTGTTCCTGGCTGGAGCAGCACACAGGAGCCCGGGAGCTGCCTCTCAGCTTTGGAGGGGAGCCAGCACTAGTGCTAAGGAGATGCTGTAACCCCGCTGCTCAGTCACTCTCTGCGAGCTCTGCAGTGCAAAATGCCTGAGAGCCAGCGATCCCTGCGAGGCAGCAGAACACTAGAGACGCAGGAGCAGCGTCAGACTAAACATCAGCTGTGTGCCAGGTTGTTGACGTTTTGTCCTGGAGGAAAAGATCCTGAAAAGACCTTGAGGAGGCAGCGAGGCGAGGTTCCATGCCAGGATGGGACCCTTTTCCCAGGCACAGCCCTTCTGGAAAGACCCAGAGTGCGTGCATGCAGCTGCTGGCAACGCTCACTGCCCTGGCACGTGTTGCCACGCTTGCATGACTTGGGCATTTATCCCAGAAAGAGGAAAAAAATTACTGAGCTTGTGTTGTAGCTCAAGAGTCACAGTGTAGTTCAGGATGCTGCAGAAACTGCATCCCCAAGGAGGCAGTAATGGCACAAATCCCTCTCCTGAGCGCTGGCATCCAGGGTTTGGGCCTGGCATTGTTCCTGTGGCAGAGCCTGCTGGGTAGGTCTCTGGACCAGGTGTGCTGGCCTGGACGTTTAGGACCATCAGTTAAAGTAGGCAAAAAAGAATTAAAATAAAATGATTAAGCTGCTGTGTGCTGTTCCCAGGCAGAAAGAGGTTAGTACAGTTGTGAAAGCATGGGGAATGCTGGGGTGCCAAAGAGAAACTGCACGTGGTGCTTTCACAAAAGATGTGTGTCCCTCCAGCCATGCTCATTACCAGCCTAAACCCAAATCAACATCA
Organism: Pachyramphus minor; assembly: GCA_013397135.1. Taxonomy (NCBI): domain Eukaryota; kingdom Metazoa; phylum Chordata; class Aves; order Passeriformes; family Tyrannidae; genus Pachyramphus; species Pachyramphus minor. The sequence goes on from VYXB01010511.1 coordinate 1,330,676, forward strand.
TCTTTAGGCTCAGTAGTCTTAATCACTGCCCTGCAAGCCTAATCAAATATTCCTGTCTGTGTTTCTACCCCTTTTCCCAGTCTTGAGCCATGGAAGAACTTCTCCCCTTGTTCCACAGGAAGCAGAACTCACCAGGCTTTGCTCCTTCTTAAACATATGGTACAGAAACCAACAGGTAAAGTCCATATGGCCTTGCACTAGCAAGTAAGGTTCTATTATCTGTTTTAATAACCTCTAGGTTAAACTCCACTAGGCAGAATGGCTAGAAAGAAAAAAAATCTCCCCAAGCCTATAGCCATACACTGTGTCTGCAGACTACCTTAAAAAACACCTACTAAAAAACCTTCAGAAGTCCAAATCAGTTTGTTCTCTTTTAGTCCTTTTTTGCCGAACACTCTGTTGGGTTTGTGAGATGATGGCATTTGGTCTGCAGCAGGCATCCCTTGGCTGCAGTCAGTGGGTTTATGAATTTTCTAAATGTGTCTTTGCTTATCCTTTAGTTTTTGCTTCTGGAGATTTGCCAGGTAGGTCTAAGCCCTATAGTTCTGTAGTTCTCTAAGATGTAGTTCTCTAAGCTTTTTTGAAGTCTCAGTGCAAATTGCTGGCATAAATCAGCCCTTTTCATTCTGTCTGCAACTTGAAAACTTTTTTCTTGGAAAAGCAGGATTAAAAGAGGAAGGAGAGTTGACCTTCTAGGCCATCATGCTAGGGGGAGGAAAGAGGAAAGTTGCTTTGTTTGGGTGATGGTTTTGGTTGTCTGTTTCTTTAGAAGCAGATAGAAACTTTTTTTCTTTAATTAATTTTTATTATATTTAGGAAACTAGGTCTTGCTTGTTCTCTTCTTCCTGGAAGACTTTTGACACAATTCAAGCAAGAGGGAAAAACAAGAACAATCAGGAGGCTCAAAAATATTTTAGTCAAACAAACAATTCAAAACATCCATGTTTTATTTGGTTTCTTTTAGCAGCTGTTTGTCTCCAGATGTCTGGCAATTGGTCACAAGAAGTACTTTATGCGAAAATTCAGAGTGGTCACTGCTTCAGAGAGCAATGGAGAAGGTTTCCTTCTCTGTTTATCCTTACCTGACCATCTTCCTCCACAAAACACAAGTAAGACAGGAGACCTTAGGAAAAGCAGGTTATGCAAGGAGAACACAAAACAGGATTAAAAAACAAATCTAAATTAAAAAAACCCCACCAAAATAAAACAACAAAACCAAAGACCCTTCTTGGCAAAAACCCTATGACTAAAACTCACCAGAGGCACAAATTTCTGTGACCTTTTTGGAGATCACAAGAGACTGTCATCCCCAGTCTTTGCCTCTGGGAAGTAATGTTGCAAAGGGCTGACTCACTCCACAGGAAGAACCCTTTTTCTAGCTGGGGAGGACACTTCAGACATGGCACTTAGTGTCCTGGTCTAGTAAGCATGGCAGTGTTGGATCAAGGGTTGGACTTGATGATCTCGGAGGTCTTTTCCAACCTGGTTGATTTTATGATTCTATGACTCAGCTTAGCTGATATGGCTTGTCTCTTGGGAAAGATTGAAACTTGCTGTGGAAAACATTCTGCCTGTTTGATTGCTGGCTTTGCTCCGCTGAGGAGCTTTTGCAAAATGTGAATGGAGCTTTAGCTGCTAAAACTTTGTGGGGGAAAGGGAGATATCTGCGTTGCTGCTCTTGGTCTTGGGGAAAAAAGGGGCAATTGCACTTGGGTGTGACCAGGCTCAGGGTGGCCTCTGTCAGCACTAACCCCTAGAGCAGCACTGCAGTGGCAGATGCTCATCTTTTCTGTGACTTAGGCCTGGGACCCAAGGCCCAACTGCACCATAGCCCATCCCTGGTGGGTGCCACGGTTCTCCATGACCAGCCAGCTTAGTGACAGGGGTGGGGGNCTAGAGCAGCACTGCTCATCAGCAGATGCTCATCTTTTCTGTGCCTTAGGCCTGGGACTCTCCATCCCATGGCCCAGCTGCACCATAGCCCATCCCTGGTGGGTGCCATGGTTCTCCATGACCAGCCAGCTTAGTGACAGGGGTGGGGATGAGGGACATAATTTGGAACCTGTGTAGATTCAGACACAGTTCCCCATTCACTGTGCTGCCACTCCTGGCATGTGGTGGCCCTAACCAAACAGATGGGTCTGTGACAATTTTTTTTTTTTCCAGAATAAGAAGTCAAATATGCCTTGCTTGGCTTGGAAAGTGGTAAGAATAGGATGGACAGAAGGGAAATGGATGTGACCTCTCAAAAAATTGTCTGCAAGCAGGAAAGCAAATACCAAAGGAAAAACAATAAGGTTTAAAAAAGTGAAATATTTAAAATGAAAAAAGAAAAATGGAAATCCCATGAGCAACATAGTTGGAGCCATCAAATAACATCCTCAAAGTTTATTCTTTGGTTGAAGATGACCCTGTTCTTTCTGGCTCAGTTTTTGGGCAGTCACAAGAAGATGTCCAGGACTTGTCTGGTTATGCTGTAGCAGCACTGCCAGCAGTGTGCCTGACCACACTGTACCTGCCCACCCTGGGGCATGTGGGTATCTGTCCTGGGGCAATCAATCTGTGTGAGTCAGAATTGAACCGAGGTTATAAAAAAACCCAGCAGTGTTTTTGGCCTTGAGAAATGGAGCACCTCACTCCCCCGACCTCCTTCCTGCATCTTCTCAAAGGGATGGGGAGATTTTCTGGGGTGGTGCAGGCTCCCTGTTGCATTTCCTGATCCTTAGGGGAGCAGCTCCAACATTGCCCCCACTCTCCCTGCCAGTCCTCCCTCTGTGAGGTTACTCGACTGTGTATATGAAAATAACTCGCACGTCCCAGTTTGTTATTTCTCCTAAGCAGATGAGAGGGTTGGAGGCTGATCAGAGCAGAGGAGTCTCCTGGTGAGTTCATTCTTCAAAAGCTCGTGTGGGCTGCTTCTCATTAGGGCTTACTATAGTGCCAGGAGAATAGAATAATTCTCTCTGGATTCATGTGCACGTCCCTTTACTGCTGTCCTGGAGTGGCTACAGCTGCTCCGCTCTTGGGATTTGCCAGACACAGCAAACTCTGTGCTGTTTAGACTGCAAGGGCTGCTGGCATCTAGAGATGGAGGGCTGGAATCAGCATGAGCTCTCAGCTGTGCAGTGCAGCCATGGGCATGGCACTGATCTCCCCAGCAGTCCCTAGGCACAGCACACGCTCCATTCACAGATGCTGTGATGCATCAAAGAGTGACTGGAGAGTCCAGGGGGCTCCTAAAAAGCTTTGCTCTTCCTCACCCAAAAAGACCCAACCAAAAGCCTCCAAACCTCTGGAAGTGTCTGGAGCCACTTTAAATTGTTAATTTAACAATGATGGTTTAAAACTGGAGGGAGCTGTGCTGTGAGGTGGGGTGACACTGGAACTGCTCACTGCCCTTGTTATCCTCACTGGTTGCTCCATGGTTGCAGTGTATTTCCTCAGGCTGCATGATGAGCATTGCAAGACCAGACTAAGGAAGTGGCCCTCTATCAGAAAACCTTGCTGCTGGCTGCAGTGTGTTTTTCCCAGGTATAAGGACTGTTTCTAGTTATATTGATTGCTGCCTCTCCAAATCACTAAAATAACTTCTATCCATCAGCAAACACTCACATGCTTTTCCAAAGTTGCTGCTGAAAAGCTGCTGCACTTTGAGCCCTTTGGAAACAGGCCACTGGAGGATGAGGCAGGAGGTAGCAATGGGTTTTTCAGGGGGATAGCCCCAAAATCCGTTTTTAGCAACTCACTTTTAAGGTTCATTGCTATTTGTGAAATGTTGCTTCACTGTTGCTTCTGTAATGACTATGTAATCACTTTTGCTAGCTAACAATAACAGTAATGATTACAGTGCACAGAGTGAGACATCTAAATGTGATGCATCAGAGGAGAATTTGCCTAACTGCATCATTGGCTCTGAAAATGTCTAAAAGGTCATCTTATTCATGATCACTTCACCTGCACAAACTCCATCATCTTCTTCGGGTCTCAGTATGTGCTGCTGAACTGAGTATCCATCCCACACCCCTGTGCTCTGCTGTCCCAAGCTGGCACATCAGCATGTCCCACTGATGGCTGCTTCATGGTTGTCTGTTGTTGGGATTTAACATTTTATTATTATTTTTTAAAAACTCTTGAATCAGTACCCTGGAAATGCTTTGGTGTACTGCTGTAACAGAGGTCAGTTCAAAGAGCTCAAGAGCAAACAAAGCTACCACAACAGGACATGGAGCATTTCCTTTCAAAGTAATTACTTCACTGGGATCTGCCAAAAGAAGATATTCTACCATTACCATAAAATATGTTTGTATTTTTCAAATGCTCTTGTCTGGTCTCATAAAAGAGCAGCTCTTCTGCTTAGTGCTCTCTGTCTTACAGCTCTGGCCTTAGAAAAATTCTTGTGTAATGTTATTATTCAAACTGTGATGCTGACCATCAGTTGGTCTCTGCTCAGTAGCCTCTCACCAAGTTCACATTTCATACTGACAGTGTGTACGAGCTTCTGGATGTGTTTTCATAACAAACCAAGAGAGGCTCATGTTCCTGAAATGTTGTACTGTCCAGCCACCCTTGGAAGAACCCTCTGAAGTCTACTGAGTACCAGAAAAGGGGTATTGTTCTTTGTCTGCAATGCAGAGCCCTGTCAGGGAGAGTTTTTGTTCTGTCAGTTTTCCCCCCCTTGCAGACTCAAAAGCTTGGATGGGCTGGACTGATTAGGTCTGAGGGTTTTTTTCTCCACTATTCTGAGCTTGGTGAGCACTTGCCAGACTAGTTCAGTAACTCTCTTTTGGTATCTTCTGTTACTGGCTCATATCTGGGCCTTGCAGCTCACTGAAGAGGTGGCCCAAAAACTTTTAAGGAACTCCTAAATCCACATATGATGTATATGCCTTTGAGGTTACACTTAGCTTGTTATTGCTGTTGGCTGCTACTGAGAAGAGACGGTTCAAACTGCTCACTTTGTATCCCGTGAACAGGATGCTAATGGATCAGTGCCCCAGAGANCAGGTTCAAGTGCTATGGATACACCTGCCCAAACTGCTCACTCTGTATCCAGTGAACAGGAAGCTAATGGATCAGTGCCCCAGAGAACCAGCAGAGCTAATCAATGCCAGCCAGGCATTTCCTTTATTACCACTATCAATTCAGTCAAGCAGCCACACTGCACCTTCCCTGTGTGGTTCATTTATGTTCACCAGTACTAGTCTCCAATATGCCAAGCCACCTTTGAAATGTCGTTTCAGGGCAGACAGGGTAACATCTTACTTGCCAATAAGCAAACCTGTTCAGATGATGCAAAAATGGCGGTTCCAGCCAAACTATTAGCAAGCCTAAGTGTGTCCAAGTAGTTACAACAGCCAGATGCTGCTATTAACCTCTAAACCACATGAGTTATGAGCTCCTTGTTCGGCAAACATTCTGGTGAGAATGAGAAACAGGGTTTGCAACCATCTATTTCAAGGATATAAGCATAGATGGACAACACTGGGCATATTCAGTGGGATGAGCATCTAACCCCAGGGGAGGACACCTGCACACTGGCGCATGTCTGCTTTCGTGCAGTCCTGCTTTACGGTAGGTGCGAGTTTGTTACAGTGTCATGCTAGAAACCAAAGAGATCCTGCAAATGTGGCTCAATTGCAAATGATCCCATTGATAAAGAAGCTCTACTTAGCACTACAACCATGTTTGAAACTTCACTTTTTCCTCAAGCAGAAGGCCAGATTACAGCCCTGTTGCACTGACCTCAAAGTACCCATGTGACAGGCAAGAACTGCAGCTTAGGTAGCAGCTCATTTTTATGGCAACCACAAAGACCCTCTCACCCACAGCATTCCTTAGACATTCCCTGGATACTTTTCTGAACGTACCATGCACACAGTTTTTTTCTTTGGGAAAAGATGGACAATACAGAATATCTATTGCTCTGTGACAGGCCACACAGTTGGTCCCATTAAAAGGGCTTCATTAAAAGGCCAACGATTAAATAATTTTCCTCATCAACTACTTAAAAACTGCCTTTGCTTTCTGGAAAAAAAACCAACTAACAACAGTGCAGCAACAGCAAAATGATCCCACTGAGCTTTTCTTCTGAGTGTTTGCCATTCATGTCAGTTCTCAGCAAGTTACAGGACCTTCCCAATGGACCGAGATTAAGCCCATCACATTTTCCCAGTTTCCTTACTAGCTGATGTGAAAATCATATATGCAGACAAGAGCTGAGCTGCAGGTACCATGCAGAGATTTGCCAGGACCACACTGACTAATACAGACACAGTGCAGGACTGCTGTGTACACTGGCTTGGGTCTCTAGCCTGGGAACAGTCTATGCAGACCATTTCCACAGGACATGGCTCACACTACTCATGCCATTACTGACTGACTAGATACAAAACTGGATCTCATCCCCAAAAAGAGTTCCATCCAGAAGCATCAGTATTAGAGGACACTTGATGCTTCAGGCAGGCCTCTTTCCAGAGCACAAGGGTGGTCATTTAACAACCTTTCCTGCTACCCCCCAAAAAGGAGAGGATAAACTTGTACAGTAGATGGGAAGAATGGAGGAGAAGAGGTTTTGTTATCTACACATCTTCTGTTATCACACATCTTGATGAAGGTGTTGAGCACAGAGTAACATTTTGAATTTTGCTGCTCTTGTTCTAATCACACTGTAAAGGCAGGCAGTTCTGCCACATCTGGATAAGGAATCTGGTTTTCAAGGGAAGCACAGCTGAGAAAGGCTTCAAACAGGATTTGATTAGCTGATTAGAAGCAGATGCTGTGCTGGCAGACAGGCTGCTGTGGATCATCTGATACAATCCCCTTCCCCTCGTTTTTGTACATAATGTCCTTCCAAGCAAAGCCACCTCCTCCATAGCTATGTCTAAATTGCATTAGGAATTTTGGCTTTCTTTCAGTTATACATGATGTGAATGGTTTTGCCATTTAAAATATTTTAGGGGGATTGTAGAGTCAAGTAGTTTCTGACTTACCAGAAATCCACCTGGTATTCAAAGAGGGAGAGGCCATGCTGCAGAGGGCCTGGGGCTGCAGCATTTTAATCCCGGCAGCCCTTAACCTTTACACAGCACTTTCCCACCTTCTCCTGGAGGAGGGAGCTCCACAAACTCTGGGACCACAGGAGGAACACCCTCCCCACCACCCCACACACTTTAGCATTAAGCATATGAACTAAGAGGGCTCTGTATTCCAACACTGAGGCATAGAACATCTTTCTCTCATTCCACTTCAGAAGGAAACAGCACCTTGCAGGAGGTTTGCTTGTCTTCACCTGCTCCAGTAGGGCTCAGGGCTGCTTTAGATCATCCATATCCTCAGCCCTATGCAGAGACTGGACACTGGATGTTGCTTGTCTCTGTGCTCAATTGTTCATCCTTCTAAGTCAAATATTACTATTTTCCTATGGGAGACTGAAGATAATCCAGTGGGCCAGTTGCCTTCGGAGTATGGGCTACGTATTAGTGTTAGTCCTCCTTGGAGGATCCTTGTGATCCTCACTGGAGGATCACAAATTGAGTTGTTACAGGTAGTTTTCTTCTTACTTTCTTCCTCACATACAGCTGAAACAACTCACTCTCCCAAGACTGCATTTGCTAACAGAAGTCACTGGGATCAGTTCCTATTTAGCCAGAATCAACATAGTCAGGAATTGCTGTAATACACTTAGAGGTGCAAACAAGTTTCAGATTGGGACTATTCATTTGGTTGCTTGGTCACAGATGTAACAGGACATTCACCCCAGAGAGGCCAGGGAAAGGGGATAACTCCTTTTCCTCTTGTTTTTCAGTTTGACAAAGGAGAAGGGCTGGTATCAGCTTGCTGAACAGCAGAACCATCTAAATTAATTTCACATGGAGTGTCTGGTCTCAGCAGCAGGATGCTAATCCCTTTTAGCACTGCAGCTACAGAAGTGCTCAAGAACAGACTGGAGAGAAGGCCTCCAGTGCAATGTTGAGGCAACACAGGCATATGAGATAGGAAAAACTGGGGTTTAAGCGACCACTGGGGAAGAGAAGATGCCAGAGAAACTCAGCAGCTCTGTTTTCATCCTAGGATTTTGTGAGCAGGAGACAACAGGAAAAAGAACAGCTCAGCTCCAAGTGTACACAAAGCAAAGAAGGCGCTAGAACAGGTTGCCCAGGGAAGCTGCCCCATCTCTGTGTCTGGATGGGGCACTGAGCGACCTGGACTAGTGAAAGGTGTTGGAACTAGATGATCTTCAATGTCCCTTCCAAACAAACCATTCTATGATTCTATAAATTCACAGTGGCCCAATGGCCTCTAGACATTCCGACTCTGCCCACAACTTTTTGCCACTTCCTACTCCCAACAGCATCCAGTTAAGAAACCACCATAACACAGCACAGGAGCAGCAGCCACCAGATACTTCACCTTTCACTGCCTTGGCAACTGCTACAAACTCAGCTTGGCCAAATGACAACAGGTATAAGCCCAGATACTGTGGGTCACCTGTCACTGGTCAGACTCTTACCACATCTCTTGGCAGTGTCTCCAAGTGAACACAGGATCTGTCAGAAGAGGTGTGGCTAATAAGTGCCCCAGCACCAGATCTGGGTTTCAGTGACAACAGCGCTGTCACTCTACCACTGTAACGCCCTGTGTGATGCTGAGGGTAATAATGACACTCATAATTACACTAATACAATTCTCTAAGGAGACTCCCCTTTTGAGCCTGCAGATGGTGTGAAATAGCTTTAAGTAAGGCCATAAACCCTTCAACAGAACTTCTAATCCTGCAGTGACTGCACTGGGTAGAGGTGGTAAAATGCATTATGACATACACAGACTGCCTCCCTGGCCTCTTCAAGAGGAAAGCATTGTGTCCACCCTTAACTAGGGCAAACCAGTGTTTATCTCTGCCTAAACCAAATGCAGCTCAGCTGGGTTAAATGCAAGTGTTTTTTTCATATTAGAATTAAACAATTAAACATTTTAATAGCAATGAATATTCTGAGCACTTCAATGACTTTGGTTTTTTCACTGTCACATTACACTTTTATATGTCTCCATTAAGAAAATGAAATTGGTAAATTGCCATAACTCCAGACTCACTGGAAAATGCAAGATCCTTGCAGCACAATGCAGGTTTGTCTTGCCACTGAGATTTGTGAGACTTGGGTAAGAAATGAGATTTAAACCAAAGCTTTTCACAGGAAAAATATACACAATAAGATGCACAGTGCCAAGATCTCCTTTTTGCTTTGCAAATACTCTGGAGGCACATTCACACTTCACTGAGCCAAGTAATTTCTTCAAATGACTGGATGAGGGTTTGAAAAACGTGCAGACTGAGTCCTAACAAGAACAGTTTAGGTTTTATGACTGTGAGCCACCTGTGAGCTAAAGGGACAGAAACCATCTAAAAACTGTCAAGCTGAGAGTTCGGTTTCCACAATAAGCTCTGAATTACTTTAATCAGCCTATTAAGCGCACACTGGCTGTTCTGCAGCAGCCCCACTGAAAATGCCATGGGTGTGAAAAACAGCAGATGGTTAACGGGGGTGGAAAGCTATACACATCGTTAGAGAAGCATGGAAAATTCAGTGCTGGCTATAAAAGTCACTAGACAAGGGCAGCTGTAAACAGCTAGGTGAAAAGAGGCGGGAGGGACATGTGGCAGCTGCTCTGTATAAACTGCTGCTATTTCCTTCTCAAAAGCCACCAGAAAAGTGCTGAATCAATCACATGTGAGCTGACCATAAGGCACAACACCCCTAAGTTTTAACACTAGAGGTGGTTTTCCATTGTGCTGGAGGTTCCAGCTTTAAGCAGCACCTTGGATCTGATAAAGGAATCATGTAAGGACCCTGAGGGAGACTTAAAAAGCAAACCCACTTGCTTTTCATGTGTTGTATATGCACGACTGTTAAAACCCCAGCTAAGTGATTACCTCTATCTATAACTGACATACCAATATGGTGAGGATACATGGAGTATAAATGCAGTGTTAAGCCAGGAGACGGAGGCAGGAAAGAAAGGAAAGTCAGTATGGCCCATCTTTCACGGCACTTCTATCTTACAAAACCTAAAAAAACCTCGGACTGCAAACAGAAATCATGACATGCAATTAGATGACCAAGGGAGGATTTTTTTTCCTGTTTATCCCAACAGTTTACAGTATCTTTAAACAGGAGAGGGGTATCATTTCCAGCCAACTCAACAGGCAAAAATAACTACACCTCCTAAGATATCTCACAATGACTTTTGCTTATGGTTAAACAAGGTAAATATTGCAGAATTGGCAGAACAAGGAAAACTGAATTTTGGTAAAGAGTGAGTAGCAGATACAAGTTGGGGCAGGAAAGAGCTAGAATCAAATCATGAAAATCATATCATCATTTTCATATTCAGTAGTGTTGTGACTTGTCCTATCAGGGATTTCATCCTTCTCTACTTGGGAGAGCCACCCCAATTACGTTTTACAAGGGAGCCTTCTCCCTCCTCTTTTAGCTTTCCATGGGCAGGCTGAAACACATTTCACCTCCAAGTCAAGTAACCTGTGGCTAAGCTCTCTTGCATGTATCATGTCTGTCAAAAATCAGCGAGTGTCAGTGTAACAGCAAATAAAAGGGACACTGATACCTCTAATAAGCAATCTCTGCCACCAGTATTTAGGGTTGGAGCCACCATTTCCCCCTCCCCTCCATGCATAGTTTAGGCAGATTTCGTTCACTGACCATACAAACACACCTGGCCATGTCAAAGGAGAACATAAACAACTGTAGTTAGAGAAAAGAAACCACAAATGCTTTTCAGTTTTATTCTTACTGGGAGGGTAGTGGCATCCTGACATGTCACATCATCCAATGAAAACTGACAGGGACTTTTTCAAGGCTTCTAGCTCACCTAGTAGTTATGGTACTAAGTCTTGGAGTAATCTTGGCTTGGCTGTAGTGCTTTGTTCAGCCTGCAGACATGGCATTCCCAATTCCAGATAGTTTCGCTGGGTCAAGACTAAAATAATCAGTACTAACAGAAAGGGAAAGTAATCAAATGTGAAACACAGACCATATGATGAGTGATGTGTCAGGCTGGTACTACACAATATTTGTACAGACCAGTCAGAAATGAGTATTACAAACAGAGCTGGAAAATAGTAATAGTTAAAAACACGATCAAACGCTTTGAATGGGTTTCCCAGAACAGAGGAAGTCTGTTCAGAAAAATAATGTAACAGTTTCAAAAAACAACAACAAGAACAATCAACCAAACAAAAAATGCCTCTAGTGACCTTTAAATCAGCTTTTCCATTCGATAAATATATTTGAAATAGTCGTACAGTTCACAGTGGCATAAAGTTCTCTGATTGCTTGACTGCTTGAAAATATCTCATCAGTAAAAAAATACCAGAGCTGGGGAAGGAAAACCCTCTCTCTGAATTCTGTACATGGGCAAATGCACAGGTTTTGGCAGGCATCAGGTCATTGGATCAATGGGAAACTGGCAGCATCACAGGACTGCAGATCACAAGTCAGGGGATGGAGGATAAGAAGAGTAGTAAGGCCCATTTTCCTGCAACGAGAACAGAATAAGTAGTTGAACAAAAGTCTTCTCCAATACATTTTGGTGCAGTAATGGTGACACAGAGGCAGAAATAATTAGGTACTCATGGCTTTGTCTTTCATAAGCACAGTGACTGCCACAATTCTCCCAGGAGAGGACTGTGCTAGTAAACAAGCAAAAATAGGCCTTAGTTTTGCCTCTGTTTTGAGCAAAAAGCACAAGTTAAACTTTTGCCATGAAACCAAAGCTGTGATGCAAGGGAGCCATGAATGCTGGCATAGCCAGTAACTCAAGACAAAGCTGCTAATGCATAAAACACAGCTCTGGCTATTGCTTTTTAGTTATATCACATCCTCTTTGAAATGATTTTGCCAATGCAAACCACATTCACCATTTGGTCAGAGAGCTGGGAAGAGGTGGAGGGTTCAACACAAAGGCAGGGCACACTTCTATGGTTCCGTTTTCCCCAGGTGGTTTTTTTTTTCCTTTTCCTGCATGTTTGTTAATATGTGGGACAGAGAAGATGAAACACAGACACTAATTCTTTTTTCCAGTCAGTGTAAGGTATATGGCAGGTATGTAACACGAATATTATCTTGTCCATAGACTCTTAGTGTGTTATGTTACAGTTCTTGGCTGAGGAAAGGAACTCTGCCTCTTATGCACATAGGAGACTGCTCTAATGGGAAAGTATCCTGCTTCTTAGCCAAGGCCCCTGCTTGGGCTGATGTAGACAAAAAATTAAGAGAATCATTACTCACAGAAGTACAATTAGACTCTCCAGGAACCTTCCCCCTGTCTTCTCCCCGTTCTTACAAAGTGGAAGTCAGTCCCTTTAAAGCTCTCACAGAGCAGAATGGGAGAGCACCAGAGCTGCACTTAGGAGCACAGACTCATGCTGGCCACATGCAACCACTTACCCTGGCATCATACTCGAGGACAAAAGGGGGGAGATCGATCTGTTCTGGGGGTATGGCTGCGAATAACTGCTGAAGGCTTTCCACATAGTGGATTTTGTCCTTTAGCCCTGAGACTGTAAAGGTTGTGAAAAACCATGCTGAAACCTGAAAATAAATCCCAACAAAACCAAATTAACATGGTGCTGTTCCAAAACCTTCAAGATCAAAATGATACTCCATAGTTAAATTGGCTTGAGTTAAACTTGGAACACTAAGATCATCACAATAACACAACTAGGTCAGGAAGTATGCACTGCTGACTGCTAGTAAGCACCCTGTTGTGAGCTTTCAAGCTAGTGTTTTCTGCCCAGGTCCCTTTCTACTGTTCAACAGTGACAGCTATTCTGCTATTTGACTTCAAAAAACCATCAGTATAGTGGCACGTTTTCACTTCCAGTTTAGCCAGCTTTTTGACTCTGACAGAAGCATTTTCAACCTTTTACATTGAAGTTTTCACAGAAAGGCAATGAGAGGGAGAGAAAGCTGTTCAGCTGTTCAAATGTTCTATTGAAATCTCCTTTCTGCTTTGGATTGGCAGAGTGAGTGTGTCCTTTTGTTTTATCACCTTTCTTATCAGTCTTATCAATTTACCTCTACAAGAACATCAACTTATTCTACAAAATTTTACTGTAAGGATTCACACCTCTCTCTCTTTTGGATATAAATAGGGTAAGGAGTTATTGTTTTGTGAAGACCACTAAGACACCACTGATGTTTTTACAACTTATTAAATATTCCTGTTCAGATTGACTGCACGAACTTTATAGTTTCAACCTACCTTCTTCAAAATTAAGCACTGTATTACTTCTTGTTTATTTTTTATCTTGTCTTTTTCTGGCAGAATGAAGGGAAAGAAAAAAACTGCTCTATAGGTTACAAATGCTCCTATTATGGACTACTGACATGGTCCTAGGCACCCAGCTCTTGCTGACCCATCTTGAGCAGAGGGGGCTGGACCAAGGGACCTCCCTTACAACCTTGACCATTCTGCCACTCTGTTGGACAGTTTTACTTTGAGTGCAGTAAGTTAACAGAAAGGAAGCAACACCACAAGAAAAGCCTTGAGGGAAAGCAAGAGTTTAAAATAACTCAAAACATTAGGTCAACAAAGATTATCTGCCTGAATAGAACATTTTAAAAAAAAGTCAATCCCTAAAAACTGTCCTGGAATAACTCTGCTGCCTCTCTCGAAACAGCATATTTTAATGAGAAAAGGACAATGAAAAAGTGAAAAGGAGGTAAAGAACAGGACAGAACATTGAGATCAGTTCTCTGTTTTAAGGGCAGAATTAGATATTTATATTAGCAGAAAGTAGGGAGACAGATTATTACTGGCATCCATTATTCACTATATTTTTCTAATAAGATCTCATATGAGTGACACTAGATGACAGTTTAATGAATGAAAAATACCTTCTCAGTCTTGTACTAAAGTAGCATGCCTTTCAAGGTGTGTTATGAATGACAATCATTAAACATAATTGCTATGGATGTTTAATGCATAAAAGCCTAATAGGGAATATTTTTGCAGCCATCACAAAGATTGCTATTGGGAAAAGTGGTTTTCCCCACACCCCCTCCCTCTCAGTATACATCATACTGTAGTCTGACACATCTTACCCAGTAACACAGAAAGAAGGGAGGGAGGGAGAAATGTCTCCAGAGAATTTTTCTATTACCTCCATTCTTCATAATCACAGGTTATAGAAACAGTAATACAAGAGCAGCTATTTCCTTATTGGTAACTGGACATGAAAATTTAAGTTATATCAAATCCCTGTTAATACACTAAAAGCAGAATAAGTTACATCAGAGCAGCCAAAGTTAAAAATCTAGACATCTGCTGAAGTTTTCATTCATTTTTCATGTCCTAATGTCCTGAATAAAAGGCTATCAAAGTCATTCTGCCAAGCTATAAAATCACAGTTAAAAGTATCAGTTGTCTCGCACAGAAAACCAGCACAACACAGATTAGGTGTGTCACTAATGCCTTAACTTGGTCATATCTCAAAGATAAACTTACTAAAATCTGGGAAATTTTATTGTAGTTGGAAGGATCTTGCACAGAAAAAGACAAAAGTAATTAGCAACAACCTTTATATCGGCATCTGATCTCCAGAAACTGCTTTTTGGACTGTTACAGAAAAAAATAAGACAAAAATTGTTCAAGATAAATACAAAGATTATGATGATTATGAATATCTAATTTGAGTATTCAGGCATATTTCAGTTTTGAAACATTCTTGATTCACAGCCAATTTCTGAAAACAGAATTTCTCTGGATGAGACTCTTTTGGATCCAGCCACTTACACGTCAGCTCAGACCATGAGCTCTTAAAAGGTTGGTTTGGAGCATTGTCAGAAGAGGAGAGCCAAGAGGATTCACACAAAAATGCCCCCAAAAGCCATTTTTTTATATATCAGCAGCTAGCAATAACAAGAAGAAATACATTTACAAGCAGAAGTATGAAGGAACTTGTGATGGCATTTCATAGGTATCTTGATCCAAGGCCTGGCAGTGAAGTGTTCACACAGCAAGGGCTGCTGCCAGCCTAAAACACTGCTGATGCCCATTTCACCACAACAACAGTTAAATTTCAAAAGCATAAGAGAATCCAGGATCAGTGTACAAAAATGGACTGTCTAATGACACACCCTGCTTCAGTTACTCTGTATTTTAGGTAACTGACAAACTCTCCTCCCTGCCTACCAAACGCCATGAATTCTAGACAGGCAATTATCCTCAGAAAAGACATAATTTGCAACAGTTTCATATCTAGAAACCAAACAAAGAATCACTGTTGGCATCATAAAGCACATTGAGAACTACGATGCTTTTCTAGGGGCTTTTGAGTATCCAAAAGTCATGATGAAAGGCCTCTTGATCCCTTTTAGCCCATAAATAAGCAAAAGCAACTCTTAACAGATGGCAGCCATTCGCTGTGACAGGATTCAATACTGCTGTAAAATGCACAATTTATATCAGAGTTTAAGAATGAGATCTATGTAGAAGGGTGATGTGTTTGGGAAGTCACAGGAATGCACAAGCCTTCCTCCTGCATTTGAGGCATGGGGTATTTTCCACTACTTCTAGGGAAGGGAGTCAGTGCTCCAAATAGGAAGATGAACCTGCCAAACGTTTTAGAAGAAATTTGAAACTTTTGAGCTAGCAATCTTCCATGGGGACAAGAGCCCTGAAATTGCCAAAAAAGAAGGAGAGAGAAAACTCATTCTCTCTTAGCAGCCAGCTTCTTCCCCATGCTTTCTGCTGCATATTCCCCAACACGTTTCACAAGTTGATAGTCCATGCAACACTCAGCAGTAATCCTACTTGCCTTCAGTTTGAAAAAAATATTGGCACAAAGACATGGATACACATTCTGTTTTGCCTCCAGCTGTGCTGCCGGAATAGGATACAAACCAATGCTATTTCCAGCAAGTTAGAGAACTCTGTGTCTCTCACCCTCCCTGCTTCCCACCACCATCTGCTTCCCCCACAGATCTGTCAAGTCCCATTGCAGTTTCCAAAGGGACAGACAAGATGGCAATAGACAACAAACAAAAACGTTTCTCAACCAACTAGAAATGTATGAGAAGAGAGGAGGGGGAATGAAGTGCTGTTGAGAATCTAAAATATTAGTACTTCCTAGCTTCAACTTTTCCACTCAACTTTGTGACCTTAGGAATGTTCTGTGTCAGCTCCTACATTTTCAGGACAATCAGAGCTGGAAGTTCTAATTCTACCATGTAAGACATCTGTACCCTGTGGGAACAATGAATATTCTAACTGAAACTGGAAGTTATGCTGTTGGGAAGCCTCAGCCTTATCTACATAAAAACAAGGAAGCTCCAAGTCTCATGGTGTCCCAGCTGTGCACACGCAAAGAAAGGACTCTCTAGAAATTTAGCAGTCAAAGAAATTCTTGTGCAAACAGATGTTTTTTCCAGGCATATAATTTTCTTGAATTTGATCAATGTCAGCAAAAAAGCAGAATAAACACAGAGGTTAATCTGAAGTGAACATGGAGGATCACATTTCTAACTGTTTTAATAGGACAAACAAAAATTTTAGAAAGGGCTGCTGCTGACAGTTCATCTGAAGTACTTATACTGCTGCAATATGAGCTGTGGGTATGAAGTACAGACAAGAGCCAGCTCCATGTTCTGCTGCCCCACACAGACCACAGCCAAGGGTAACATCTTACTGCATGACGAGTTCAGTTTTTCATCTCCTGAAGGCTTAACAGGATTTTTCTGCATTCCATCCAAGGCACTCTTCACACCTTTCTTTGCTACTCTACATACTGTAATCCAGACTGATCTTACTGCTGCTTGACACACTGCCCTCTGCCCTGACCAGGGCAGATCTTAAGTGATCTGTAGTACACATGTGACACCCCTTCTGGGGAAAGAAAGGTCAAACACCCAGGACATAAACTACACAAAAAACTCCCAGAGTTTTTGGTTGTGGTTTGTCACCCTGCCAACCATACAGCAGCAAAAAGGACAAAATGTTTCTCTTTGAAAGAAACAGGACCCAAAGCTTCCACCTCTCCGTTAAGAGCACTGATAAAACAGGGCACAGACAGCTTGCACCTCACTGGGGTTCAGCTTAGCACAAAGGCTGGAAGACTACAGCTAGATCAAAGGTGGGGATGAATTTCAAGTCCTAACTGTGGATCCAGAAGATACTGCCTCATTTGGAAGTCATCTATGTATATATACCTCCACATTCCTCATACTACAGGCTTAAATGCTACTCTACCAATACACAAAATGTACTTTTCTTTTGTACTGTTTATCTTACCTTTGAACGAAATGTTGGGTGGACAAAATACAGTGCCTTCAAATTCCTCTTGTACCTGAGTTAGAGAGAGAAAAAATTATTTAAAAGTGACTTCTAATTGAGCTCACCTACCCAACCCAACTGTCAAAACAGATAATTTTGCTCAAAGTGCCTGTGACGTAATTTTAAAAAGTTAGATCTAATGTAAGGGCAGATATCAAAAATTAAATGTAAAAGTAGAAGAAAAGAAAAAAAAAAAGGCAGCAGAGCAGAATGGTTATTTTTCAGTAAAAGACATCACAGCCTGCAGTCTTTCAAGTGGACAGTGAAAGCAAGTTAAGGACAAATTATGACTGCCAGCGTTACCCAGGTCTCTTCCCTTACAAAGAGCAACATACTTCAACAAAGCCAGGCTCCAAATGCTCCAGCTTCGGATACTGATAGGCAATACAACCAGTGCACCTCCCTAACAGCTCTAAAAGGGAGACTGCAAAGGACAAAACTTCTGGTTTAACAGATGGTTTGGAGAAGGAAAGAAAACCATCTTCCTTTTTCTTGCCTGTTCATAATTTAAATCTTTGTCACAGCAAAACTCTTTCACAAATAAATGAGAAACCACATACAGGGAATGACAAATATTTGCATAGCACAGTGGAAGATCAGAATGTGTTCTTCTTCTATTGACACTTACTTAGCATCAACAACATCATAGAGTTTCTTCAGGAAATTAGAGTCTAGTTGATTGTAATCATTTGTGAGTGTATGGAAGTATACTAGGACATATTCCTTCACTGCAATATGATCCATGACGTGGATGAAATACAGGAGAGCCTGAGACAGAAAGAAATGACATTCATATTTGCAAAGAACTCTTTCACAGTTGCATTGCATCTTAATTTGCTTCCCTTAATTCACCTAAAAATCAGGAATCATGAGGCTGGATGGCATTATGTTTCAGCTACAAAAGCAAGGCAAACATTCCAAGTCTTCGACTTGACTGTAGTAACTTCGACATCTTTTTTCCTATCTGACCTCACAGATGGAGATAAATTTTTGCTGTTTCCATGAAAACCTAATTTGACTCATTACATTTCATTCTTCATGTCTTGGCAGTTACAGAAGCAGGGCAAGTCTCTTCCTTCTTGAGAAGAAAAGTCCATATCAGCCTTATTTTTTCTACAAGCAGAGCAGGATCTAATTGAAAAGTGTCACCCCAAAGCACACGTAGCTTTATAAGGGAATACACACTTTTATCTGCCTATAAAATTAGTTTCTCTTTAATATCTTTTAAGTTTTCTCCAGATAATGTTTCTAGTATTAACACTGAACTATTCTTACAATTAGCCTCTTACATCCTGAGCATTTCACATGCAACCTACACAACTCTGGCTTTACAAAACCTTACCTTTTCCATGTCTATCAATGTTACAGGGATATTCCTTCCAACCACCACCATCACTGTGCGGCCACAGTTATCTACACCTACAAAAGAAGGAAAAATATGCCTCAACTTCTGTCAGTCATGCCACGTTCAGGAGTTGGTCCCTTTCAAACCAGGAAGAACCAGCCACAGCTCAGAATTTTTGCAACACATCTGGTTTCCAACAGAGGAAATATGCTCTCACTATACGAGTACTTATTGTAATCCAAAAAAAGCATGCATCACATCTGAAAAGTTAAGTTTTAAGGACTGCAATTTTATGTTGCCTGTATACTCCATATTTACCCAAATATCAAGTAATATGGTTTTTATTTAAAAAAAAGCAAACAAACTTCACTTGGAGTTCTACCACTGAAGCAAAATTCTTCCAACAAACCAAGCTCTGAAATCCAATGCACTGATTCCCAGAGCACATCTTATGGTCCTCCTGCAGCCCACAGACCCTTGTTTAAGGCAAACAAAAGAACTTAAATTTGCAGTTACTGAGCAGAAGGTATCACACAGCCTTCATATTTCCACAAAGATCAAGGTAAGCATCTGGATTTTCAGGAGGCCAAAGATATCAGCTGAACAGACTTCCTCTGCAGAAACACAGCTGTACTTTTGACACCTGACTACTTGCCTGTTTCTTCCTGTCCTTGTGCAAAGCAGCAATAAGCCATTGGGACTATGGCAAATTTTATGTCCAAGTATGATGCTAACTAAAGAGTAGAAGTGAACTGAAGAGTTCAGGTTCCCCACCTCCGCTTCCCAGGCGGAAGACCTTGCAGCTGTTTTCTTCCACTGAATCCTCCACCGGGTTGTTGAATCTCTCCCTAATCTCCCCATCTACTGAACTCAAGGTTGCAAGATGTGCTTCCCATGGTACTGGGCCACCAGTACTTGGAGAGGCACACAGAGGAGAGCAACACATACCTGATCTGAGCGAAATAAAGCAAGTAATTTTGTTCAGGAGAGCTGTATTAAAAGTTGCTTTAGTAACTGCCTACACTCTACACTAACCATCTGAAAGCAACATTTGTTTCTTTGTAACAGTAGGGTGTAGGTACTCAGGACCAAAATAAGAAGTCTCTCACACAGAGCACCTTATGCATTGGCTTGATCTAATAGTACTGATTTACATTTAAAGCTACAGTAATTCAGGATATGCATGTATCCTCAGAGTGTTAAAGCAGAGCAGTTTAGAAGTTTACCGCACAGTCTTTCACATCAATCAAGAGAGAACTACTGCTTTACCGCAGAGGTGTTGCCTAGTTCTTGGCCAGCCTTCTATCTTAACAGTATGACCTACTGTATATGCAAGTCCAAAGAAAATACTGTATTTTGTATTTTTACTTTAAGATGATATACTTCAGTTATCAATACCCTGAACTTACCTGTCTGGTACAAGGCTTTGAGAGATGCGATGTCAGAGAGGTCTTCAGCTCTTGCCTGACACAGCCAGCGATTATAACTAGAAAGTTAAAAACCTGTGGTCAGATCTAATCCCCCTTTGGACTAGCATTAGAATCCTGAAAAGATATATGGGACAGGAACAACAAAACAAGCTTTTTCTGACTGAGCTCTCTCTCTAATGTGGTTTTCCAACCTATGGAGCAACTATCAAGTTGTTAAAGAAAGAAGAGTAAAAAAAATAAAATTGACTGCCTCATTTACATACCTACTCATTTTCACTAGGGCAACGAATACACATCAACTGGTAAGAATAGTGACATTGCATTTGGCCTGAAAAGATCTCAGAGGTTTTTCCATTTAAATATGCCAGTGTTTAAAAGACAGAAAAAAAAAGAAAATGCCTTTAAAAAGTCTAGAAGTCAAACACAACAACACAGCAACCAGTGTCAAATATGGATTTTTTCCCCCCTTTGAGTGGTGGGCCTCATGTGACAAAACAGGCCAAACACTATGCCTCAAGGTCTCCAGCATGGAAGTAGCTTCTAAAGAAGTGATCATGCACATTAGGGTTACCACAGTGATTTATTTGATAAATAAAATTGTTTTGCTATCTGCCCAGAGCCTCAGGAGTAAGTGAGCAGTATTGAAAGCAGGTGACCCTACCACAAAAAGCGGTGACAAAACAGTGACATCTTGTGGCAAACGGATAAGGCAGCTGGCTGGATGCACCAGGTATGCTACTGGGTTCATCATAAGCTTCCCTTTTCCTCCTACTGCCCCTTCCCTTCTCCCTTCTGGTCAAAGGGGCTACCACATCAATCCAGGGTGACACCAGGCTTTACCGGTATTTACTTGCTGGAAGATTAGGCTTTACAGATAACAAAGTCATCATAAGGGCTGGTCCTCTGAACAGCTAACTAACACAAAATATTCACACAGACAAGCAAATTCTCACTTCCTCTGATGCTGTTTTTGCAGTGCTGCCTCTGACAACTGTCCCTGAAGGATGAGGCGTCTCTGTTTATCAACGTCTCCCTCCATGCGGGCAAAAGCATGGGAACCAATGAAAGACAAATCTGCCTCCAGACCCTCTTCATCTGAAGCATCTGCAGTAGAAACAAAGGCAGTGTAAAACGTTCAAGCAGCGTACAGGACAGCAATGCTGCTGATGAATTGCTACATATCTCAGTGAGCCAACACAGTCATCGTGCTACAGACTAACACAAAAACCACAGTGTACCATGATGTGGCTCTGATGCCTCACCAGTACCACTGACAGATTAGAGCATGTGATTGATAACTAGACTCCCTTAAAATATTGGTTTGCCCGAAAACTAACTGGGAAGTTCTAGTCATCAGCCTGTAACAAAGGGATAATGGTTAACTCTCCCAAAAAACAAGGTCTAGGGAGAGTGACTTGGGCTTTGCAGTTCTACTTGTCACAGAGGGAAAAATAGGTATGCAGAGGCACAGATGCTGCAGCAGCTTTATTCAGTTTAGAAGCTGTACTGTAGAAAGGGCTTTTTTTTTTATAGCATTGATACTTCTTGAACAAATGCTGCAGAGCTGGTGGTAATCTGAGTTTAGATATTTTTTTAGTATTGTTTACAACATGACTGTGTAATGAAATATAAGAGCACAGGCTCACTTGCTGGTGACAGTACCAGCATGCTCCACTGAATTTGACATCAGCAAGTAACATTGCTAAGGCTTCTAGCACTACCTCTCTGGGCAATCTGGACGGGAACTGAGTTTCCCAGTTCTAGCATGACACGCTATAGTAGGACAAGAGTGCAGGATTCCACTAAACAAAGTCACTCCTACATATGCTAACACAGTAATGTCATGAAATATTAGCTAGTGTTTGAATACCTTACACTGATCAGCTGCAAACATCACTCTAACCAGCAGGTTGGACAGGGGAAAAAAAAAAAAAATTTAGTAAAAAAGGCAGAATGTGCCTGCTACGCCCATTTATATATTAAATTCCTTTGCTATACATATCTCACCTCAATCCTGACATCTAGGCAACCTCTTTACAAAGAGACTTTCACTGAGCTTTGATACCCATTTCCAAACTCTGATCTCTGGGTTGATCTAGTTCTTCTATCTTTTAGAGAGTTTCTGCTAGTTTTCATGGCACATCTACTAGTTTGATGCACGTCAATACAATGAGACGATTTGAAACATTCGGTAACACACAAGCAACACTTTGCTAGTATACAAGACAGACCATTAAGTCTAATGCCTTTTTCAGTTAGGGGCTGCACGAGATTCTGCAAAAAAACTTCAAAGGTTCTAATCACTTTGGAAGAAAATTTACAAAGGGAATGAACTACCCCACCTCTACCCACAAGAAAGACAGAACAGCTCTACTGCCTCTTACCACACCACTCTACACAACATGGCAGAAAGCAGAAGTTACTGCTGTGGAACACATGAAGCCAACGAGGCAGCCTGACAACTGGAATCATTAAAGCCTGCCTTAGGTGAATTCAGGTAGGAAAACATCTCTCTGCTTCTTTTTCTTTTTTTCCCCCCACTCATCTTCACACAGAGATGCTTATTCCAAAGTTCAGTTAAGGACTCACCATCCGGAACACCCGGCTTTTCCGTAATCCTGATCTGCCGCTCTGGAACTACAGGCTCCCCTTCCGCATTGCCAATATCTGCAGGGAGGTAAGGCAAGGACTGTATCTCTTCTTCCAGCGATCTTGGAAAATACAGAGGCAGCAACTTCTGGTAGGTGGCCTACAAATAAGAAAACAGTGTGAAGGGCCTATCACGGATCCTTGTTCCTCAGTTTAACAGCATCTGCCTTTGCAGCAGGGAACCTGAACACAGTGTGGGTGTTCTGCTGAGAAACTGCCATTAGCAAGTCCAAAGCACAAGAGAGGTCAATAGTCAAACTGCCAACATCTCTCAGAATACAGATCATTAAATGTCAAGTTTGCTATTTCAACAATTCAGCAAGCAGCGTTTAAGATGTTTGTAGGTGATCTGAAGGCAAGCTAAACTGGCCGTCTGTTTGTGTAAGGAGGAAATTTTGTATCCTTTCTGGCTAACACATATCAGTACTAGTACTGGTTCCTGTCCATGACTCAGAAACATGAAAGCCAGAAGCAGAAAGGTTCTGAACATGTCCATAGTAACTCCTAAGAGCATAAACAGTACTGGAAAAGAGGCTGTGATAGTAGGGGACAGAAGGATGCTGTAAGGCCAAAAGTCTATGTGATCTGAGGTGGAAATCCAGATCCAGCTTTACAATGCAGGAGTTAACACTGCTGCAGAAAAGATCAAACGTGCATGAATTTTGGTGGAATGAACACCAAGAAGGTACCTCTTCAAGCTCAGAAACAGCAAACACCACCTTCTCCAGAGTCTCTCCATGAATCTCCAGAAACCTTCTAACTGTGCCTGCAAGGAAGATTAAATGTAGTTAGCAAAACAGGAGGAGAAATCTACACACAAAACTACAGGTGAAGAACTCAGAGGGAAGAGGAGAGAGCCATCAGTACTCATAAAAACTTGTTCCAGGCTGTAGCCAAGTATGGATTAAGTGGTAATTTAACACATCAAATGAGGTGCAGGCCATATTGGAAGTTCCATCTCCACTCATTCCCTTTAGAGATAGACACAAATGGAGAAAAAGTCTCTCTTTGATTTTAATTTACTAGGCATTCCTCAGACTGTGAAATGTGATTCTATGGCCCTGAAAAATCAAGACAGATCCTTCCCTTAGAGAGTCCTGTGCAAATTGCTATGACCCTAGAACAAGTCACCATGCCCTAACTTATCAGGAAAGCAATATAAGCAAGCTACAGCTAAGATGGTCTGAGATAGGGTCAGCACGACAAAATCTCTGGAGTCAGCTAAGACAGAGAGGTATACAAAAATTATATTTGTAAATTATGAGAGAAATTATCTAAACAAATTGGTTGATTTAGCAGTATTTTATCAGGTAGCACATAGCCCTAAAGAGACAACAGAGGACGGGAATGAAGGAAGATACTCTACAAAGAATACCCTAGTGCGAGTTCAAGAGACAAGAGAAGGAAAAAAAGAGCTATTTTCAAATACTTCCTATACAGAAATTCATGTATAATTGGGTTGACCCGCAACATTACTTTACATAACAGATGCAGTCGTGCAGTCCCACAGCAAACAGTTTTGAATGCATGTGAGCAGATCTTTTTCAGATGTCTCACTCAACAGGTAGACAGCAGAGAAAGCAATGGACTAATCTGTTTCTCCAGTGCCAGCATCTCTGCTAAACAGAGGGTAAGAGAGATTTCTCCAGTCAGCATCTCTGCTAAACAGAGGGTAAGAGAGATTTCTCCAGTCAGCTTGCACAGCAAGAGGAAAACCCACTCCTTCCCTATCACGCAATACGACCCTGCAGGAGGCTCCAGGTACTGGGTGGTGAAAAGTGGACAGAAGCAGGCCAGTAGAAATGAAAAAGAGACAACGGAAAAGGAATACCAGGGGAGTATAATATTATTGTCTGTTTTGTTTCAGCCTAGGAAATTTTCTGATTTCTTTTCAGAAGTCTTTATTTTTTTTCTTTAATACAGTTTCCTCTTGAACACAAGGAAATTTGAAAAATTTTAGCAATGATTTTTAGTAACAAGTTCCATAAAACAATTAGCTAAAGCATAAGAACCATTTCCCCTTGTTTGCTCTGAACCCGATTCATACTGGATTTGTTCAGTGGTTCTTATATTGGGAAACAGTGAAACACTGATTCCTATTCACCATTTCCATGCCACTCATGAATTTATAGACATCTCCCATACTTCAAGTTCAGTGTACTCCACTCTGAAAGAAACTTTAGCTTACTTTGCTATTTCTTGCCTTCTCCTATTCTTGTTGACTTCCTCAGCTTCTCTCTAGTATATTCTTTTGGAATGTGTATCTTTAAAGGGTGAACAAAGCACAGATTTATCGCATAACATTCTTAATTTTGTTGTGTCTTACTCAGCTTGCTGTTTTGAACTCCTGTGAGCCCTTGTTTCCATGGAACTATTATAAACTCAGTGTTTTGCTCCCAAAGGTTAGCCCATCATTTTGCATGTGAAGGCAGAAGAGTGTAGGAGTAGGTCAGTGTGGGAAGAATATCACTTTGGATATGCTGATGACACTCAAACAGCAGATGAAATTACTGTTGCTTGAGGTCTGTCTATACCTATTCAACAGTAAGGCCTCACCTTTGCTATTTTGAATAATTTTCTATTACCAGCAAACTCTCACCTCACTGTTCAGTACCTTTTCAAGGTTGTTCATTAGCATGTGCTGCAAGTTCCAGCACAGATACTCGTGGATCCTTACTGATGACCTCCCAACAGAGAAAGATTCACTTGTTTTTGGCTTCCATTTCCTGATTAACCATGGAAGGCCTTTTTACAGCCTCTAACAAACTACAAACCCCTAAAAAAAGGTTTCCTCATACCAACAGCAATCTGTCAGAGATACTTGACCTCCTTAATACTTTTACAATTTACGTTTCTTTCCAGCAAACTTACGCAGTGCTATGTGGGTTGCATCCTCCAAGGGGTAGCATCTTTTCAGAGAGTTAATGACACAAAATCCTACAGAGCACATTGCCTGTTCCCTGAAATCCAGAAAAAGAGACACAAATGAATAGACAGTCAGGTGTGAACAAATGTCTATCAGCACAGTAGGTAACATCAACTATTTTTCCCTGGCTCTATGCAGCAGTAACCTTCTTTCAGGCTTTTGCAGGATTCTTCCCTGGCAAGATGTATACACACCACCATTAAGGAGAGAACCATTAATTATTCCACACAGTTTCCTCTGGCGCTTGTTCTCAGGTTTCTCCTCTTACCTCAACTACGCTGTTCTTGCGGTTTCTTGTATCCTAAATGAAATTCTTCCCTCAAGCTCCCTGCAATCCTTTCCAAATTACTTTCCTTCCTGTTCCTCCTGATAGTGAGGAGACGGAAGGGAAAAGAAGGTGCTCTGTATTGCAAACACTCCTTTGTTCCCTCACGTGACCTATCAGTTGTTTTGTTAGAGGTCTGGACACAGGCCAATGTGGCTTACTCAATCCTACCTACGATTAGATAATCATCAGAATGGAGTGACACATACTTTAAAGTCAGTAGGATGCTTCCAGCACTGAGCCACATTTTCAGAAGAGTAAAGCAGAGCTGTCAACAACTGTCATCAGAGGAGTTTGAGCAAGCTCAGTTGGTAGACAATTTCACAAACATCCAGAGTTACTCCAGAAAATAGATTGACTGAAGGCATTCTGTATGCAGAAGTTTCAGAATTTTAAAATTGTTTTTAACGTGTTTCAATCTGGGCCTGACTTTGCTTGTTACTTCTGAGACAGAGCAAAGCTGGCATATGCGAGAAACTTTAGCTGTAATCTTGATTACGAAACAGTTACTATTGCACTCTAACGCACAGTCCAGCCTGGAAGTATTGATTTTCCCAACCGTAAGACGTTGTTAAGCATATTTTCTGACACTGCTCTTGTTCAGGTATATTTTCTGACTGCTACCATTACAACAGCCATTACAGGAGAAGAACAGAACACAGGAAACAATGCATAAAAACAGAAAAAACCCCAAACCTGTTAGTTAAGGGGAAGTAGAAAATACCACTGATGAAAGAGGAAAAAAACTACAAACCCAACTGCAGCAAATGTAGATTTACAAGTAACCTTACACCTTGACTTAGAATTTTAGGTTTCTTTTTATGAAGGCAGAGAGGTCAAATTCACAAACTGAGAGATCAGTCAGATCTGCCTGTGGGTTTTTCCACATGGCTGCAGACACACATGAAGTTGTTGCTCGAGCGAGCTCATTTAAAGCTTTTTGGCGCACAGAACCCAATGCAATCATCAGCTCTGTTTCTCCTTCGAGTAACTGAATGCTGCACAGCTCTACCTACACCGTTTCAGGACTTGAGCCAGCTCAGATCTCTCTTCCCATTTTATCTACACCACGGCACACATAACAAAAGGCACCAAGCATACCATGAAGTCACTAATGTTTTCATGTCCTTAACCAAACCCGGTTTACACGAGAAGATATGCACAGGCATTTGGCTTTCTGTGCAGACCCGAGTTTCTAGAACAGATGTAGCACAGATGGCAAACCCTTGTGCAAGTTGTGGTGTGCTCACTTTGCGAGCTGCAGGACATTGCGGTAACAGCTGTACAGAGAACTCTCGGCCGCTGTGCGATACCGGCTCTTGTACTTGGGTCCCACTGTGTGAATGATGAAACGTGCAGCCAAATTAAACCCTTTGGTAAGTTTAGCCTCGCCTGTCCTGCAACCTGAGAAAAAATAAAACACAAACATAAATGTCCATGTCACAGTAAGAAAGCCAGAAGTATTCGAGCTCTTGACTTCCTCAAGTCAGACCACTTCATATATAAGTCAGTGTCTAAGACATCAAACAGTCAGGATTGCACCCTATCTCATACCAGCTGCTTAGCATCATCCAGGCAGGCTAAGGAGGTGAGAACTGTGCTTATCCCTCTTCATTTTAAAACTATGCATATAAGGACAAACCAGATACTGCTAGAAATGCTGTCTTAATTGCAGTGCCTTAATTACAGAGCCAGAAAAGAAATGACTTAATAATGTGCAGAGAACTGATGTACAAATATACTATACAGCCAGCAATAAAAAGTCCTTCTGAACTTAACAATTTGGTTTGGGAAGACTGCTTTTTGGATAAAATTACTACAAGTCTCCTTAAACAAACTAGTTGTTGGCCAAGCTTCATTAAAAATGAAGCAAAATTCATTAAAAATGAATAGATCAAACACTTGTTCCATTTATACTCCCAGAATGAGGTAGCTTGCTTTGTTTTGCAAGTTTTTTCCTGTCCACAAGGCAGACATATGATTGTCATGGAGATCATACTTTCTTGACAGACTAGGTGTCTAGTCCCAAGGCAAGGAAATTCAAGAGATACATTTAATTGTTCCATTCACAGCACTCTCCAGTTACATACTCCAGAAACAGATACTGTGTTTGAAGTCTGTTTTTCCTTCTGCACCTAGAAGAAAAATCTGCTAGAACTCCCCTTCTTCATCTAGTGAAATCTAGTCCACTCCAGTTCTGGACAGCCAGATATAGCATCAGTAATCTCTAACTACACTTATAGAAGATAACACTTCATACTTCCCAATGCCTTTTGTTACAAGATCTCGACAAAGCTTAAACAACTAAAATGAGCAGTATTATTCCTATTTTAAGATACAGGGGGAAACGAGCTGCACCAGTCAAGGCCTGTGGCAAAACTGGGAACAAAGTCAAGATCTTATTTTTTATCCAATGAGCCTTCAGACGTTAGTATATCTTTTCTCCAGGTTGAAAATGAAGACTCTGAATCCTCTACA
The DNA here is from genome assembly GCA_013397135.1 of Pachyramphus minor. NCBI lineage: Eukaryota > Metazoa > Chordata > Aves > Passeriformes > Tyrannidae > Pachyramphus > Pachyramphus minor. The sequence goes on from VYXB01010511.1 coordinate 1,359,178, forward strand.
AAATGTGGCAAAGAAAAAGCTTTACTGGAGTTGGAAGACTACTGTGCACTGCTGTTAGAGAAGGTCTTCATTAGACTGCAACAAGTATGTGTTGATAGCCAAGCAATCAACAGTACTTAATCTACATGCCTACCCTAAGCCATAGTATTTCTGCATTAATCAAAACTAACACTGCTCCCAGGAACACATAAGGTAGATGAGCCTTAAAGAAAAGCCAGGCCTTCAAAGGGTCAGCAAGTTACATGCTTTAAGATCATGATTTTTCTTGGAATCTATGAAATGTGATATACCAAGCAGTAGGAATAAAGCAGGAGAGACCTAACTGAAAATGCACCCATTTTACAGCTTTAGAGCACAGACCATATATTTTTATTTTTTCAGCACAAACATTCTCCCGTGAAAACAATTTCAAGGCTAAATGGGGAAAGAGGGCAAAAAGGAAGCACAGGCGACAGAAGAAGCACAAACTAATTTTTAAACTAGGACTCTCCATCCACTTCTACTACCATGACAAATACATTTAGGGTGCTCAAATGTCAAAGCTGTAACAAAGCCTCTCTTTCCTCCCCCACAACATGTCAGTAGGGTGTCACAGAAGAACCGATTTCCAAAAAGCTCTTGGCACAAGCTTAAAAGAAAACTGCCATGTACAGGGAGTTGTGAACAGAATGCAGAATGCATCACAGTGAGAAGACATCAGCGTCTTCACTGGGGTGGAGGATGCAAAACTACACATAATTCAGCATGGTAAAAGGGAATTTAAGAAGCAAAGCCCAACAACTCCTTACTGAGCTGACAGATCTCAAACTTTAAGGATTCCTTGAAATGTTGTCCCTTTCTTCACACCTCACAGTGCACAGGAGAAACATAATTTTATTTGGATTCTGGAGTACATAGCAGGGTCCTAGCTATTCTATAGCACCTGCTGTATTTTAACAGTCATTTCCACCCATAGGATACACTGAATTTTCACTCTGCCTCTTAATGGCTACTGTTCCTCCTGTTTTACTTCCAGGTTACTCACAAAAGGCAAGCTGAATCAGCAAAGTATAATTTTATAAGAACAGAGAATGTCTATTCATTTATAGTTTAAGCTCCAGAGAGTTTATCTTAGAAATATTGTGGCTCTTCTGTCCATTTTGTTACTACATATGGAGACCGAGATGTTACCCAACAGAGTGAGTAGTACTACACAGGGACTGGTTGGGTCTCAAAATTCTGCCCAGTACAATAACTATAAATGTGAATTTTTACCTGAATCTCATTAGACTTCTGCATGACCTTGGATAACTATAAACTATTTGTTCCTCCCTTATTCCCTGCCCCTGTTAGACAAAAAAAAAGCTGAGTATTTTTAAATCTTATTGTCAGCCATAAACTCTGTTATTAAAGAATCTAGGCAAACCTCATCCATTTCAGAATAGCCTTGCATTAGGGCTGGTCTTGTAACTTTCCAATAAAGTAACTTGTTCTCAAGAGACAAATGAACCAATCAATTTCAGCAGTCACAAGGATTTTATTTAGACATGCAGTGTTTTATCAATTCATCTATTATTGTCATAGTTCCCTGAAAGACTGTGTGTATATTAATATCCTGAAATAGGATACACAAAGTGTCTAATATAATTTTTGCAATGGTGAACTTCAAGTCCCATCTTCCACTGTGTAAACACACTGAATGGGATAAAAGCAAAATCTGAAGATGTACAAGAGTGGTCCCTTGAGCAAAAGCTCTGATAAGCTAACTGCTCAAGGTGGCTTCAGATAACAATGGGAATTATTGTATCACAAAGTAAGGGCTCATCAACTCAAATATTTGCCAGATTTTCAATTATCTGTAATGCGAATAGCAAAAAGAGACTAATTGGCATATATTTCCTCCATTTTTTTCCCACGTTAACACCAGCTGTTGGGGGGGAGGGCTAAGGTGTACCTTTTTAGTTTATGCCCCAATCCTGATGTTTGTACTATGCAAGGACAGTAGATTTCAATAAGATAAAAAAGTCTCTGGCCACTTACCTTTGAGCTTCTGGAGTTCATCCTTCAGGTCAGGCCCAGCATGCATGAATATACTTTCTGATACTGGATTCTTATCGGTGAGAGACTCATTACTGGTATTTACAATGGCCGTGCAGTTCAATAACGCGACATCTCCTTTCCTGAGGAAACAGTTTATTGCAGGCTAAATGCATGATGAAGCAGGATATTCTCAAATAAGTGCTGACAAGCAAGGAAATGCCAAGTTACAGGAAAAGCTTTAACAGTAGTTCAGTGCCCACACAATGCAGCACACCCTGATGTTCTCACCATGCTGAATCATCCATTGCCTCTACCTGATGAAGACAGACTGCATGCAGAGGGACTGTCAGTCCCCTAAAAACTCCCAGCCTCAACAGTAACTTAGGGATGTATGTAGAAAAGGCAGTATTCTACTTGTACATAGGGCAGTTCAGACAGCAAACATGCAAAGCAGCTTGTTAAACTGATGGAGCGTAATACGTTCCAAAACCCCACATATTTTCTCTTGAGGTAAGAGGACAGCCCTTGTGCTACATTGCTTTCAAATCAACAACAATTTTTTCAATGTACTACTTTTGGGTTGCTTACACACTATCCAGGGCACCTTACTGCTGCTGCTCTTCCTCAGACCACTAGAATGACGCTGCAGCTGGACAAGTTTTCTTTGCTTTTGTTCCCAAATTGTGAACCCACAATTCAATCGTGTTCATTCTGCTGTTTAAGGATCAGACATGCAGAAGATAAACAAGGCAGAGATGTGTAAGAGACAGAGGAGTAGCAGAACTGACCTGCTTTTTGTCACAGCAGCAGCCATTAGGGATTTTAGGATCAAAGAGTATAGGAAGGGAAATAAAGATTCCCATGCACAGGGAGAAATTCAAATAATAGTAGAAATTGCACACATTTATTACACCCAAGCTCAAGTCATAAGAGATGTTTAACCTTTTACTCCTCTCTTCCTTTACTTAATCGGGTTCAGGAAATTCATGAACAGTCCCATTTCCTGCATGTATTAACCAGAAAGAGGTTCCCTGAATCTGTGTCCCTGAGAAATCTTTTTCTCTTCACATTTGATTAAAAAAGAGTTATTCTCGCCGACAGTAGGTTCAAGTACCTGAGTTACAGTAAATAAAAATGGATGGAGTAAGTTCACCTCAGCACACTGTACTTTATCAACAGATTTTGGTAGAAAATCATGGAGACAAAGCACAGAGTGCGGGGGGAGGGTGAGAGCAGGAAGAGCACAAACCACATGAAAGAAAGAAAGAAATACTGATTTAAACTAGAAAAGTGAAAGCGGAATAATAACAACAAATACAGAAAAAAGCTAGTAGACAGCAAGTATATTTTAAAAGAATAAAAAACCTCATATCAAAGTGCCCAACTGGGGCATATTAAGCATACAGTATCACAGTAGGAAGTAGGGCTCCAGACTGGTGCATCAAGGACTGCATGCAATTTATAACCTGAGGTCAAGCAAAATCTCAGACTTGCAAACTTATAGAGAACAAAAAGATTACTTTCTTCCCAGATCTGTGATGTTTGATTCAAGAAGAGAGGATTTCAAGGCTTTATTCTACAGTAGTGAGCATTATATGAGGCCATCAGATACTGCAGTATATGGAAAAGTGATGACAGACACACCAGGGCCACATGGAACTTACCACAAGATTATTTTTTCATTGATGTCTTTCCTGTATGGAAAAGGTGATCTAACATCAACTGGAGCCTTTCCAACTGGATTTTGGAGACAGTCCAGCTGCTTGGCCTCATAGGCATCAGTCCAGCCCGGCAGAGTGTCAATATCCACAAATTGGGAAGGAGCACCCAAGGGATCCATGGGATGGAATCAACAACTCCCTTTCTCTGCTAACTTGTCACACTCCAATTCTCACTGGAGTCTTCCAGGTGCTTTAAAGAAAGAAAATCAAACCAGGTCACCAGCTGTTCACTGACAGTAATTCTCCTGTGGAGTCAGACCTCTCACAGGGCTGCAATGCAATTTCAACCAGCAGAAAACAGAAAAACATTGATTTTCCACTCAAGCGCTCCCTCTTTCTGTTATGTTACCTGTATGCAGTAAGGCAATGCAAATACTTGCAGTGAGACACACCTTTTCCAACACTGCAAGGTGAAAATACCCTCTCTGCTAAATTGGTCTAACTGGGTAGTAATCTTGCATTTTAGAAACAGTGACAACAAATTCCCAAGTGTAGAATGGACCTCAGTCTTCCTGTTATTTCTTCAGCTAAATAAAAAGCAAATTTGTAGCAGTGTATCTACTATCTATTCCTTCAGAGGAATATGGCCCAGGGCCCTATTTGCAAAAAAATAAAAGTTAAAAAAAATGCACAGCTTCCCAAATCACAATGCCCTCCAAATCACAAACCTTACAAACAAACCAATGAAAACATCCTCCTTCCCCCCAAATTGTACAGCCCTTGCAGTTCAGCAAATTCTGAACCGCTGCAAACTAGACTTATTGTCACATAGTTCTTACAGTTGTGCACTGAGGCACAAAACCCCTTCACCCAAATAAGTTTTGCAAGAAAAGCTGTAAAGCTGTAAATCTGAACGCTGGCCCAGTGAATTCAAAGACTGAACTCCCGCATCTGACTGGGTTTTTTTAAAGCCTGAGATGACACTGGTTGTTAGATGAAGGCTCAAATGTGCCAATATGTACTTGTCATTTCAGTTTCAAGGCTACTATATTTTCATTGTGACTGCTAAAGTGTACTAGTGAATCACACTGGCAGAAACACATACCCACAGAAGTAACTTCAGTTTTCCACACACACACATACTACTTAACCCTTTTCACAAGTTCATAATGGCTAATAATTTAAAAGAGATTGCATCCACAAGGGGTAATTGTGAAATGCGGATTATAAAGCACGTTCATTAGCTAGGAGAAAACAACCAGACAAAACAACCAAGCATCCAAACTCACATTGAGGGGTAGTAAAGGCTGACAATGGGACAAAGACAGCTGTAAGAGCATCTAAACAAGATTTCTGCCACAAAGAGCTGGGAGAAAGGCAACGAGCAAGAAAGCCGATGAGCAAGAAGGGAAGAGCGGCTGCACTGGCTCCCACCAAAAGCTCATTTACAACGGCGGTTTCCCCCGGATGAACAGCCAAAACCAGAGGTCTGGGTAAGAGGCAGGAGGAGCGGGGCTGCTCCGGAATGACTCCCCCACGCTCAGTGCCCGGGCCCTCCCGAGGGGGAGGCGGCCAAGGCGGGATGACGGGCTGGGAACGGGGCACAGAGCGCTGGGAGGTCCCCACGCCCCCGGGACGATGTGCGGGGCCCCCGCCTGGGAGGAGGCGCAGCCTCTCCCGCCTCTCGCACCCGGGACACCGGCACCGCGCACCGCCGGGACCCCCGCCCGCCTCCACCCGCTCCCTGCCCGCGCTGCCCCCGCGCTGTCCCCCGGTGGAACCGCGCGGCAACTCACGGGCAGAGCCGCAGAGCCGCCGCCAGCCCCGCCCGGCCAGAGGGTCCCGGTCGGCGCCGGTCTGGCGACATCACCCAGGGAAGCGCCGCGTCCGCCGCGCTTCCGCTTCCCTTCCCGGGCGGAGCTTCGCCGCCGCACTTCCCGCCGGGCCCGCGCTGACGCACTTCCAGCGCGGCGGGGACGGGCCGGGAGCGNCGCGGCAGTACCTGCGGTACGAGCCCGCCGCGCTCTTCGGGCTGGTGGCGAGCGCCAGGGGCAGCGTGGCCTTCGTGGCGCTGCGCGGGGAGCGGGGCCGGTACGTGGCCGTGCCGGGCTGCGAGCACGTGTTCGTGTGGGACACGCGGAAAGGAGAGAAGGTGCGAGCGGGGTCCGCCCGGGATGCGGTGCCGGGGGGTGATGGGTGGCGGGGCACGGCTGGGGTGCGGCGTGCGGGGCTTTTGGAGCACCTGAAGCAAAGCTGTTTGTGTTACTGGGCAGCATTTGAAGGGAAGCGACACCTCAAGAGCTACCCCCCCCCCCCCCCCCGTAGTGTGAGCACAGTGTGAGGTTTGATTATGGCTCGAGTCCGCAGTTCTGGTCGTCTCCTGACTCCAGCCAGGTGTTGTCTTCCAGTTCCCCAAACTGGTCATTCGACCAAAAAGATCCTATATAGTGTAATTTTTTTGGATAATCCTGAATAAATTCCAATGTTGGATGCTTACAAGAAGGCCTTGGTACCATTTATTTCTGTGTAACTGATTGGTAAGATTTGCATTTGTTGAAATCCCACAGACAGCACCAGCACACAGAGCAGATGGCTATAGGTAATTTGGATATCTGGAATGCAGCAGCTCTCACCTTTGTTTTCTTTTGATAGTATGTTATGGCCATCAGTTGTCAGGGGAAGGGAGTGATGGTCCTGCTGTTTTGCTCTTACTGTGAGAGTAATTTATTCTATCTTGATCCTAAAGTGACTGGATCTCACTGTGGATCCTTTGAGATTTGCCTCAGTACCTCCGTTGGGGAAAAACAATTGCTGTCATGGTGACTGGAAAAGTGCTCCCTGTTTAGCTGTCTGTGTGAAACTTCTTGGATGAATCAGGGATTTGTGGAGTTTGTTTTATGGAGTTTGTGTTTTGGCTGTGGAACTGGGCATCCCATGTGAAAGTTGTATCTCACAGGGAGGCACTGAGCTGTAACTTTAAGGACTTTGCCACATATTGTCTTCTGTCAGATCCTGAAATCACTGTGAGTACTACTGTCCACTACAAACTGAAATAAAGATTTACTTCACAGCCCCTAGAGTCTGGCAGCTGGTATGTTGTTTTGGAGATGTTCTTGTGCAGTCTATGGGAAAGCAGTTCTGTCCTATTCCTGAGAAAGGCCAAGCAAGAGAGGATGAACTGGGAAGAAATTTTCAGACTTTACTCTCATACAATGCTTCTTGTTCTCTGGCACTTAAAATGCGGAGGCAGAATTCTGAGCTTCTGAGTTCCAGGCTTCATTCTGCATCAGTTTCCTGTTTGAGTAGAAGAAATTACTTCCCTTCTAACTGGTGTTTGCCTTGGAAAATGGGGCTAATGACACTGTATTTGGTGCAGGAAGTTGAAAAATGAACTTACAAAATGGCAGAAGCTCTCTGTTGGATGTTTAGTGTAAGAGTAGAGTATATTCTTTCTGCTGTGTAAATATTTGGCTCTGACATATCATTTATCAACATTATACTTGTTTTGTCTCCTAAAAATTTCAGGTTCTTATCCTTAAGGGTCTCAAGCAGGAAGTCAGTTGCCTCTGCCCGTCTCCAGATGGGTTGCACTTGGCTGTTGGGTATGAAGATGGATCAATCCGTGTCTTCAACCTCCTAAGTGGAGAAGCGAGTATCACCTTCAATGGACACAGGGCTGCAGTTACAGCGCTGCAGTACGACCATCTGGGTGGCCGCCTGGTATCTGGCTCAAAGGTGAGGATTGCACATCTGGAGGATGGCCCTTTCCCAGAGATGCTCCTTGGGGAAGGCTGACCTGCACTAAAATGTTCAGTGTTTAAGTGGGTTATGTGGCCTCTGCCTGTAGCCAGAGGATGGCAGTGAGAGGAGTTAGGACTGCAAGACGGGGGTGAAGCTGGGGAGCCCGGGGCTGGGAAAGCAGCAGGGGCTGCAGGGCAGGAGTAGGGTACTAGTAGAGGTTTTAAAGTGAAGAAGTTTGTGAGGTCAGGAATAGCAAAAGTGGCTCAATCTGGGATAACGATACATTTACTAGTCCGAATGCACCTTTTGGGAAGGAATGGTATTTGCATTAAGTATCCTTGACATTCAAGTTCAGAGTGAGAAAGTGTGCTCTCAGGTGATATTTTCAGTCTTGTAGCAGAAGTTTTGCAGAGACAAATACCAGTCCCTTGGAGATGCTCTCTCTCTTCCAGGATACCGAAGTCATCGTGTGGGATGTCATCAATGAGAGTGGTCTGTACCGGCTGAGAGGACACAAGGATGCTGTCACTCAGGTCCTTTTCTTGAAGGAGAAGAACCTGTTGGTCACCAGGTGAGCCAGGCAAAGTGTAGTTGTTGATCAGGAAAGGAGGCATGGTTTTACTTGAAATTTAGACATCCTATATTCTACAGCCATTTGTGTTCTCCTTCTTGTCTCACGAGATCTCAGATCCACCATCATCTTTGATTTTGTCACATCCACATATTTTTTAATAGTGCTTGAATCCAAATGTGGTTAGTGGAGCTGCAATGGACCATACTGAAAAAAAATATTTAGAGAAGTGTTAAACAAACTGGTAAATGCAGCAACTTAAAATTATTTTAACAAGGAATAATGATAATATGTTCATTATGTATGTAGCCATTTTTGCCATTTATCTTGAAGAATTAAGCAGATTTAACTGTCTGTATGTGTAACTCAGACAGCAATGTGACAGAAAAATTGCTTCCTCATAAGCTGTAAATATAGGAATAAATTAAAAGATGATAGGATGGTTTTATTAGTTGATTTTTAGTTACTCAACATAAGCTGTGAGTTGACTAAATCTCTTTAATAATAAATGGTTGACAGAAGATACTCTTGCTGAAGTGTCAGTCAGTAATTTTTTATTTATTAATATGTCATCTAGTAGCTAAATAGAAAAGTGCATGCAGTCTGTTGAGTACAAAATTAGAGTTTCTTCAGCTTTTTTTTTTTTTTTTCAGATGGAAAAAGTAGTATTTGGTTAGTTTGGTGGATGATAGCCATCTCTTAATGCAATTTCAATATTTGCAGGTCAGCTTTAGGAATGCTTCTTAGTTTTCTCAGTAGCTAAATGAAGATAAAATTCCTCTCTGTTTTTTTATTTCTTTTATTAACAGAGTAGAGATATTATCCTGTTTTTCTGGAGATGCAAGTCTTACTTCCTTACTTTAGATTGTTTTATTGTCCAAGCAACTAACTGCCTTCCTTTGTGTACAGAATTTTTTGTGGTATTTTCATATGTCCAATATACAAATGCCTTTGGATCCTATGTAACAAAAGAGGTGGATTAATACCACTTCTAATTAGAATTTGTTTTTTTGTCCTAAGGCAGCTTAGTAATGTAACAATTTATATCTTGATTTAGTTGAAACTTATTGAGGAAAATAGGCTCTGACAAACTTACCAAAAATAAAAAAAGGTAAGTTGTTGTGGGGTGCACGGAAAGAATCTGTTTAAATGCTGAAATTACTTTTCTTGGATGCTCTTGCAGTATTGAGGTAGCATAATGTATGTGTTTTCAAAAAGATCTAGTCCTGTGTGGACTTTGAAGGACTGAAACAGCTGTAACTCTCCAGATGAGAGTTCAAAAGGAAGGAACCTGTGTTTCTTGTAGCCTGGTCAATGAACAGGCATGGCACTGGTTGAGACTATGGAGAATTGTTCTCATCCTGAAAAAGCAAGAAAGAAGGCAGTGTGACACAGGCTGGCAGCTGCAATCAGAGGTGGACACAGTTTCCAGTGACTTGCCAGATACCTTTTTGTAGTACTTTTGTATTGCTCTACTTTGTTCTCATGGAGCTTGTGAAATTCAGTGTCTGAGCAGCTGCTCTGGGATATGTTGTGTCATGTTTTAGATATTTTTTTTGTATTTCTCCCACTTTTCTAAGCATGTGTGCTCTGGCAGACTTTCCTCAAGTGTTGAGTTTTGATTCTTTGTTCCAGTGGCAAAGACACATTGGTGAAATGGTGGGATCTGGATACCCAGCACTGCTTCAAAACTCTTGTTGGACACCGAACTGAGGTAAAGGGGATGTGTGGGGAACTGTTGGGGTGGAGGGACTCTGGATTACATGTCTTGGCTCACTTTGTGCTTTCCCTGCTCTCAGGAGTTGTAAGCTGGCACTGTCATACATTTCACTTGTCGTTAGGCTTTAGGAGTGAATAAATGAGAAACTTTTGTACTTTCCAGGAGCTGTCATCAACGTGCAGTGGGTGACAATGCTGATACAGATGTCTCCAGAGGAGGTCCCAGCTAGCCATTCTCTTTTTTTTGTTCATTTAAGTAGATCAGTGAAAGATGCACTGCTGTTGTTGTGATAGTTAAAGCAGCCATAAGCCGTTTCCTCACACTGTTGCTCTCGACAGGTCTGGGGGATGGCTTTGCTATCCAAAGAGAAGCGTCTGATCACTGGGAGTGCTGACAGTGAGCTGAGGGTGTGGGACATCGTGTACATCCAGGAGGTAAGACACTCCCTCTGTAACCCCTCAGTCTCCCCCCTGCCCAGCTGTTTGTCTTTGGACTAAGGTTGGACTGGTACATGTGAAAATCTAATTGATGTTCTGGGAAACAGAGCCAAAGCAATGTCTTTGCTGTCTGAGGGGTCCAGAAGCTGCCCTTGGGATAGGCTTTGCTGTTTTCTCTGTTTTTAGCTTTCAAGTGAGGCTGCAAGCACTTCCAGAATAAGATTTCACAGTGAGTCAGATCTTCCTGCCTTTATGGCTAGAGGGGACAGTCTTGTGAGTGGATGGTAATCCTGGGAGAACACGGAGTGCTTGATGCCTACAGGCATGCTATAGGCCACTCCCGTGTGTGCTAAGTAACTGTATCTCCAGGGAAATGAAGTGTGAGACAGGAACCAGAACACTGTAGCTCTTGTGGTTTAAGGTACTCCTTATGGTGGTTTTTTTTGCCCATGAACAGGTAAAAGACCCTGATGAGCCAGAGTCCAAGAAAAGCAAAGGGCCTTCACCTGGCATACAAGAAAACAGTGAAGAGGATGAGACCTTAGAGTTGGATGAGCATCCTGAGGAAGTAAGAACAGTTTTCCATACTGTCTATGAGATAGTGTATCTAACCCCATTTGCATGTTTTGAACCCTGAGTGTGATATTTAACCTGTTTGGGAAAGTGTGATTCTTCTTTTTCTCCATAATTTTTGTCTTGCTCCATAACAATTTCTTCAGCAGCAGTTGCTGCCTTATCTACCTGCAAACATCAGCAGAAGTACGTGTGCCAAAACACATACACATTATTTTTCAGTGAAAGAGGAGGACTAGCAGATGTTTAAAGTTTAACTCTGATAATAGAGCTCTTTGGTCAAACAACACAGGAATAAGACAGTTACTAGCTGGTTGGCAGTGCTGATGCTGAGTTTTGCAGGTCAGTAGCAGCAACTGGGAGGTCAAAGTTGCACCATAACAAAATATGGTGTGAGATTTGATTGCAGAAAGCAATTTTCACTTGTTCTGCTGCTGGAGGCTTTACTGAATTATTCTTTCTGGTAGAGCTTTCTGGGGTACTGCTCAAATTTCAGATTGCTTGTAGTTGTAGTAGGTACAGGAACTTGTTAAATAATTTTCCAACTTCCTCTCCAGGTGATTTCTCTCCCTGCAACCCTTTGTTTAAGAGTCTTCGTTGTCACCTTCTCTGCCTCTACTGACAGAGGAACTAAGTTCTGGTGCCTTTGTAGCATTAAAATTCATCTCTGTCTTTTAAATTGCTGTGGTTTGTCAATAAATTTAAGTTATTCATCCACTGAGACTGTCAATGATTATTTTCAGTTAAAATGCAACAAAATACAAGAAGATAAGCTTTGTAGCTCGCACAGATGCTTGCTTTATCTCTTGATTATCCTTACTAGCTGTTCTACCAAGACCTTGTAGGTTCATTTTCCCCCCTTCTCCTCTTGACTTCCCTTGTCAGCAGGTTTCTGAGTTTGCTTGAGAAGATCATGTGACATTTCAGACCAGAGATTTTTCTTCTTTCCCTACAGCGGATCGTTAAGTGCAGTAAAGTTGGATCCATCGTGCGGGAAGGGAGAGACCGAGTAGTTACTCTTGCCACAGACCGAACGGGCAAGTTTTTGGCCTGCCATGTGAGTAACAGGCTCCTCTGCTACTGAGCTGTAGAGGAGGCTGTTAGAGACCTTGGGTAGTTTCTGGGAGGGCCAGCCAGGGCTTTGCATTCCTTTGACTTTGTTGGCTCTGTCTCTAGGGAACAGATGCTGTTCTGGAAGTGTTTACTGTCCTTTCTGAAGAGGAAGTGCAGAAGAAATTGGAAAAGAAAATTAAGAAAGCAAAGAAAAAAGCCAAGTAAGCAGCCTTTTGGATGTATTTGGATGCTGTCAGTGTCCCGAAGACTGTTAGAAAAGTCATTCAAGTAGCATTACACAGTGGTTGAACTCCAGGCTTCTGGTCATTCTGTTTGTGCTAGCCGTTTTATTTTGGGGTTGCTCTTCCTGTGCATCCTTGGTGCTTGTCTGAGCAACACTGCTCTCAGAGACTTGCAAAAAAAGAAGCTATTGTATGCAAAGAAATGGACATAAAATGGGTATTTCAGAGCTGCTCACCTCTACCTGACATTGCTGTTTATACTGCTTGGTGCATCAAAGTAAATCCTTGATAGGACATGCAGGAATGAGAGTTTCATCTGAGAAGTCAGAGTGACTCTGATACCTCATCTCCTGTTTTACATCAAGCTGGTGAGAGCTTACATACAGATGAGAGCTTTCTTAATGTTTTCTTGGTGCCAAGTGTGTCTCTGCATATCCTGGCACTTAACAGGTGCTTCAGAACTGCCCTTAAGGAGAGGTCTGACTCTGAGGGTAGAAACTAAAGCACAGGGTGTGTAAATCTGGAGGTGCGTTTTGGCAATAGCCGAGGACTTTTGGTGGGAGGTAGGAGATGAGCAGAAACTGATCTCGTTCTCAAACACAACTTTCTGTTGTCTGTTTTGCATAGTAGTCTTCATATCAGCATGAACTTCACTGTCTCACGCTGTTCCTAAATGTGATTGGCATTGCTGGATAAGAGAGAGGTTATTTTCAACAGCCTAAGTAGTTACTTTATGTTGTTCTCTGTCTCTGTGTTAGTTTGTGTTGGCTGTGATGGGTAATTTGACTCTCCTCCTTTACCTGGCATTTCTAGACAGAAGTCTGAAGAAGAGCCTGAAAGAAGTGTGGAGCTGAGCCTGCAGGAGGAGATTCAGCGGGTCACTAATGTCAAAGCTTCTTCTAAAATCAAGTGAGTTGAAAGCCTGTGGTAGAGTCTGAGCAGTGGTTATGCAGCTACCTGGGGAGACCTCTCCACAGCTCAGTGTGGGGAGAGGTGGAAGAAATTTCCCCCTTGATATCTGTTTAGGTTGGAGCTGGGGAGAGGCCTACCATGATCTCCAGTCCATTCACACTCTTCCACAAGTGGTCCCCATCTTGCACACTTGTGTGTCTTAGTGTGCACTTGCTTGTTGGATGTGCTCTGTCTATATTCCTGTATTGTTTGACCTTGATATTTGATCCCTCCTATAGTTTCTCTTATTGCCCCTGTGTACAGCTCTGATTTTGTCTAATCAAACAGGTCATTTGACTTGATTCTCTCTCCAAAAGGAGAGTTGAAGATCGTACTGTTGCTCCAGAACAACGTCATTGAGTCATACAACTTGGACCTGTCAGCACAAGTCCCACAGGCTGTCCGTGCATCCAAGATAACCATTGGAGGCCACCGCAGTGATGTCAGGACATTGGCTTTCAGCTCTGACAACATTGCCATTCTCTCAGCAGCTGCAGAGTCTGTAAAGATTTGGAACAGGTATGCAGTCCAGTTGGGTCAGTGTCTTCTGCCCTATGTGTGTCAGTCTCCCAGAACTCAGATGTTGTGTTCAGAAAAGCAAGAGAGGACAATGGAGAGAGATAAAATAGTGAATAAAGTAAAGGAAATAAAAAACAAACAAATTGACTTCTTATTAGGGAAAATGAAAAGTTGTACAGCTAAAATTGAAACACAAGGTCTAAATACAAAAGTCTGGTAGAGCAGTCTGGAAGAGACTGTATTTTGTTGTGAGGGTTTGTGGTTTTTTTCCTTTTTAATAAGAGGTACTAACTGTTACCCTAAACAAGCTAGTGCCTGTTCTTTTCGGAACATGTGGGATTCTTGGCATCTTATCTGAAGGATCTAGAATTAGACTGAGTAGGCTGCTGCTTTGATCTAGATTGTTGTCCCAGTGTTTCCTAAGTGGTGTGGGTTTCAAGTGCTGTTATCTTTGAATTCTCTATCTTATACTTGTCTCTCCTCTCCTGAGTGACAGGAATTGCTGCTGGAGGATGGGAGCTCTGTCCTTCCTCACAACAGCACGAGTCATGATGGTGAACTATATAATGGCATGTTTTTATGGAAAATGTTCTTAGCAGTAATGCTGGATAGCATTTGGGTCATAGGATGGTGGTGGTGTCTCTTCTGACCCCAGCTGAAAGACAGCTGTGGACAGAGGTCACTCTGGAGCATGTCTCACTGAGTGGGCCAGATTTGGTGTCTGATGAGAGGTTTTGGGCTCTGTCTCTGCCCACAGATCGACCTTGCAGTGCATCCGGACGATGGACTGTGAGTATGCGCTCTGCTCGCTCTTTGTCCCGGGAGATCGGCAGGTCATCGTTGGCACCAAGGTAAGGAGTGTCCTTCTGCACTCCAGGCTGCCCAGGTCTGGAAATATGTTAGTGAAAGTGTCATTAAGGCAGCCTCACAGAAAATACACTCTGTGTCCTGATCTGGAGCTCTCTGATTTAGGTGTAAAAACCTCTCTGACAGTCAGGTTCTGCTCTGTTGCCAAACTCTTTATGGAGCTCTTGTAGCTTGAGCTGAACATCTGGGGGAGAGCTTTGGGAAGTCCCTGATGGAGAGCAGGAGTTTGGTCCTCTGTGTAACAGCTGTCTAATGAATCTGGCAGTTGGGGAGATGGATGGCAGGGGTGCTCTTCTGTCAGGAGCTATTATGAGTTGTGAACAGATGGGCTGATTTGCCCTCTGATGTATCTTTCTCCCCAGACAGGGAATCTGCAGCTGTATGACCTGGCTTCTGGGAGTCTGATAGAGACACTTAATGCTCATGATGGGGCAGTGTGGTCCATTGCTCTTTCACCAGACCAGGTAACTCAGCCACTTTTCTAAGTATCATCTGTTGCATGTCTTTTTGTGTAGCTTCTTGCTTTAGTACTTTGTTTGCACTGCTGCTGAGTTATGGGAACGGAACCCCTCATTCTGGGAGGTGGAGGATGCAGCTGGTAGTCTCTAAGAGCTTTGTAGTGGAATCAAAACAATAGCAAGCAATAACCTGCCTGAGATTCATGCACCCTACAGATTAAAACATACGGGATAGATTTTACCCTTGTTCTGAGTGTAATGTAGATGGGATAATGTTGCACTGTTCTTCATTTAGAAGGCTACACTCGTTTGGTGATGGCAAGGTGTGTGTGATCCAGTAACAGTGGGAATGTCAAATGTCCCACAAAGCACAGGCTCATTGTTAACTACAGCTGAGATGACTGCTTTCAGTCCCAAAGTTTCAGTCCAGGTTTTGATTTATGTTTGGGGTCTTTGTTTTAGACCTCCCTACTAGAGCTTTTGAAATTGTTGTTGTTGCTCAGCCAATGGGTAATGCATGCTTTAACCAGAGCAACTGTTCCTGGTGGTGTCCACTTAATCATTAATGCTGTAGGAAAGTGGGACACTTCAAAAACCTCCTTGTGTGTTGGCAATTCCTTGCTGTAGAATTTCTCTGGATTATAGCATTTGGTTTCACAATAACTTTTTTGTTTTCTCCTATAGCGTGGCTTTGTGACAGGAGGGGCTGATAAATGTGTCAAATTCTGGGAGTTTGAGCTTGTGAAGGATGAGAGCAGTGTTCAGAAAAGGTGAGAAAATAAACTTTCTAGACTATGTTGAGCTGCAGTCTCTGTTGTTGTTGATGAATGGTTTGGCCTTTGCTGTGCATTGCAAGAAGCGCCCATGACATCTTTGTGGAACACATGGAGAAGAGTGTGAGCTTGATGCTGTTTTGTGAAGGCCTGAGCTTAGCTGGAGAAGGGCACTTGCATAATTCTGATCTCTTTCTTCTGTGTGAGTTTAGCTTCTAATCAGGATGGACTTCCAGATCATTAAGCAGTAAATTTAGCAGTGAAGTCCATCAGCCTGCAGGGCCTGCTTATTTCCAGTCCTGTCTTGTCAAAGTCATAGTGAGGAATGAGATGCTGCATGTTACAATTAACTTGCTTTCCCAGGGTGCAGTGTGGAACTTCCTATCTCTTCCGAACTTGTTTGTTTGGGATAACAATTGTTTTTTAACTCTTCTTGTTGCCAGGCTTTCTATGAAACATGTGCGCATTTTACAGCTGGATGAAGATGTTCTCTGTGTGCGGTACAGCCCCAACCAGAAACTGCTGGCTGTCTCCTTACTGGATTGCACTGTGAAGATTTTTTATGTTGACACGCTCAAGGTGTGCGAGACCAAATGGGCTGTGAGGCTGTGCAGGGAGTGATGTAATGGTAACCTGCAAGATCAGGAATACAGAGGAAAAATGTCTGTTTATTGTGCAACACTAGTAAGAATCAGAGGGACCATGCATCCTGCTTCAGGTTCCTGTTTGCTAGCAATCCTGACAGAACCATGACTGGTTGGCACTGGGGAATAGATCCATGTCTCATTTGGAAAGTGTTCTGAGCCTGTGGATGTCAAGGTTCATTCTAAATGTTGCGGATATGATGTTACTCCTGAGTTGTGAGGCAGCGTAAGGGTGTAGATGGATGCGTCACATGTGGCACTAAACAGGGCATAGCAGAGGCAAAAAGAGGAGAACTTCCTTGTGAGCAGTATGTGGTGGTTTTGTGAGTTGTGTATTATTTTGTGAATGTTAGGGAGTGACACAGGGGCTGACAGGCAGGGAGAAATAGAGATAAACTCCATGGGCTGTGGTGATTAGCACCAGAACTAGTTCAGCTTGCTTGGGTACTTCCACCCTTTTCTCAGTTCTGCCATCATGGCCCTGCTGCAAACTGTTCAGGGCAAGAGTAGAAGTGGAGCAGCATTAGAAAGACAGAGCTCCTGACGCAGATCAAAACTAGCCTGTGTAGCTTGAGATTTTTACACATCTCTACCCAGCATGTTTAACTGAGTCACCTTTCTCTGCTTCAGTTTTTCCTCTCTCTGTATGGACACAAACTGCCAGTGCTGTGTATGGACATCTGCTATGTAAGTATCATTAGGGCTGCGTTAGGTGGGTCAATGGGTGATATGGATGATTGTGAGAACCTCTGCTGGCAGCAAGGCCTCTAGGATAATGGTTTCTTGTCACCCCCTTGCTCCCAACTCAGCAGTTTCTTGATGGGACACAGCAAGCAGTCCTGTGCTCCCTGGAAGGAGTACCGGAGTAGCGGTCATGACAGAACTGACCAGAGCATTTTGTGAGTGAGTGGAAATCAAAATGCTGTTGTGGTTCCTTAGACTCAGCTTAGAAGGTGCAGCCTGCTCTCTGCTAAAGTTACTAGCTATGTGAGAGGAGCCTGAATGTTTTGTTAGTAGGAGCAGAGACCAGGTGCTGAGATGAAGCAGCCTCTTGTCTGCTTTCATGTCTATTCATTCTTGGGCTGCATCTTGCTCTGGGGGTGTCTTTGGAATGAGGGTCATTGAAAGCCAAGAATGTCAAGATATAACTAAATACCTGCAGAGGTTCAGAGGAGGGCCAGAGTGCTGTCAGTGCACTGTACCAGTACCACAAGCGTGGGTCACGGTGGTGAGAGAAGGTGGAGGTGTCAGGATGCTGTATTCCAGGAGCCAGATACCTGCCTACTCAGCAGTGTGTTGTCACTGGTTCAGCAGCAGTTCCTCGTGGGGCTGCCAACCACCTACCCACACCCTCCTCTCTCTTTTTGCTCTGTAGGATGGGACTCTAATTGCAACCGGCTCTGCTGACAGGAACGTGAAGATTTGGGGCTTGGATTTTGGAGACTGTCACCGTTCTCTCTTTGCCCATGACGACAGGTTAGTCAAATCCTACGGCATCTGGGCTGTGGACTGTCTTGTCTCCAAGGGCTTGTAATCCAGCAATAATCCTTTTGTCCAGCATAGAGTGGGGGGAAGGTCTGCAATGTTCCCCAAGTGGGTAAATTTGAGCCTTCTTCTCTTCTAGTGTGATGTATCTGCAGTTTGTGCCGAAATCGCATCTCTTCTTCACAGCTGGGAAGGACAGCAAGATTAAGCAGTGGGATGCAGATAAATTTGAACATATCCAGACCCTGGAGGTAGGAAGTTTTGGAGACTGTTAAAAGGAAACATTATCCCTGCATGAGCAGCATTTTCCTCAGGGGTGGGAGTTGGGTGGTATTCATGCCATACCTCTTCTGTCTTCCATGCAGGGGCATCACCAGGAGGTGTGGTGTTTGGCACTCAGTCCCAATGGAGACTACGTGGTGTCAGCATCCCATGACAAGTCCCTGCGCCTCTGGGAAAGGACGAGGGAGCCACTTATTTTGGAAGAGGAGAGGGAGATGGTGAGAGTTCCATCCTTCCTGCCAAAGACAACTTCCAGGCCTGTTTTCTTTTCAGCAGGCAGTTTCCTCATTTTTCACTGTGGAAGAGCCTGGCTCTACACTTGGCAGACTGGCTCGTTATGAACCACAGCCTGGTGCTGGAGTGCCCAGGCTTGTCTGTCACCTTTTGCATGATGGGACTGTACCCTGAGCTGTCTGGAGACAGCACTGCAGGTGTTGCCTGTGCTTGCTTGTCCTGCGTTGCAGTTGCCTGGCTAACTTACTCTCTGCTTTGCTGTTCTCCTGCTTCTCAGACTCTGGTCTATAGTTGTGGTTTTCTGCAGGTCTATTGCCTACAGTCTTTGATATTCTCTTATTCTCTTGTCCTCCTTTCAGTACAAGTGTGCCTGGGAGGCAGTTCAGCAGGTGTCTGTTGTGGAAAGCACCACTTCTGTTAAATGCAGTTTGTCTTGGTTTCCCCTTTGCCAACCATGAGAGGTCCATTCAGTGTTAAGGGACGGAACCAGAGCTCAGGGATGCTGGAAGAAGCCCCTTCTATTCCATTTGAGCATGTATTGTGAGGACTTATAGACTGCAAGAAGGACTTCAATAGGAAGGAAAGTATGGAGGTCTCTAGTCCAACCCCACGCCTTCTGCAGGGTAATGTTAAAGCAGGTGCTCAGATACTTGTCTTGGTATGCTGACATCTCCAAGGAAAGAGATTTTCCAGGCTGTCTGAGCAGCTGAGTACTGTTGCAGTACTGAGCCACCATCAGGTCGATGGATGTGTTTATTTCATGTATCCAGTTGGAGATTCTGTTGGAATAATTTGTAACTCTAGTCTTTTCATCGTATCCCTCAGAGGAACCTGTCTCTGTCACCCCTTCTTAAAGCCGTTCTCAAACCACGGTGAGGGAAGGAGGCAGAAATGCAGAAGTAGATGAGAAACCTGCGATAGATACATGGGGTTTTTTATCTCAGCCTATTTGCAAGAGCTGACCCAGAGCCTGCACCTTGGTGCCCAGTGTTTGGTATGCTAGGAATGAGGGTGGTAAAAGGAGAGACAGCTTCTTTGCTAGATTCTAGGAAAGTGTGTTTTAGGTCGAGTTTGAGTAGCAAGGTGGGCATGAATACACCGGTTGTGAGTCACACCCTGATGTAATTGATGCCCGTCCATGTGAGAGGTGGCAGACTGGAGGCTTTTTCCCCTTGCATGCTAGGACAACCCTGGGACTGCTGTGCTGTGTGACAGGTGATAGGTCTGGTGCTGAACTGCTGTGGTGTCTGTCTTGGCTTGGTGGGCTGTCTAAGGGCTATTCCTGCACCCAGAGCAGAGGCCTTGATTTCTTCTTGTGTGGAAGATGTTTGAGTTCCCTGTGGGGTTGGGACCAGGGACAAATGGGCATTTTGCACTGGCACTGTTGACCTCTGCTGATTTATCCTGGTTTTGCAATGGACTGCATGAAGCTGCAGGCTCCCTTGCTCAAGCAGTCTGGTGGGAATTTGTACCCTTGCTGCCTGCTCACCCCTGTTAATATGTTGTGTTCTCATCCACTGTAGCAACGGGAAGCTGAATATGAAGAGAGTGTGGCAAAGGAAGAGCAGCCTGTGGTGAGTAGCACCATCTGAATGTGTGTCTGTCTGACTGTACAAACTCTGGAATAACTATTGCTGTAAGAGGTATAGAAGAGGTACCAGAGAGGAAAGATAATTTTCATGCTTTGAGGAGGGGCAGGGGGGGAAGGAGCTGCGGAAGCTGTGGTTGCACCATGATGCATTTGGCTTTGGTACTTCACACAGACAGCCTCAGGAGATTGTGTGGAGCTGGCCAAACTGCTACACAGTAGCTGTGGACAGGGAAACCTTGCTGTGCTTTTGCCATATTTATCTCTGGACTTCAGGTCCACACCAGCTCTGTACCAAGGCAGAACTGCCTTCTGGCAGCTGCTTCCAGGTCCATGTAGTGCAGGACTGGTGGGGAAGACCAATCCCTGTAGCTCAGATGCTTGGGTTGCATTGCTGGTTGTTTTGACACTTACTGGATTACCTGGCCTCTGTTGGCAGAACAAAAACTGTATTTTCCTGCCTCTCAGAGCTCAGTGTTAGTACAGTGCCTCTGTTCCTGAGGAAAACCTGTGCACTTGGGAAACCCTGTATTTCCCCACATAAATGACCAGTTTAGGGAATGGGGCTGATGTTTTTCTTAGTATGGATTATGGTAGGATGCCTACCACAGTGGGTACCTACATGTATCAGCTGCAGAGGGACGGAACTGCAACTCTGTATTTTATAGGTGCCTGGAGAGACACAAGGAGAGACAGGGCTGGCAGGAAAGAAGACTATTGAAACCATCAAAGCGGTAAGGTTGTGTGGGTCTGCCAGTGTTGATTTGTGCCTGACCAGCCTCTGCTCTGGGGGGGCTGTCACAGGGTTGGAGCACCAGTTTGAAGAGTAACTGGTCCTGTCACATAAGGGCAGATTGCCTCTGCCTGCAAGAGCAGTCTGTCCTGCTGTGTGGTCAACAGGGAAGGATCTGATGCTAGAGAGTCACACACCAGGAAATCCCAAGATCTCTCCAGGGAATGAGATGTGAGGTTCCTTTAGCTGCAGCCTTCTCTGCCTGTCATGTATGGGACAGACTGAGCTGCTCTCGCCCTATGGGCTTTGCAGCCCAAAGGAGCACAAGGCAGCTGGGATGTTCTCTAGACATTGGGCCTCTCCCTGAAGGGCGGTGCAGTCCTGTGGGCATCTGTGGAAGGTGGAAACGTATGGCAGTGCTTGAGGTGGGAGGTGTACCAGGGAGGTGTGGGGGTGGGTATAGTTTCATGGCTGCAGATTTCAACGGTTTGGTGCTCTGATAAACACAGAGGAAATCCTTAATCTGAATAGGCTGAAGCTGCAGCAGAGAGCACCTGGGGCAGTGGGGGGAATGTGGGTGGTGTGTGATGTCTTCAGGACACAACTGATGTGCTCAGGTGCAGTCTGGAGCAGAGGTTATTGGGGGCGATGCCCTTTGGTGCTCCGGGTCAACCCCTCTGCTTCCACCTCCATTTGTCCAGTTGAGCTTTGCTTTGTCTTGTCCCATGTCACTGATGTGCTGTTCTTGTGTTACACAGGCTGAGAGGATCATGGAAGCTATTGAGCTGTACAGAGAAGAGATGGCAAAACTAAAGGAACACAATGCCATATGCAAAGCTGCAGGGAAAGAGGTAAAAGACTGAGAAATGTACCAATCCCAGTGTGTGTTGGGTGTATTCTTCCAGCTCAGGTGGTTAGCATGCAGATAAAGTCAGGATAGCTGGAAACAGCAGATATTTGCTGAAATCTTTTTGAGAACTAAATGGCACCACTCTCTGGGGGATCGTTACTGCTGTGTTCTTTCCTTCCAATATCTTTATGTTTAAAGTCATAGTACGATGTAAGTTTTGTCCCTGGAAGAGCATGCTGCTGCAAATTCACCCCAAAGCCTTGTCTTTGCCTTCACCTTGACACTCCCTGCTAAATAAGGGGCTGTGATATAAGTGGGAAAAGTGACAAGAAGTGGGAGAAAATTCATACATGTTTGAGTTAGTCACGTACTTCTGAGAATGAGATTGTCTAGTGGCTGCAAATGAGGCTTTCAGTGATATCCTGGGGAGGATGGAGGTGTGAGAATTGCAGGAAGACACTCAGTAAAATATCTCTTCTACTGTGGGTAAAAGTTTGGTCTGAATACGCATTTGTGCACACACACCTTCCTCATTCTAACCCATTCTGTATCTCCAGGTTCCCTTTCCTGTCAACCCCATCCTCCGTGCCTATGGCAATATTACAGTAAGTGGAATGCCCAGGCCACAGGCTGTGGTCCTTTCTCAGCTTGAGTGGGGCTGTTTGATTTGCTGGCTGAACCAAAACACTGGGTTGCTGTGGGAGAGGACTGCTTGATTCAACTTGAAAATTTGGCACTTTGGTTTGTGCAAAGTGAACATAATTTGGGTTTTTTCTGACTGTGGAGTTTTGGTGGATTTTTTAAATTATTTTTTAGTATCTTGCATGTGTGTTGCAAAAGTTTAACCCCATCAGGGTTAAAGAGGGGGGAATGAAATCCTGTGGCTCAGTAGCTAGCAATTTCTTTGCAGGTGGATGATGTTTAATTGAATCCACTGTACAGAAAAGGGAGTTTGGACCTGCTTGCAAAGTCTTGGAGAGTGTGGTAGTCCAAGTGCTAGGCTGCTGGGTAAAAACCTGGGTGCAAGTCATGATATGTCCTGTTACATGGTTACTTGACTAGGATGAGCATCAGTGTGCCAGACCATGAACAAAAGTACTTCATATGCTGACAGCTGCTAATCCTCTTTCATGGGAGAAACTCTACCTGTGGACTCTTTGTCCCATCATACCTACTGTGTTGCCTTGACTCAGGAAGCAGGAGCTGGAAGCACATGAAGGCTTCCTGATCCTAAATCAGGAATCTGCCTGTGCAGCTGTAATCACAGCAGGGCAGCTGTGGGCAAGGCAGGGCTGTGTTGTAGCTACCTGGGTTGACTTATGTGGCATTGGTACAGCAGTTATGGATTGTGTTTCTATTCCTGAAGAATTTACATTGAAAAAATTCTGTATGGTAGTTAAATGTCCAGGTTTTGCAGGCTACAGCTGGTGCCTTAACTCACTCATGCCATACTACTACACAAGAGTTTTCACTAAATTCTGAGAATTTTTGACATCCTACAAAATACACTGACATGGATTAATGGATTTCACTGAAAAGTAAAAATCCACTACTCTGAGTAGATTAGTTTTTGTTTTCCTGGTTTATTCTCATGTGGACTCTTAGACTGTGTTTTTAAGTACCCTTGGGAAGATCCTTGTTTTTTTATTCTCCCCTTTTCATGGAATCATAAAATTGTTTGGGTTGGAAGGGACCTTAAAGATCATCTAGTTCCAACCCCTTGCCATGGGCAGGGACACCTTCCACTAGACCAGGTTGCTCAAAGCTGCATGTCAATGCCAGATGAAACAGCCTTCTGTTTTCCTTCTAACTGCCTGTAATCACCTTGCAAGAGCCTTTGTGTCCCTCCATAATTATGTGTCTATTTTAATTATAAGTTGGATAGACTGAACAGAAGTGAATGAAATCCTATGGCTTAATAGTTAGGCACTTGGGCAATTCCCAGTTCTGCATCTGCCAAACACTTTCAGCAGATTAATAGGAGTAGCAGGACTTAAGTCTTTGGGAGATGAGTTTGTGAAAGGTTTTATCTGTACAACTTATTTGTTTCACCAAACTTTTTTTTTCAGTTTTTACAGGATTCATTGAAGTGAATTGAGATGATTTAGCTTGTTGAATATAAACTAGATTTTTCACAATATTCTTCACCAGTGTAGAGTATCCTGAGAAGGCTGGGTCTGTGTTTTAAGGAGGGAGAACTTCTCAGCTGACTGAAGCTGGAGTTTCTTCTTTGTTCTACTGAGCTTGATCTGTCTGTGTCACAAGATGTGATAGTGTGAATGTTCTTAACTGTGTGAAATGGACCTTAAGGCATGTTTCTTTCCTGTTACAGCCTTCTGCATATGTGCTAGAAGTTTTCAAGAAGGTCAAGTCAAGGTGAGTCCGAAGAGCCTCATTGCTGAACAGATTTGTGACTGATTATTGGATTTCTAAACCTGGGAATGGCTGGGGTCCTTGAATGGTCTTTCATGCTAGGTATGGGCAGTGCTAGAGAGCCTGGGGTTACTATTCCTGGCAGTCTCTTTTGAGAATACATGGAATTTGGGATTGGAAATTGTTCCTTCTGTGGGGAGTGTGGGATGAAGCTTGTGAATGTGAGTTGGCTGCTTGGAGATGCACATGTATATGGAGAGTAGTTTGGAAATGCTGAGTAGGGAAGGCTGTGTGCCTTCTCCCTGTGCCAGAAGATGCCTGCTAGACTAGGCTGTAGTCTGTGCAGATGCACTGTGCTATGTGGGCAGTCACAGACTATCCACAAGGAATGCTTAGCACAGCTTTTGTACCCGAGCCTACCTAAATTGAAGTATTTCCTGCTCACATGTAGCACTGCAGTGGCTGAGACTAATGCTTCTGTCCCTTTGCTTTTTCCTCAGTGAACTGGAAGAGTCTCTCCTGGTGCTCCCCTTCTCCTATGTCCCTGACCTGCTCAGACTCTTCAATGAATATATTCACCTGGGTTCAGATGTCGAACTCCTGTGCCGAGCTCTCCTCTTCCTGCTCAAGTGAGTCCTTTATTTGCCCAGACAGTATCTGGGCTTTCTTATTCATCTCTGGGTCTGAAGCTTTTGGGAAGCATCCTTGAGAATAAACATGTGGCCTCTGCAGGAGGTAAGGAATCACTGCAGCCCATAGTGAATGGTGTGAGGGAATGGACTGATCAGATGCAGTGTTGACATGTCCAGATGGGGTTGCTGGTCCTGGTGCCCCAAGTCTCATTGGTATGAAAGATCCTACATTAAGTCTGAAGTGGCACTGTTGGTGGCAGAGTCATTATGTAGAGCCCATGTCCTCAGAGAGATCTTCCCTTTGCACCAGTGTATGTTAGACTTCAGAAAATAGCTTTTCCAGAAAAATCTCTCCATGTCTGTTATAGTGCTGGTCTGGGGAAGCCTAATTTAAGAGAAAAAGTATGTCTGGAACACATAGAGACTCAGGAGAGAGGCTTTCTGATCTTTCTAAGAACAATGCTGCAATACATCACTGCCTGCTTTGTTCCCAGGATACATTTTGGGCAGATCACAGGCAACCACATGCTGGTGACAGTGATAGAAGATCTGAAGAAAACTACCATCTCCAGAGTCAGTGAGGCCCGGGTGAGTGTTGCACCCTCCCCTGCTTCAGGATCTAGAATAACAGGATGGGCCAATGTTTGTGAGACTGTATTGTTTGTGGAGTCCACTGGGAAAGTTGGTTGGGGGTCTGAGCCCATTTAAACCATCCTTCTTTGCAAAATAGGCTGCCTTTTCCTTATTTTCTTCTGTGAGCCTAGCTGTGCTCCATCCCTCATTTACTCTTGGTTTTCTGATATATGTGTTTGTGCCTTGGCTCACTAGTTTCTAAATATGTAGCATGTAAATAAACTTTCTGTTTTTCTTGGGCTTTTCTGTGGGCTGCTATCTTAATTAATGCAGACTGTGCATCTTCCCAAAAACAACTTCAGGTGCCTGTCAGCAACTTGTCTTTCAAAATATACAATGTATTATAGCTACTCTCAATAGAAGACTGAGGGGAACTGAGTGCAGAACTGTCTGTTCTCCTATTCAGATGAAGTTTACATTTAAATAATCTTGCATTCTTTAACTCTGTGGATTGCCCTGCTTTTGTCATTTCGTGGCAGAGGATGGCCAGCACAGGACCCTCTGGCCCCTAACAAGCTTGAGATGTGCCTAACAGTGTGGTGTTGGTCTGTCTCTGCAGGATGTGCTGGGATTCAACATGGCAGGGCTCCAGTTCCTGAAGAGGGAGATTGAGGCCAAGGATGAGGTGACATTTTTTGCTGATGCCACTGAACGTTTTGAGGAGAAAAAGAGGAAGAGGAAGAAGAAAGAGAAGATGATTCTTGCAGTGCTCTAGCATTTGCTGCACAAGAGCACCTGGATGGAGTGATGTAACCTCAGTGCTGGCCATGGAAGTGTTTTTGTGGCTGAACATCAATGCTGATGTCCAGTGGCTGGGACAAAGTCTGTCCCCTCCCCTTGTGGTATAACCAGCTTGTAAATCCAACTCAGAATTGTTGTTTCTGAGGTGAACTATCTGTAGTCTGCTGCAAATGTATGCATTTGGACTGTTTGTGAGGTGACTGTCAAAGGCACATGCTCTGTCTCCAGGGGAATGCCTGTTAGCAACTGAGTTGATTATCCTGTGAAAGAGATCAGCTCATTCTGGCAGCACAGATTCAATGGAATCCAGCACATGGATTGCAGGTGAGACCATGCCCTGTCAAGGGAAGGCAGCTGGCAAGATTTCATACTGTTTGACACCTGCTCATCCTTATGGCTGCTGGACAAAGCTCAGTGACTTCTGCTGCAGTCTGAGAACTTGGTCTGCAGCTGCTCAGTTTTTTGTGGGACAAGAAGAAACATGGCTGTACTCTGTAAGGAATATTTATAAATGCTCTATGAGACTCCTTTGTTCACGGTGTTTTGTCCTGATATTTGTCTAGTAAAGCCTCAGCTGCCTTGCCCTGTGTGTCAGTTTTGAAAGGATTTTTTTTACAGGGAGTAAAATTAGTGGGAGCATATGAAAGGGCTGCTACCCAGGATTGTGCTATTCTGGAGAACTGGCAGACTGAGCATGAGAAGTGTGGGGTTTTTGCATTGTACTTGATCCAGTTTTTAGAAATTGCACTGGATTGTTGCAATGTTGTATTTGTCATGTATCAGATAAAAGAGTTTATTTTTCTCGGGGCGGGGAGAGGCAGGATAAAGCAAGCAAGGCTCTGCTGCTCTAGTAAGTTATTAGTTTGTAGTACATGCTGTGTTTTTTACCAGTTAACACAGGTGGATGTGGTGGGGGCAGCTTCTGGTTACTTTACTGGCTGTTGGGCCTACATGCCTGATTTGACTACTTAAAGCTGAACTTCTAACGTGAGTTTCATGTGGATTTTTATTTGCATCCCAGCTTTTGCTGAGTTCTATCTTTGACTTGGGCTCTCTATTACTAGCAAGTATGCAAAAAGCAAACGTTCAGTTGCTCAGTCTTTAGGCAGCACCTCAGGTGTAATAACCACATCTCTTAAAATAACTGTTGTTAGTAAATAACTTTGTCAGGGGGGCTGATTGTTCACTTGCTTCTTCACAGCCTGGGTAATTTACAGGAGCACATTGTTCTCCAATTCCAGGAGGTGGGTGTCAGACTCTTTACAGCAGTAGCAACTTTCATACAGCTCTGCCAGATGTTTCTTGGTGCCTCTATAATTTTATATTTGTCTAGATATGGGTGAAAATTGTGATCAAACAGCTCCACTCAAACATGTCTCCATCCTGACCTATGCTGTTCTTTGTCATTGTATTCTGTTTTTCTTTACTCCTCCAAAAGAAGACCCTCATAAGAGGGTCTTATAAGAGGAATTACTGCAATGGGAGGAAGAGGATGCACTGTAGGATGATAAATTTTGTTGGTAAACTCAGTTGACATCTGGTTTCCATGTCAGCTGCTGTTGAAATGGGCTAGCTCACTGGGAAAACAAAGTTACAAATGGAGAGGTTGCTTGTGACACCACAGTGCACCCTCAGCCAAGGTGAGTGAGGAGAGAGGTCCCAAAACCAGGTCCCAAAAGGGAACGGCTGACTGCCTCCATATGATGTGCCCTGTTTACCTTAGTGACACAGAGATAGGTGCTATGGAACCTGCTGTTTGATGATCCTCTGGGAGGCCTGGGATAACACAGCCACAGGTGCACAGGAACACAGGGACTGGTGAGAAGGTTGTAAAGGTATAGAAGAGTGGCTTGGGATGCAGTTATCATTATGATGACAGGTGTTTCCTCTGCTCTAAGTTGGAAGAGGGGAAATTCATTCACCTTTGTCTCCATTTGCTGTCACTGGTTTTAGGGAAGAATTCTTGGAAGAAAAGGTCTTTTTAGGCAGTGAAAAGTTGTCCTCTCAGCTGCTGACACAGGTTCCCCTGCTGAACTTGCCCTCTGGTTCTCTGATTAGCATCACTTGAGACTGGTCTGTACTAATGCAGTACTCAGGTGGTTACTGAGAGCTCAGCATATGCTTTAAATGGAAGAGGTCTGTGCTGTGCCAATAATCCACTAGAATTCTGATATCCTTGGGTACATCGACTTGCCCTTTCTTAGGTGAAATTCCCTGGATTTACAAACCTGAGCAGGAGAGCAATTGCAAGTACAGGACCAGCTTAAATCTGTATCAGAATATGTGTCTCACTTAAAAGTGTGAATGAGAGAGTACAAAAATGCCATTCACATTTCATACTGGTGAAAGCTATTATTAATCCCCAATCATGGGATTCTCAGTCACTCTGAAGTGCTGAAAGAATAAGTCATCTGCATGTATCAAGGAAAATTCCCCATCTCTCTCAGGATGTCAATGGTGGAAAAAGGATGAAGCACAGGAAAGCACCTGGTGGAAATTAATTCATTAATAAACAGGAAGCAGAGCTGCATTTGGATACAAAAATAAGATGGCTCACAGAAAGAGCCTGAGATTTTTCTCTTAGTCACTGCTGTGCAAGTAGGAACAAGGAGGGGGAAAAAGCCATCTCTAAGTGGCTCAGTCTCACACTGAAGAGAGGAGCATTTGACAGCGCTCATGTCTAATAGTGAGCAAGAGAATATAAGCAGAATCCCCCTCTGTCAAGTGTAACTGTGTACTCATAACCCTCCTCTGGTGTCTGCAGCTAATGAAAGGTACGTGAACACACAGAAAGTTAAGCTTATGATTGTGAAAGCAAACAGAGACTTAGAAGATCAGAGCAGGTCAGCAACTCTCCTAGAGAATCACAGTTGACTTCAGTGAAACCTTCTCCATGCTCAGGACTTGAAAAAGATTTCAGGTGCCTCAGCACCTGAAAGCTAACCCCTTTATAAAAACAAATGTATTGGGAACCATTCAGTACTGCAGTAATCTTTCCACTGTTCACATTTCAGACAGCCATATCAGAAGTTAATGCAACTTTCGGACCACCTTTCCCATTAATAGGGAACAGGAAAAATATTTATTCACACTTAATCTGAGTAAGTAAATGAAAAAGCCTACATAGGGATGTTTCTGTACTGTTGGACTAAAATGCAGGTATTTCAGTGCTGTTCATCCTCATATCCTCATATCTTCATATTATTCTTCTAGGGCTCTAACCTGTAATGACAGAGGAAAGAAAATTAACATGAAATTAAAAACTCAAACCAGTAAACCTCAGCTCTACCTCTGTACAGTTGTTGAAGCAAACCCAATAATTATGACCAACTTGTTTGCAAGTGTGGGAGCACTGTAATTGCTACACACTGGCTTCAGTGTTATTTGTCCTCTTGCTGTTGGAAGAGAACATCATAAGAAAGGGTTCTTATGTGGGCTTCAACTAGATCAAGAGTTTGCTTTTTATTGCACAAATTGAATGGCACAAAAATAACTACACATTCAGGATGGGTGGTCTACTTAGGAATACCAAAGATTTTCATGGGCAGCTTCCTGTGCAGTATTTAATTCTGAGTACGTTACCAGAATCTTTGTGAAATGTTTTAAATACAAATGTGAAATAACTAAGAAAATATAAATGAGCTATAACTAAGTTTGGTTAGGTGATGCTTGATCAGTGATTTTTGCTTGTTGGTCTCTACTAGGAAGTGTGGCAAATTTGTGATCTAATATTGCGAAGTTTAGTATTGCAGGGATGTTTCCAGGTCTCAATGGAGAGAATCACTGGCTCTGCTGATAACTACCTGGAAAGGGTGATAAAAACTTAGAAGATTGTCTCAGTGCCTCTGCAATGATGTAACTGCTTCTGTTTGGGATGGCTGAATAAGACTGTTTAACCAACTACAGGACTTAACCTCAGGGTGTTGGCATTTCATGTTTGGAGAGACTAAACCAACCAGTCCAGAGTTCCCTGACATATTTGTGTCCAGGAGATTTGGGGGGGAGTAATGTTCAAAGAGGCACTAGGTACAGTTTTTTGGTAGTATGGGGTAAGTAACTAGCTTCAGTAGGAATTATCAATTAATTCACAAAAGGACACTGTCAGAACAGAAGGGAGATTTGGCTATGGCCATGACAGCTGTGATTAGCTGGAGTAGCCATGTAGGAGGACAATACCATGTAGTTGATTCCTCTCCACTTGGTGCTTTTGATGGGAGATAACACTGAACAGAATTTCTCTTGGGACAGGATATATCTCACTAAAATGTGAACTGACTGAGTGACTATTTCTCTTCCTTTTCAACACAAAGTGAGAGAAGTTTGTGTAAACTGCCTTCATGATGAGCTCTAGGTTGTCAACCCCTAAGGTGGAAGGCATTAAACTTTTTACAGACTACAATTGCATATTACTCTGGGGGTAAAATTCCACACTGGAAAAGGTAAGAAGATATTTAAACAGGAAAAAAAGCTATATTTGATGTATGCTGGGCAGTCCTAGAGCAGATGCAGCAGTCAGAGGTACATGTCTGCAAAGCTTTTCAGAGCTGACTGATGTGGTCGCTTTCCTTTTTCTCCAGAGGAAAGGAAATGAGATACAGCTGGGATTTCTTTACTGACTTGTTAGATAACATGGCACGCTTACAGATGTTAAAGTGGAAATAAAAAGATGATGTCAGTGTTACACATATGAAGCAAATGGGAACTGTTGAGCTTAGAAGAAACATCCGTAGGGTTCCTGTTTATGAACTGTCACCATCAATTGTATTGTACAGCATCTGCGTTCATATGGATGAGGTGAAACACCAGCCTAATGTTAAACATGTTGACTGGTGGTTTCATGAGAAATTCCCAATAAGGCTTTCTTGTTGTCAGGGAAGACTTACCCATTCTAAGACACTATTAGAAAGTGTCAAAAGGAGGACTACAAAGATGGTGAAGGGCCTTGAGGGGAAGCCATATGAGAAGTGGCTGAGGGCACTTGGTTTGTTCACCCGGGAGAAGAGGAGACTGAGGGGAGACCTCACTGTAGTCTTCAACATCTTTGTGAGGGGAAGAAAATGGGCAGATACTGATCTCTTCTCTGCGGTGACCAGTGACAGGACCTGAGGGAATGGCCTGAAGTTGTGTCAGGGGAGGTTTAGGTTGGATATTAGGAAAAGGTTCTTCACCCAGAGGGTGCTTGGGCACTGGAACAACCTCCCCAGGAAAGTGGTCACAGCATCAAGCCTGACAGAGTTCAGGGAGGGTTTGGACAATGCTTTCAGGCACATGGTGTGATTCTTGTGGCTGTCCTGTGCAGGGCCAGGAGCTGGACTCAGTGATTCTTGTAGGTCCCTTCCAACTCAGAATATTCTGTGATTCCCTGTATAGACTGATTGTCTGAGGCTACAGAAATGTGGTGTATGAAACAGTGTGTGCAGAGGGTTGTGTGTATTTGAATTTGTCACATTAAGATTGCCCTGTGTGTAAGGCTCATGTCACTGAGACTTGCTGTCAGTGTCAAAGGGTCTATTGATGACCCTAGGTTTTAGAAAGTGAAGTGTTAAAGAGAGGCTGATTTATTAGGGCTTAACTGTGATAAATCCAGCTGCTAGGAGGCTAGGCTCAAGGACTTGTTTAATGTGGAGACAGTAAGTGAAGGATTTGGGACAGGACTGAGGAAGCTCTGCTGTGAGTGCCTCCACAGAGCTGAGCAGTTATAGTAATTTGCAGATCTCCTGTAATGAATCCTTTGGTTAATGTCATCACATTGGTTCCCTTCCCTTGTCTCAGGTGACCATGTCAGTGTGATGGGTGCATGATAGCTTTGCTGTGAGTTCCATGAGCTTTGTTCATGCTGATGATGAAGCCAAGAGGAGGTAAACAACTCTAATTTACAGCTGGTACCACGGTGTCCAGCACTTACATTAACTAGAAGGCTTTCGGGGCAGTGTAATCCGTAGCCGCGGCTTGGGGCTTGTAGGAACTGCCCGGACTGTTGCTGCCATCCCTCCTCGAGGGTATCCGTCTGGGCGGCTCTCGTAAATGCCGCTGGTTAACACAGGTGGAATATCATGTTAAGGATCTAACCCTTTTGGTACATTTATTTAAAATAACGTATGGAGGTTGGAATGAATTCTGGAAATAAGGTGGTAAAATATCTTGAATCTGGACTATCGTCCTCAGCTCAAAGATTAAATGACCAGGTAAGATACTGGGGAAGGGCATAAGTTTTGGAGTCTGGTCTGCAACTGTGTGTCTGAGGACTGGGTGAATGGGAACAGAACAGCAGCTGGTTTTGCTGCTATGCCACCAGTCCTGTGTAGCTTAACTCTGCAATTACGGACATGAAAGGTTTCTTTGGGCCACTACAAAGTAAATTTGGGAAGTTTCAATGTTCCCTCCAGAGCATATAAAGCCTTAATGGAGTTGCTGTTAGCCAGTACTCTGATCGGACTCAGGAGACCCTGAAGTTCTCTTTTCTTTGGTAAGGGTGGCCCTAATTGTGAATGAAGGTTCTGGCATGTTTGGATGTAGCTTGCCATGCCATTTCTTTTATAGGTTTCCAGAAGAACTCTTCTCCCAGGCTTTTGAGTATATATTTGATTAAAAGTCAAACAGAACTTCACCCTTCTGAACTTGTACTTTCTGGGGCACAAAGGAAAGAAAAATAACAGTTCTTGACTTTGCTATTTTCTTTTACTGTACCCCGGCCCTCAGTTAAAGAACTGAAAAGCCCATTGAACCCACACTGGGCTCATTTCTGACAGCATCCATGCTGTCTTGCATGTCATCTGTGCTTGCATCTTTGCTGCCCCAGGGATTGTCTCATTTGTCTGTTTAGTATTAGGATGATACATCATTTTCTTGCTCATGAGGTTGTACCATCAGATGCTACCATAGATTCAAAAATGTAATAGAGTATTTTCATGAGAGGTGGTTGGAAAGAGTTCCTGTTATTTTCATTTATTTTTTTAAAGCCTCATCTTTCTGAGTTGCCATTCTTCCTTTCCCCACTTTTCAAAGCTTTGTTATTCTAATGTAAATTGCTTTTGGCATCAGGATCTTAAATTGTTCATTTGGTGTGCCTTTGAAAACATCCATTTGTGTGTTTCTGAAAACTACAGTAAAGCTTGCTACCTCAGCAGCCTACACGGGAAACAATGCTTGAGGCTCCTGGCAGGAAGATGGTCTCTGGGGTTGATGCTACAAGATGTGTGTGGGAAATAAGACAACAAAGGATATTTGCTTTCACAGGCAGGAGAAGAGTGTCTGTTTCTGTTAATATTTCAATATCATGGGAAACTTCTTGAAGGCCACCAGTATCTTTTCCTTCAATTATTGTGGCAAAAATCTCTATCTCCAGTTCAACCTCCAAGCCTGCTGCCACCTAGGAGAGACAGAGGATTACTCACAGGTAAGGTGCAAGTTTCATACATGTGCCCTGCAGCAGTCCTTGGAGGTTCCAGAGGAAAAAAAGGAAATCAGGCCACCCGGGAGAGAATCAAGAAGAGAGATGGTTGACGCCCCAAGCCTGTCAGTGTTCAAGAGGCATTTGGACAGTGTCCTTAATACCATGCTTTAACTTTTGGTCAGCCCTGCCATGCTCAGGCCATTGGACTAGTTGGTCATTGCAGGTCCCTTCCAAATGAAATAAATACTCCATTCTGTTCTAAAAAGAACATAGAGGTAGGGAGATACAAAAAGGATGGATGCGTGGAGAAAAGAAGATAATGGAAATTATCCCAGCCATCTAGATGGATTTCTGTAACGCCTTTGATAGAGTCGCCCACAACGTCCTTCACCCTAAATTATTCTGATTTTGTTTTCTACTGAGTTGTGGCTAGGCCTCTGGACTAGGAGGTTTGACTTGCATTCTGGCACTGCCTCCCTGCACAAGTCATTGCTTCTTGATTCCACACACTGGCAAAGATTTTGCCTGATATTACCTGGATGCTGTGGGGATACTGGCCAGTACTATTTATTCAGCTACAATGTGCAGGTCAAGAGAGAGACTGAACAAAAGCAGAAAGCATGAAACCTTCCTACTTACTGAGATAACAATGTGCTATGGTGTCTTGCTAGATAAAAGCCTTAAAGTGGAGAATAGTTGGAAGCAGGAGAAGAAAGATTGGAGGCAATAGTTTACTAGGTTCAACTCTTAAAGGTATCAGGAGCTTGGTTGAAGTCTAGGAATGAGACAGAGCAGATATAACAAATAAAACCCTAAACGGAGGGGAAACCCCAGAGGTAGTGTTAAAGCAATCCCTTTTGCTTTGAAAAAGCTCTCTAACCTCACTGCTTGACCTGCTGCTTAACGCTGAACTTAACATATATATCCCTCTGCATTCTGGCACAGGCTCTGAGACTCGAGTGCAGGGGGAGCTTGGTTGAAGGTGGCAGAGGGAGAGTGAGACAGCATCACTTCAAATAACTTAAAGAAATTGTGTACCCTGCCAGCTCTATTCCCAGACAGCTTGTGTGACAGGGCCCCTAGATAGCCTGAGGGCCAGCTGAGACTAGAAAAAACCAAAAGATCTCTTGCATAACCTACAGGTCCTGGTGTGTACATCACTCTCAGTCCTGTGCAGGGAGGTGGTTGCTTCACCCGAAACCTGTCAGAAAGAGAAGAGAATCAGTTTGACAGAAATTGTTTCAGGCAGGCAGAAGTCACATCTAGGAAGCAGGCTGTCTGCTCTTCCTCTGCTTTTGTAAATGACAGCAGAATTTGTTAGCTCATCCGTTCCATTACAATGTACAACTTGGACTACAGTGGTATTCCTGGGCTTCTTGCCAAGGCTCCGGTTTCTAACAAAAAACCCCCAAAGGAGCAGATTACTGGGCCAAAATAAGCCTTCAAAAAGCTTGTTAACACTGCCTGGTCCTTACAACAGAATGTGAAATTTTAATCAGCATTTTAAGCTTATATGTGCAAAGGAGGCTGAAGTACAAACATCTTGGCAGACACCTGTGCCTTGCACACCCAGGAGTCCTTAATGATCTTTATTTAATGTCCTTTGATATGATTCTATTGCACAAGGCATGATACTGGTATGAATTTTGTGTTAACAATCTTTAATTTAATAGTACCAACTAAAGCAGAAGTTTCACTTCCTCATTTCTTACTGATTGTTACACATCTGAGATTCAGTCCTTTTGTGCATGCAGCTTCCACTGTTAAAATTTCTAAAGATCGTTAGGTCAGATATGACCTTCACTTTTGGATCACTCTGGAATTTATCCTGTGGATTTCATTTCCACTTGAAGAACAGTTACCAGCATGCACTTGCACCAGAAGCGTTGAAGGAAAGGCAGTAGAGAGGCAATAGAAGAGGCATTCCTAGTATATGGCTCCATCTTATGGAAAGCTCTGGGAGCCTTACAAACTGGCTGTCACAATTCCTGCTCTTTCTCTGGAGTAGTGGCTGTTATGAGAAACTGTATTTGATTTTTGTCAGGATCTGTTTGGACAGATAAAAACCAGGGTACTAAAAATTCAAACTAACCTTGAGAAGTTCACACCAACATTCCTCATGATTACAGTGGTTGCATAAGTGCAGCCTTCCTTTAACACTCCAAATGTCACTCTGGGTGGAATGAGATGGAAGCCATTAAGATCCTGTCTTCTTGTTGCAAGAGATGTTGTTTTGATCTTTCCTGCCACAGGATCTTCTCTCTTTGCAAGCAAAATATTAGACAAAGAGAAAGTTGCTGGCTGTCAGGTGAAGTTTAGAGTTACTTAACCTATGTTTGACCTCTGTCCACTCATCCTCAAGAATTACAGAAAGACATCCTAATTAGAGTAAAAACTGATGAGGCACTTTGAATATTGTCTGCAAATTTATCCTGATTCTGAGTTTTCAGATGTATTAAGCTATTCATGTGGGTGCCTGGTGCAGAACAAGTTTGTCCCAGCAGTTGAGAGAAAGGTACTTTTAGAATTGCCAGTAAACATACATGAATTACAACTGCCATGTTTCAGTAAACAGATTCAAAACACCTTCCAGTATTCACTCCATAGTGAAGATTTTATGCAAAACAGATGACTGAGAGGATATTAATATTTACAAGAGAGATGTTATTTTACCTTTTTATTTGGTATGGAGTTTGGTTTTGTCCCCTGAAGGGATGACGGTAATATTACTTTCTCTTTTCTTGTCTGTCCTGCAGCATTCACTGTCAGACTTTGAACTTTACGTAGAAAGGGTGCCTCTTCTGATCTTGCAGCCTTGTTCAGGTCTGGAAAAAAAAGATGTCAAAAGCACAAAAACCTAAGCATAATAGGTGGATTAAATTTGTACTGCAAATACTTTGTCAAAAGTTGTTATAAAAAGATATTAACCTGCTCCAAACTACATTCTGGAAGGCAGTTTTACCTGTTGTGCTGCTGGAACCTTCATTTTCTTTGGAAGGAGCCTGCAGCAGAGGGCCAGACAAAAGTGATGAATCGCTTATAGTATCGAGAAGTTCAGCTGCTAAAGGGAAAACAATAGAATACTGAGACAAGTGTTTTTCATGATGATCATCATTTTCATAAACATGTGGAAAAAAAATCATAAAGTCTTTGCCACTTTAATTTAGACAACCTTGGAAGGCTGTCTATGTAACCATGAGGGGCTGGGAAAATTCTGCATGTGCCATTTTGCTCCACTGGGCCACAGGGATCAAAAACGCCTATTGTGTGATTAGTCATTTCTTTTTCTCTGGCTAACTGAGCAAAGGCCATAAAGGGCTAAAGGATAAGCTAACACAGGTCTTATAAATGATTGCAAAATGCGGAAATATGGGAAGTAGTGGCGGTCTGATAAAGCCCAGTGGAGGACTGTTTTCCTGACACAAATCTTTGCTGTGCATGACTTTTAATCTCAGTACATGATTTCAGTAGCTTGTCAGGGCTGGTTTTCGTGCTATTCCCCTTAACTCTGTCAAGGTCAAACACAAGACAATGATTCACTCTTCCCATCATCTAGTCACTGCTTTCCTCCTATATCCTCCAAACTTATCCTTAGCCTGCATGTCTCCTATTCCATATTGCTTTTGCACCAGTTCCCTCTTACCACTGAGTTTCAGAATTCCATCTCCCATTTTTTTCCTACAGCCATACTAGTCTTTTTCTAAACTTGGCCTCCTTGGTTCTTGCTCATGTACCCCTAACTATTGTTATTCCATTTAGGTTTTTCTTGAGCATTTTGCATCCATCCATCCCTCATTCCTAGCACCACTGCAATCCAAAGCTAATGGTGCTTCCACATTCAGTGATGTCTGCAAAGGCTTCTTCCTCCTGAAGAAAATACAAATATGTTGTCAGACCATAGATTACCTCTACTGGGTTTTTTAATTGTGTCTGGAGGGAAAGTCACACTTTCTTTTTTTTGAACTGGAGGAAGTTCCATAGACAGTGCTTCCACATCAGGAAACTAGAGAAAAGTAAGAAAGAGGGCTTATGTTTCCCAAATAAACATTTAGAAAAAGCAAATAGCAGACACCCTCTTCCCTCTGCAAAAAAAGGAAGGAAACAAAAAAAAAAATAAAAAGCATAAAGGAAGCAAATAAGTAGAACCAAAAAACAAAAGAAGAAACTATAAAAAAAATACACAGTTATCTCAGATTCCAATGTAAAATTTTGCATATAT
The DNA here is from genome assembly GCA_013397135.1 of Pachyramphus minor. Taxonomy (NCBI): domain Eukaryota; kingdom Metazoa; phylum Chordata; class Aves; order Passeriformes; family Tyrannidae; genus Pachyramphus; species Pachyramphus minor. The sequence goes on from VYXB01010511.1 coordinate 1,396,570, forward strand.
TTTATGCACTTAAAGTATTTATCAGGTGAGATTACAACAAGAAAGCTGCTAAGGTCACCTCTAACATAGGAATGTTAGTTTTACTAATTACCTAATAATCTAATTAGCAGAGAGAGGTTTTGAGGGATAAGTGAAAAGACACAAGATTTAGCTTTGCTCTGAATCAGACTCTCTCCAGAGTTTATAGAAAGAATTTTACAGAGTTTTTACTCAGTAAACATACACCATCTTCAAGATATGTTTCTTTTTGACAAGGGCATATAATTCCCAGTATTAATTCTGCCACAACTGTCCTTTGTAATGGTTTATTGAGGTAAATTGAGCCTGAGATATAATAAACCCACAACTCTCTCCGCGAGTATGGCAGATACTACGTGGCCTAACACAAATTCTTCCCTTTTTCAGCTGCATTACCTTTTTTTCGAAAAATTCTTTGCTGAATTCTGATTCAAAATATGGAAGAAATCTTTTGTTTCTTATTGCCTTTAAAGTCTCCTTTTCTTCATCAAGTTCTTTCCTATGTATGATTTTTACATTGTTGGTAAGGGGAAAAGAGAAAAAAGCATTAAAACTGAGTTCACCCTCTTTATCAGGATTACACAGCAAGAAATGGAATTGGTAAAGACAAGTGGAATTTTTCCCCCCGGTTAATCACATGGAGTGATATTCTTGTTATTGGCAATTTTCTCAGTGATGGATTAAGAACAGGCTGGTCTGATCAAAATGCATATGGATAGTGGATTGGCTGCTGTGAAGAGCTCCTCCTCTGAACATGCTCCATTGCTCTAAATCTCGTGGAACACGTCTGGGACTGCCAGTAGTGACTTTTCCAACTTCCAACAAACATTTAAATCTAAGGATTGTTATTTCGGATCCATTGCTGAAGTTTTGAACACAAAATTAATCTAATTTCCCTGCTTATCACAGGAAAACTTGATGGCTCTGTGGATACAGAAAAAGCTGTTCAATCTTCTGAAGGTAAGATTCACCAGAGTAAAGACCAGTTATGTTCAGCTTCATTTAACCCAATTTTACATTACTAGAGTTTCACTGACTTGCAGGGTCTAATATGAGCCATGAAATTATCACTCTTAATCATACTTAATCTGATTTTAAAGCCAGAATTGCACATGATGTTCTTGTGTGTTGGCTACTCAGACATGTATTTAAAGAAATTTTTTTAAGAGTATGCAAAATAGTGTGGAATGCTATATTAAAATACAACTCTGAAACTCTAAAAGGTTTTTTTATTTCATGCAAATCAGAAAGCAATTCAGAAGAAATATAGAAGATAACTTAGTTTTCAATTGCTATTTAACCTTTTACAAAAATAAGAAAGAAAAAGCAAGTTTCTGATTGTAATATTAATTCATCACCATTTTACATTATTCTGGTTAATCTAAGAAATGCTGAATTTCCTAAATAGCTGTCAATAAAAATGAGAGGTATACAATATTTTCCACACTAGTGGCAGAACCAGTAAACAACTGACTTCTGTCTTGTTTTGAATAGTGTAAGTTAACAGTAATACTGCTGGGTTTCCTTCTTGAAAAAAAAAAGTAAGAGAGGCTCAAGCCATTTTTTCAGTGTTTCTGTGGCAGAAAATACCCCGCTATTTGCTAGCAAGTCCCTGGACTAATACCCAAGACCTGGTGAAATCAATAACATTCTTTACAAATGCAGATTAAGCTGGCTCATAAAGTCAATTCAACCTACTAATAGTATTACCTGTGCTGTTCCAGTCTGCTTTGCCACTTGGACACTGGTGTTGCTCCTTCTGGGCTGAATGATCAAAAAAAACCACCCCAAAACAGAGAGTAGTGGAAATGAGAAAACTAGCATTGTGTTCTATAAGCAAAAAAATATTTACAAGATAACCCTGGAAAGAAAATGCTCTTTAAGAGAATATGTTATATTAACACCTCAGGTGACTCCTGGCTTGGACTTCTATGGTTTATACAAAATAGTTTGCTCAGATCTGCATTTTTATTAGATTATTCAATCAAACAAACATTCAAAAGCCTTTCTCAAAAAACTCTATCTTTCAGATAAGGAAAGAGAGGCACAGAGGTACAAAATAATCATAGGACAAGCTATTAAAACACTGTGATATATATATCTAGAGATCCAGGTCCCAGTCCTTAATGGCAGTCAGGAAAGTACATTGCCTTGCCTGTGTGCTTGGTTCCATCCTGTGTGTTATTTACACTTGTATCAGTTCTCACTGTTCTGTCCTACCTTAACTTCTGCTGTTGGTCCTCTCTTAGTGCAGTGATTATCTTCTTTGTGTGATGAGAAGCCTGTTCATACAGCTCACTCACATGAGCTGCAAGGTAAAGAGTATTATTGAATGTGCATGCTCTGCTAAGCAGCGCTAAGCGTTATGAATAAACAACATAGAAGGATATATTTTTAATGCATCTTTCTGTCAGTTTATGAAAACCTAACAGAGACTTTGTTACTGTGAGGGAAAAGGCAGAAAGATCCCCATTCCAAAATCAAGTTCAGAACATTAACAGATAAGAAATTAATTGACTTCAATATGGAAAGGATGAGAAGCAAAGGACAATTAAGTTCACACTCCAACCCTGTATTTCCTGAAATATCTTTATGTTCTTGGATATCTTGTACCTTGAAAAGATACAAATCAAATACCTGTGAAGAGGAAAAGTTGCTGACATTCAGCCACTTTCTGACTGGGGAGCAACATTCCAGGTCTCTATCTCCAGCCGAAGAAAATAATGTGGGCTTTCAGGGACCTTTATTACATTCAACTTCCTTAACTTGTGCTTAATTTGAAGCTGTGAAGCAGCCATAATCAACATTCTCATGGAAGGAACTACTAGTTCAATATGTGTAATGGAGAAGTGCCAGTCTTTCCATGTTTAAGATCTTGACCAGCTGTAATAAAGAGTTGCCCTATCTGCTGACATATTTTATAAAATGTGTTGTTTATTTTATGCCTTGAACCTAAACGGTGAGTTCAAAGAAACTTTCTTGGTTGAAAAATAATTTCTGTGACAAAACTTAAGAAATCTGAGTATTTGAGAGATGTGATCCTATTTGACTATGACAATATCTCCTAGTGTTTTGGGAATTACATAAGTTCAAACTTCAAAGTGTGGGGGTTTTTTTGGTCAGCTTTATCACCATAAAATATATTTTTCTCTCTTTCTATTTTGACCTATTTTAAACAGCTTTTCTTTCCCACTATCTTCTTCATTAATAAATGTTACATTAAAATTGCAATTCCATTTAAATCAGGAAACCGTAGCAAGCATTTGTTGCAGCAGTTTCCATTTACTTCGCATAACATGCTATTTTATAACAAGCAGAAATACTCTTGACAAGGTAGGAAAGGCAGAAAAATAACACTTTAAAAACCATATCACTGTGGGATAGAATGTTATGGATTTTTCTATGGAAAAAGCTTATGGATTTTTAAAGGAAACAGACATCTTAATTTTTATTTGTACATATTGAAAACATTAATAAATGTTAACAATTATCTTCTGAAAATTTCAACCGAAATTCATGAGGGAAAGCTAATACATTGCTCCATCTTTTCCCTTGTTTGAGGTTAATATAATCAAAACACATGATCCTTTGAGATCAGATTTTTCAAGTCTTGTAAATTACCAGGATTTATCTAGTTGCTTTGAAAAACTTGTCTGAAAAATTGATTCTTGTATAAAAGCAGACAGTTACTGTCATAGTTCTTATACCTAAGAAAACTTACTACATGTGGAAATGTGAGTCACAATATCAAATGCACATGCCTAAACACAGGAGTTACTTTTAGAGATACTGAATCTTTGATGCTAGCAAGTTCTAATCACCTGTGAAATTCACACAGATGCATGTACATAGCACATAGATGAATTCACCTTTATATTCCTTCTTATAAAATAATATTAGAGTACTTTAAAATTTACTATGATATTTTACAACTGAAAAATACAGATATTTAATTTTTATTACCTCTATCACTGAGATTTTCAGTTGATTTCTCCCAATTAGGAAAGGACTGCAATGAAGAAGGAATAGCTGTGACCATGTGAAAAAGAAAATCACAACAACAGCATCTTGTTCAAAGGATTTCTAGCCCAAACAATTGTTATCTTGTTGCCTGACAATGTGACTACAAGAATGGAGGTATTTCAGGATGTTAGAAAACATGAGCTGGGAAAAAAGGAAATGAAGTACAATTCCCCTGGTCCAAACATGTATTTGTTTCCTTCTTGATGACCTGCTTCACAGATGGCTTTGTATTTTATGTGGTTGCTGTTTATGATATCAACTAAACTAATTCATAATCAAACTCAAATCCTTTTGCAAAGGCTTTGAGTGAGATTTAAAACTCATGGTCACAACAACAAGTCAAACAGGAAATGTGTTCAGGAATTTGTAGGATTTGTTACTGAGAACTCTCATGTGGCTGGTTTACAGTAAAGTGAACGAGGGGTAAGAGACTCCAAACTAAAGTGTTTCCTTATTTTCATGCTGTCTCTGAAGCAGTTAACTGGAAAACAGAGTTCTTGTGACCAGACAGTCTAGGTTGTAACAGAGCCAGGGGACACTGGAAACCTGGAAGGAGTTTGACACCAATTTCTAGGTCACAGGAGGTGCACAGTGAGATTACTGCTCAGAAAAGAGTTGCCCACCGTGAAATCTGTACCTGGAAATGTGCTCATGGTAGCCAAGACAATCAAGAATAATTAGTCACTAGACAAGTTCACTGGAACTGAGCAGCATGTGAGATTCAGCACCTGGATCTCATCAAAGCAATGTCTGCCTAGAGGATAGAGGCAGGTGGAGTTACTGACAGAACATTTCTCTGTTCCTGTTTTCAGAGAAGCTGTGACCTCCTTCTCCTATACACCCACCTTTCCCATTACCTATTCCTCTCCTTTTTATTTCCATGCTCTAAATATTCATGCAAATTAGCAGATTACAGTTTCCAAAAAATATATAAATGCTGCTCAGCAGTAATAACAATATTTCTCCAGCTTGGTTTTGTATTGTCCCAAAAGCAGGGTTTAAATTCTTACTATGGAGGTGGTTGTGGTTGAAATAAAAGTCTCCCAGGTGCAATAAGAACAGACTGGAAATCCTAATGCTGGGGGATATATATATTTCAGTAATTTTGGTTTGTGTGTTTGGAAATGTATCATTCAGCAGAATCAAACTCCTGACGTGTTTTGAGCAATTCTTCCCCAAACGGCAGTAGTGCCATTCAGCAGCCCAGCTTAATGCTGAGTGTGGCTTTGCTTCAACATTAAACTACAGCACAGCTGGCACTGTTCAATCCTGACATTTACTGTTTCAATAATGGATAATGATATGTTTTAAGGGTCGCACTTCCAAAGCAATACAACGTTTTTGTTGGAAAAAGTAGTTAAAAATTGTATTTTTTCTTACTGTAACCAGCTCAAGGAGACTTGCAGCATTCTCCTTTTCCTCTTCTGTTCTTGGTTCTTTCACATTCATCTCTTTCAGCTCATTTTCCTGCTTTAAAATGTTGTCCATATATTCCTGGTGGTACAATGAAAAAGAGCAAGAAAGAGGCTTATGTTTTCTTTGCAGAGGTAGACTTAAGGGACCCATGTATGGAGAAAAGAGTTTGTAGAAGTAATGATAGAATTATTGGACTGGAAGGGACCTTGAAGATCATCTAACTCCTTCCACTACAGCAGGTTGCTCAGGGCCCCATCCAGCCTGGCCTTGAACACTTCCAGGAATGGGGTATCAACAACTTCTCTGGGAAGCCTGTGCCAGTGTCTCACCACCCACACAGTAAAGAATTTCTTCCTAATATCTAATCTAAATCTATATTATCTATATTATTAAGATAAGCTTAATGAATAAAAGGTGTTCTAACAAATGTTGTTTGTGGTCTGTATCTCCCTTCTCTTCAATGTCCTATTAGGGAAAAGGAAATCTACAACATCATAACAGAAAAATTAGGTTCAGAAAAAAATCTGGAGCTCTGTTTTTAGACACTTACTTTGCCAGAATCACTTTAAGTGCTACAGAAAAGAATGCTTTTCTTTTA
>VYXB01010511.1:1402662-1480798 GCA_013397135.1 Pachyramphus minor
TACATACATATATTTATATATATATATAAATAAAACTTTTCTTATAGTGTTGTCTTTGAAAGATCAGTATGCAAATTAAAGGATAAATTTTATATATTTATACTATAAAAAGTGTGAAATTTAATTATCAGAGACTGGCATGTCTGAAATATGTCTAGGCTGGACAGCTGTCAATGTTTTTCTATTGCAAGCATGTCTTCTTTGAAATGTAATGTGGGGAAAAAACTTAAAAAAAAAAAAAGGTCTAACTGGCTACTACTACCTTCCCACATTTCATATGCTGTTAACTTTAAAATTCAGTCTGCAATGCCATCATCAAAATATGTTACATTAATAAATTATAGAAAAAATATATTTTGTTAATTTCTAATAGGGCATAATGACATTTTAACTCTAAAATCCCTTCTAAGAATATCTTCACAATGTGAATTAAATAAATCAATGTTTTACACCAACACAGAGAAGTGCAAAGCAGCTAACAAGGATCAGCTGCAGGACTTTCAGAGTCCATCTCGGAACACTTGCACATGAGGTCTAGCTTGCACCTTGCTATGAGCCAGCCACTAATGAGGGATGGACACAAACTTTGTCAGAAGGCTACACAGCTATTTGCTAGACATGGATAGAGCTACACANAATCTAAATCTATATTATCTATATTATTAAGATAAGCTTAATGAATAAAAGGTGTTCTAACAAATGTTGTTTGTGGTCTGTATCTCCCTTCTCTTCAATGTCCTATTAGGGAAAAGGAAATCTACAACATCATAACAGAAAAATTAGGTTCAGAAAAAAATCTGGAGCTCTGTTTTTAGACACTTACTTTGCCAGAATCACTTTAAGTGCTACAGAAAAGAATGCTTTTCTTTTATCACATTTCTTATATATANTCTAACTGGCTACTACTACCTTCCCACATTTCATATGCTGTTAACTTTAAAATTCAGTCTGCAATGCCATCATCAAAATATGTTACATTAATAAATTATAGAAAAAATATATTTTGTTAATTTCTAATAGGGCATAATGACATTTTAACTCTAAAATCCCTTCTAAGATTATCTTCACAATGTGAATTAAATAAATCAATGTTTTACACCAACACAGAGAAGTGTAAAGCAGCTAACAAGGATCAGCTGCAGGACTTTCAGAGTCCATCTCGGAACACTTGCACATGAGGTCTAGCTTGCACCTTGCTATGAGCCAGCCACTAATGAGGGATGGACACAAACTTTGTCAGAAGGCTACACAGCTATTTGCTAGACATGGATAGAGCTACACAACTATGACTTGAGCCTGGAAATGTTCTATATTGATCTATGAAAACAAGTACATGACCAAGACTAGAGGATGTTCCAGTAACCAATTTAACTGCAGAATTATGGTGGGTTAGAAATTCTTGTACAACATTAGAGATTTAAATTTTTAAGACTTTGTGATATCTCCTTACTGTCAGATATCAATACTGACAGTAAGGAAACTATCTGTTAGAGTACTATCTGGTGTATACTGGATTGGATCCCACGTATTTTCTGAGAAAACTAGGTTTGATGAGAGAGAAGTGAAACAGTTGAGCTGCTTCAGACACGCTTTCCTAGAGCACCTTTCTACGTATGAAATAATTGTTCTTCAAATATCGTAAATTTCTTTTTCTCAATTATATATTCAAATTTATGATACCCAATTTGTCTGTTTATCTGTTCTCTGTTGCTTACTGGAAGAATGAATAAATGTGATTGTAGTACCTTGAGGGAAAGATGCAGCTTTTCTCTTAGTTCATCACTGAGTGGCTTATACTGGAATAGCTGACGGATTTGCAGTTTATTAGGACATTTACGCACAGGTGGCAAGCGCAACTGCTCTGCAGATCCAATGTAGAGACCCTTCCAAATACATGTTCTGACTGAGGGATCTGCGACCTTCCTCTGAACACAGAGAAGAACAAGCGAAAACAGCAAGAAGTTACTTATATTACTCACTAAATGCAGCTATCAGCAATGTGTGTCTCAGCTGAAAAGCATATGTTCTCCTTCATAGAATCAAGAATCTAGACAATAAAGCCGGTAGATTCCTGGGAGCAAGATATCTATTCCTGGGAGCAATTTATCTATCCTAAAACCTCTTCATCTGGCAAGATAAACTCCCCTTAAAATTACAATAGCCCCTCACTGAGTGTAAAAGAAGTCCAAGGGGACTACGCTTAATAAACAGAACTTAACATTCCCATTGTTTAGAGCTCCTTTCCCCCACAGAGACAATCATCTATTGCTTTAACAGGAAAAGGCAGTTTTGAAACAACTATACCTCAAGAGGAGAAGATGGTTCCTCAGTCCCTGACTGAAGATTTGGAGGAACAATACCCTCTGGTTCTGACTGAAGATTTGGAGAAACAATACTCTCTGGTTCTGACTGAAGATTTGGAGAAACAATACTCTCTGGTTCTGTCTGAAGATTTGGAGGAACAATGCTCTCTGGTTCTGTCTGAAGATTTGGAGGAACAATACTCTCTGGTTCTTTCTTCATTACCCAGGGGGAGGCTTCAGCCATAGGGTGGAGGATAGTAATACTTAAAACACCTGGTTCAAAGACATATTTTGCTAAGAATCAGTTCAAATTAAAAAATTATGGACAAGTGTCTCTGACCTACAGAAAAAACTACTTACCTAACCTAAAAAAAAATCTTATTATCAATTGATAAAACTCCATGTATCCATGGCTACAGATAATATCAGATCACTGAGTTGATTATAGAATAGTTGGACAAGTTCAAATTACTCAGACCATGCTTAACAATAAACTACCTCTGCTACTTGCTTTGATTCTTGGGTAACACCTCAATTGGATACTGTGTGGAGTATCTCAAACAAGGAAGACCACTAACCCATGTTTACTGAATATTAATCTCAGAAGCACTACAACATATTCAGAACATGCAAAATTCTTCACTGTATTTTATACTTCACAATCTGATCACTGGAAAGATTCCATTAGAGATTATTTATTTCTATTGTTTGGATAAATTTTAATTTGTCAAAATATTTTTTCCAGCCCAACTGAAAAACTAATTAACCTACTATTATCTACCCCATAGGTGGCCATAAAAATAGATATCACCACTGAGGTACTTTGTTATGATGATAGAAAATTGTGAAGCCTTGTTGTCAAGGCAAATAGAGCCTGTGAAAGATGAAGCATGAAGTCTGGAAAATCAGATGTACTGTTATTACAAATGAATGTTGGTGGTAAGCAAGTTTTCTTGACTGGAATTTTCACTGTGTAGGTATGTTCTCCATCTTTCTGATCTTTTTACCTTCCTTATCTGTCTGGCTCCCTCAGTGCCTCTTGTTTTTATGTTTTCCCATAGTAAAATTATTTCATTCAGTTTCTACAGTGGGAAACCAGTCATTATTGTGAATAGAGGGAGATTTAAAAATGTGCAACATCTGATAAGAGCAGTAAGTGGGAAAGCTGTTTCCTATGCTTATGACATAAATCTTTGTTAAAATGTCTTAGTACTTCACAGCTTGAAGCAAACTACCCTTATCATCCCCTCCATATCCAGGGCAACCATACATGCCTATCTTTTAAAGATACCTGTCCTGCCACATTGTATTTTATAGAAACACAGTATNTGTCTTTTAAAGATACATTTTCTTTATTAGCATCTACCTGTTCTGCCACACTGTATTTTATAGAAACACAGTATCTCCAACTAACTTCACGATAACTTTATGATAACCAACAATTTCAGGATGTAACTTCTTGCACTGCTACTACAAGGTGGTTGGGACCACTTAATACTGGCATCCCCTATTTCAGTCATGTTTTTTCAGCTTCTTAATACGTATCCTTTCCAACAGACAGGCTAAGTGTCAGCATCAGGGTATCCTTGTCTTCACTGCAATATCATTAATGAAGACCGATACATTCAATTTTTTTTTTTATGGTAAATACAGGGAATACCCATTTGGTAATCAATTTCATTTCTGTGACTGGGAGTGGATAGAGATATTGTTTGCTCACTTTTCCCTTAACAGGGTCCTTCAGTTAATTCTATGCTTCCCAGAGTTCTCCCACAAACTCCTCCTTTCCCATGCTTCACTGCCAGACACTTGTCTACGTGGGTAAAAACATTTCCTGTCCAAATAAGTGTTTTGAAACTTCTGACTCCACCTTTGCTATTATTTCTTTCAGTAGTCTGTCAGAAAAGAAAAGTTTTCTACCTGGACGTTCTTGTACAGGATCCTGCAAGATTGCAGTGGCAGGATCAGTACAGGCCTCAGCCAGATACTTGTGTACATCCCGGCTCCGCAGGAGCTCAGTTCCAGAACCATCTTCATAGACGATGAAAAACCTGTACAGCCAGACACATACATGGGACTGTATCAAGAAAACAGAGCTCCAACGTGATGACATCAAATGTGCAAATACAGAGCACTGAACAAAGGAGGAACAAATCTACAAACCCTGCACAAATACTGTGTAGTAAAGAAAAAAGGAGATGAGCATACCTGGGGGCATGCTCATCATAAGTGATGGGTTTGTCAGCTTCTCGGAGTACTGCTGCTGAACTTCTGTCCTCCTGGTCATCAGAGCCACTGCTGGGAACACACACATTTGTGCTGCCATCAGCCATGACCTGTAGTAGAAATGATATAAAATTACTTGAGTTACAAGATAATTTTAAAACAGTAACTGGCTGCTGAACTTTGATATGGTCTAGCCCAGAGAAAGGGATGGAAAAACTTCATTTTGAGCAACCTGAAACATACAGGAAGAAGAAATGAAGAGGAAAACTGAAAAGACAGTGAAAAAAGCAAAACATTTCTAGAAAGACATGCTGTATCATAAGTACTAATACCACAAGCTGATAATTAATAAATGCCCAAAGACTGTTACACAAAAAAAATTGGCTTAACAAGCCAATTTGGTCAAGTCAAGTAACTGTATACTCAAGCCAGCCACTGATGTACCCCTCCCTGTGAGGTATACATGTATCTTTTTATATAGACCAAGACACACACAGAGATGCAGATACACAGATGCAAACAGGACCTCCTATTATATATGTACACAATGAGAAGCTGAGATTTGTGAGTTGTTACATCACAGAAACACTCATCCAATGAAAATGAGGGCTTGAAATTAAAACAGTGGGATGAAGTAAATAAGACACTATTAATGGGAAACCAATGAAAACTGGTTTTGCTACAGTTGTTCACCCATGCATCTTCTCATATTGAATTAATCTCATCTTACTAGAACTCATATCCTCTGAGATCACTGCTCCTAAAATACCTTCAGCTATCCCACAGCCTCCTCAGCCTCCTTCCTTTGTTCCCTAACTATCAGTTGAGAAAAAGCAGGATGTGCTGATGCCAATGCCAAGCAATTTCTTTGAACTGTAATGATTTTCTAGGAACTGGTATATTTAAAATTTCTATCCCTCTAGTTTATTAGTTAAAAATTTGTAAGGAAGAGATTGACACATAATATAGATTTTTATAAACACTGCTTCTTAGCCAAGTTAAAAACTACTCTAATGCACATGTCCAGAGGAATGATTACAGTTGCAACAACAGAAAGGATACTATAAGGATGTCACATTTAGAATCTTTAATTAGAACCTTAATTAGAAAGCAGTATGCAGCTCACAGACACTTACATGATGTTTCCAGAACTCACAGCTAAGTACTAACATATGCAAAGGTATGCCTTTAGTGTGAAAGGATCACAGCAGAAATAGTACGACTTTAAAGACTGGATCACTCCTTTTAACTACGGTTGCCTTACCAGGCTGGTTAGAGTGTAGACCTTCTGAAGAGCCAATATCCTCTCTCATTTTTAATCCTCACTTGCAGAGCTGATTTTTTGCTACAAGTCATGCTAATTAAGGTAACTTTACAGGTGAGGTAAACTGTAGACCGTGTGTTTTATTTCAGTCTCTCCAAAAACAGGGAAATAGCAAAAAAACCAAATCCATCACTTAGCCAAGAACATATCAGAGACCTTATTCAGGTGGTGTTCCCTTCTGGCTAGCTAGGCTACTTTAAATATTACAGAGATACAATCTGATTTTGAGAGAAGTTTATTAGATAAGATTAGTTAAAATGCAGAAACTTGTATTCTTCCATGTATTTTACCTTGAAAGTATTTCCTTCAGGATCAACCATCTCACAAATAATGCTTGAAGTGTGTTTCATAATGTAGCTCCCTACTTGTTTCTCCTCGTTCTTGTTGATGAAATTGTAAACTTCATGGGTATAAATTGCTGAGCAATCTTCATCAATGAAAAGAGAGCCTGTCTTGATGGGTAAAACCTATGACAGCAAAAAGGAAGAGGTTCAGCTGAAAGATGAAAACTTTAGTGTAGAGGTACCATGAAAATGAAGAACAGACACAAATCAAGAGGAGAGCTTTCAGACCTTTAGTACTGAATCATCCAGTTTAGAGGAACTAAAGGGAGAGAAAAAAAAGAAGATGAGATCCGGGAGGTAGGCTGACTTTGGTCTCTGTAATATTTAACTTCAGGAAATTTAAGACTGTGATTTAAATATACTATACAGTTGTGAGTGAATATTTAAATATTGGCAGAGTATGAAAAGGATGGAGGCATAGGATTTGTGAAGTCTATGAAGAATGGAGTTAAAATAGTCAAGGTGAGAGCTGCTAATGGCAGAGAACTTGGAACACAAAACTAAATTTCACTGTCACAAACCAAAAATAATTCCCACCTGATATGTTCCCTGTGGCTTTGCTAGAATAGATGTCCCATCTCCAAAGATGGTACAACAGGTACCGTCCTCACAATTTGTTATAACAGTAGCAAACTCAGGATTCTCTACTCGCACACACTTCACCTTCTTTGGGGTGGTTGCTGAGGGTTCATCTAAGAATTAATACAGAACAATGATACAGGGGCACACGAATCACGGAAATGTCTTAAGATTCAGTTTGCCTTTTCTCTCATAGTGCTGGATTTTTATCTCCTCAGTACAAGACCCTTATAAACTTCATGGCATCCTTTATCATGTAATTTTATGTTATGTAAACAATACACAACACAATTCTGGGCAGCACACTCAATACAGGAAAATTGAACAGCAAAAAATTTTTGTAGCAATCTGTAGCTGGCCAGGAAAGTACACTCTAAAGTATCAAGTATGATACTAAACATAATGATCTGGATATGTGTAACATACAAGTTAGGTCACTGAAATTCTTTGTGTCTCTAATACAAGCTCTAAGATGTGAAGAAATTCCTATTGAGCAGCACAAATCTTGGAAAACGAATCAAACAGGTATGTTAACCTGGTCATTGCCTTCCCATTGAAGAGACAGATCAGTTCAAAGTTGTTTTGATTTTTAAAATCCCACAGGGAGACGATGTCCCTAAACATTTCCTGTTAACTAAATAATGCTCTTTTCCCACAGAACCAGAACTTGGATCATCATTTGAACAGTACAGACATCCACACAGTAAATGTGCACTTCATGTTAATTAATGAGGACAGGACTTGTCTAGGAAGTGAATGAAGCATATGGAATATAACACCAGCCAGAATAAACACAGATGACCATTAGCCCCACTTATTTCAGGGAAATATAAGTTTCACTTTTCTAGGCATGGCATTTTCCACCGCCATATTCAGATATTCAGTGTCTCCAAGGCTGGTGAGTCCATGGCTTCCATGGAAAATATAAGGATGCCCTGGTCTTTATATACCTCTTCAGTTAAGACTCAAATCCTCTTGCTTTCTAATATTAGGGCAGGTGGAAAGAGGGCAATGAACAACTAGAACTCCGGTACTTGTGGTCTCATGGTAAAGGAGGACCATGTCAGTATATATATGGAAAGAAGGAAACTTGCTTGCTTGCAACAGTACAATTTTTGCACTGAATACTGCTGAAAGAAAGCAGACAAACTAAGCCTAGACTATACTAGTGGATGTGTTATCTAGGCTATAGGTATAAGGTATAAGCCACCTTTAGTATATATTTTGACAATTTTCTGCTTCACAAGGTACAGCAGAGATAAGTGCTCCCCTTTTGATTTTACCTGTTTCCTCACTACCGTCTGGTATAAAACGGCATTTACGTTTTTTAAAAAAAGTTGTGATCCTGGTACCATCAGCATGATCTACTACTTTGCTACCATCCAGCTTCTCAACAATTATCACTTCATCATCTCGTACAGTCATAACCTGAAAGAATGAAGCAATACTCATTTGTATTAGCACTGTGATACTTGTAACAGAAACAACAATAAAAGGCATCAGGCACTGAAACTCTGAAGAAGCCAGACTACTGCAACTTCATCTATTTCAGAGACTGAGGAATCACATTTTCTTCAAAATCTGAATGTTTTTCATTTGTAACAGTGTAATAAATATAACAAATAATAATTTGTTTTCAAATCATACAACTTACATGATGGCAGCCCTGTGTCTTGGCTCAGTAGACAGTGCTATAATAACATAAAAGCAGTTTTACCGTTTCATCAGCTGGGTCTGTTGCCTGATACATGAAGAGGGGCTTCAGATCCATTCTCTTTGCACCCTCAGTGCCCACTTGAATGCCTAATGGAGTTGTTGTTATCCAGGTTCCTGCCTTAGGTTCCTCAGAATTAACCAGATCCTGAACAGTATTTTCAAACAACTCATTCTTGGTTGGGTGTGATATAAGGTTTTTGCCATTGTGTTTTCCTGCAGGAAAAAAAATGTCTGTATCAGACTTGATATTCTCTGAGGCAAAAGATAAAATCATTAAAGTGCAGGGTTTGCGAGGATTGGTTTTGACAGAATTGAAAGAAGATCTATTTAACAGGTTAGAAAAAAATTACAACTCCTGTTACTTAAAGGAATGCTCCTGAACTAACCTTTATTAATGTTTCCTTAATAACACAGAGAAAGTAAAACGCATGCTAATGACATGACTTTGGAAGGTACTATCAATGCAAAAGAAAATCTGAACGAACTACAGAAAAAAAAAGCAGCAGCCAAAACTGTCCCATGAGCTTGAAGTGATAGGAACTTGATATAGCTTATTAGAATGAAACTTAATGTGAAAAGGAATAAAATTATTTCTGTTTCAGCTAAGCTTGTAACAGTAGAAGAAAAGAAAGACCTGGTGATGTCATCATGCAGAATGATTACAAGTTATCAGTGTGAAAATATAGTGACCAAAAAGGCCAACACAATCCTATGGTGCACCAGAAGAAAAGGAATGGAGATTCAATTATGAAATGGAATTTGAGAGATCTTGTTAAGAATGTTATAGAGAAGTCAGGTCTCCCATGTGCAGGAAAAGGAGTTTAGACTAAGTGTATATAAAAGACAAACAGCACAGTTCAGAGAGCAGTCTGAAAGACCTGCAGCATACATCTAGCAAAAAAAACCCCAAAATTCAAAAAGAGATGAAACTATTCACTACAAATTTGTCATGAATAAGGGGTGGAGAGGAAAGGTGGGGAAGGTGGAAAAGTGATAAATAAAGGATAAGGAAGAAAGGATATACACTCATCCCAGATACTGAGAATATTAGAAGATGGTTTGTCAGAGGTGTTCTCAAACATCTTAGCAGTTATCCCAAGGAATATCCTAAGAACAAGGACTGGATTTGGCTCAAAAAAATCTCTTTTTGAGACCCTCTTTTTTTGGCAGCAATTTTTATTCAGATACTCTCAATAAATTACAAGTTAATATGACAGGACATAATTGTTCTGTGTACTAGGTAGCACTCACAGTGATCTCAAACTACACTGAGGTATGAAGTAAACATTTATTTGGTTCTTCCTCAGTTAAACAAAATAAGGTAAGAATGGCTATACTGCCACCATCCACAACCAATACATAATACATACAACCAATTGATAATGACCAATAGTAGGTGTCCTGGAATACACAGAATCCCAAAATATGCTGGAAGGGACTCACAAGGATCATCAAGTCCAACTCAGCCCTGCACAGGAAAAATACAGTATTCTCTGTGGGTGAAGCATTACTTAATATGAAGATTAAAAAATGTATAACACAAAATTAGGGTTTTAACACTATGGTAGTTACCAGGATTTCTCTTAAAAGGCTTTGTGTTCAGTCACTCTGATACCAATGTATTTCTTACACACCTTTTTACTTATTAGAGTCCTAGCATGTTGGAAGAAAAAGAAATCTGGAGTTAGATAGAAATGATAGGCTATGAAGATAACACAGCAGTGTGCAGAAGCTGAGTACAGATAAAACTGCATTTTCACACTGGCAGAATTTTCAGACTAAAGAAATATGCCCTTTAAGTATCATCAGCCCTGCTAACTTATATCTATCCAAAAACCAAAAAATGTTACCTTTCTTAGTCCTGGTCTCTGATCCTGATAATGCTTGTATATTATCTGGAATTGTAGATGTTGGTAGGACAGGACCAGAGTCAGGACTCCTACTCACTGTGCCATCAGCAAACAGTACCTACAGAAATCAAGGACATACTAACAGTTAAAATCAATTCAAACATCACTAGAAAGTCTCAAAAGAATGTGTCACAGATGCAATAGTCATTAGAATACTCTGGGTGATGGAGGGGAAAAAAGTTAAAAGCTCTCAGAATGAACACAAGAAATAAAGCAGCTATCTTAAATAGAATTAATAGAATAGACTTTTTCAGTTGGAAGGGACCTTAGATGATCATCCAGTCCAGCTGCCTGACCCCTTCAGGGCTGACCAAGGTAAAGCATGTTGTTAAGGGCACTAACCAAATGCCTCTTAAACACTGACAGGCTTGTGACATTCAGCCCCTCTCTAGGAAGCCTGTTCCAGTGTCTGACCACCCTCTTGGGTAAAGAAATGCTTTCTAATGCCCAGTCTAAACCTTCCCTGGTGCAGCTTTGAGGCATTGCCTTGTGTCCTATCAACAGATCCCAGGGAGCAAGGATCATCACCTTCCTCTCTGCTTACCCCATCAGGGAGCTGCAGAGAGCGACAAGGTTGATCCTCAGCCTCGGTCTCTCCAGAGCAGACAAGTCCAGAGCCCTCAGCTGTCTGCACAGGATACTCCTGCCAGCCCTTCCACCAGCTTTGTGGTGCTCCTCTTGGAGCATTCAAGGACCCTCTGAAGTGGTGGGGCTCAGAACTGCACCCAGCACTCCGTGTGTGCCCACACCAATGCAGAGCACAGTGGGATGATCCCCTCCCTCTGAGCAGCTGGTGGTGCCGTGTTTGATGCTCCCAAGGACCTGGTTTGCCTCGGGGCTGCCTGGGCACACACTGCTGACTCACTGAGCTGCTGCCCACCAGCACCCCCAGGGCCTGCTCTGCAGGGCGCCCTCCAGCCACCCCTCTCCTCATTTACACCTGTGCCTGGTGTTACTCTGTCCCCCTTGTAGGATCCAAAATTTGGACTTGTTAAATTTCACCACGTTAGTCATTGCCCAAAGGACTGCTAAGTGCTGCAGGTCACATATGCAATTAATGGGGACTCTATTTAGCAACAAATAGGCATAAAAATAAACAGTCATGTGTTAATGACTCTTTTTTTGTAGCAGTGATAATGCATCTGTATTGACATATTGATCTGCATTGAGGTATTTCACATGCCTAGGACCGATGTTAAGTTTTTAGCCATCAAGATGGCTAACAAAAAGAAGTCTTGGTTATTTATCTATTTATAGCTGGTTTCTGAGATATACTGTCCATTACACTCTTGACATGCATGTTCTCTGTGTGTCAGATAAAATCTAGAATTACACTAACCATCTCTGAATTAATTTATAAATACAGTACAATGTGGAAAATAAATGGACAACATATAGAAACAACTTGTGAGACTATTACTGGAAGGAATTAAGCACTTCTTCTTTTTTCAGTGTTTATCAGATGCAATATATTCTTGATGACTCACAGGCGTTAAGTTAAGAAGGATGTACTCATAATCTGTTCATACAGAGACTACTCTAAAATCACACTAGGCACAGAAGACCTACATTTTTCTATCAGGAGACAGTATGTTGAGAATATATAGACATATAGCAGCTAGCTTCTTTGCATACTTCTGAAATGCTTATGTTTCTCAGAAATCCTGCCTAAATGATTTAGCATATAATGTAATTAACAAATGGTAAACAATTTATACTAGGAGTTGTGGTCTACTTAGACAGAAAAAAAAAAATCCAAGAAATAAGGAATTATTTTGACACTTTCTGAGTGTCACACTCCTCTTTCATCTGTTTGCTAACTACGTGTAGTGTCTTAGACTTTGAAAAAAAAGTTGCTTGTAGATTAATTACAGTATTTGCAAAGATGGTATCTAACCTATAGCACCTAAAATGTACCAGAATTCTAGGCAAAATAAATATGTGTAAACAAAGCAGGTACTTTGTCATATAGGAACATAAAGTCTTTTTTTCCTGAAAATTTAGGATACCTAAAGGTGTCTACAGGACTGAAGAACAGTTCTGGATACCACATGACTGTTTAGACTCAAAAAATACATGGACATTTTCATATTGTCAAAAATATCCAAACTTTGGATGCTTAAGTCCAGGAATGTAGTTCTCAAAACTCTATTCAGCAATTTCCTAATCCCAAAGTTGCCTAAAATCTTCACATGACTAAAATTTTCATATTTATACCCCCCCTATGTGTCCCAAGTTCTGACACTGAACAAAGCTAAGAGCATTTTAGTCTTGACATGGCTGCATAACTCAGTAGTTACTTCATTCCTTCATCTACCAGCTGAACACTTCTCTGTTTCAGTAGACAAGCACACATTTCAGGGTAATCATCCACACAAGCTGCTTACAATGAATTCTATTAAATATACCTCAGTAGATCCATCCATCAGGTACTTTATGACAGTTCCTTGACTAGTGATGACTCTTGACACCTCTTGTTCTGTTTGTCTTGCCTCAGGTGTATAAAGCTGAGAGTTCTTTACCTTTTGGGGATAACTCTGTCTAACCAGAATTTCCAGAGTAGGCTGCTTGGCCTGTTCTTTTTCAGAGTCTTTGTGCTCTATTTCACCTTCTGAAATCTCATGCTCCTCTCCACCTTCCATAACCTCTTCCTCCTTTGCTTCATCTGCTTTGGCCTCACTTTCATTTACCACCTCTTTCTCTGCTTCAGCGGTGGTGGCTTCACCTTTCAAACCTGAAAACAAACTTTAAATTACTTAATATTGCACAGCACACATTCAGACAGGGTTAAACACCCAGCATCATGATGTCTACAGAAGGTATGCAACCCCAGGTGAGTAAGACTAACTAACCCTCCTTGGCTTACTTGGTAATCCAGAGAGTAAGGGACAGACTCCAAATTCAGAGAAAAATTCAAAACAGTCACCTACTCAGAAATTCTACATCCTCCTGTCAACGTGGTTGTCTTTCCAAATGAAAACAAGGGAAATTTGAAGATGGATTTATTACAGATGCTGAACTTTTGGAAGACTCACATTAGGTGAGAGGAATTTCCTAACTGCCATAAAGGTGAAAAAAAGTTACTGAGTTTCACAAAGTCTGAAATTGTATAGAAACACAAGTTATATATTTTGTCTACTTGAACAAGTAAGTTTTTTAGCTTAAATTGTGGCAGTGTGTTGAATATACCAGTAGGCATAATTATGGTAGTGTCAAGAGACTATGTGTATGTGTGTGTAATTCCTCTGTTCACCTCAATTATTCAGCATTTCATCTTATGCTCCTTGCCAAGCTGGGTATATTTGAAAACCTTCTGTATGTTCTTTATTTCATACCAGATTAATCAGAGCACATTTTCTGGGTTGTACACATTTCTTGTACATAGGTAATAAATGACATCTGTATGTGGCTGTATTTAAAACAAACTAGATGACAAAAAAAATCATACCTGTCTGCTTCAAAATCTAATGGCATGACTGAAAACTCCCAAGATTTACTAGAGTTTACAGCATGAACCTCATGCTGATTTTCAAAAACACTAGAAAACAGAATTATTGCAGAAGGACATGCCAGGCACAGAAACCTCCAATAATCTATATACCTAATCAGTCTTCTAAAGAAAATCCAGTAAGGGCAGAAAGGCTTATTATGAGTGTCTCCTCTCTATGTACTGGATGGCCTGAATCAAAGCACTTTTTGAACCTGATTGTATCTTTTAGAAAGGCAACAAAAAACCTGATTGTAAAATATTCAGTAGCAGAGAGTCCATCATAGCCTGGGTTATTTTTGTTACTCATTCTTACCATTAATAAATGAGTATATCTTAAATCTGGTATAAAGTACTACTTTTCAGTTGCAAGCCCCTGAAAACTGTAATACTTTTATATGCTGTGTTTACAAGCTATCACCAAAATTCTCTTCCCTTGTACTTCCAGGCTGGCACCAGCTACTTCTTTGACCTTTTCTTTGGTCACTAAAAGATAAATCTTCTGATGCTTTAATCATTCTCGTCACTCTTCTCTTTCAAAATACTAACATTTTGTCTTGTGGACGTAAGTACATACACTTCCAAAGGAGGTGCAGATACAGGTAATGTAACTATCTTCCTGTTATCACTCAAGATTCCCCAATATATATGCATTTATTAATTGCATTAGCTAATTTTTCTTTAGTATTCTAATATGCATGCATATTCAACTGATTATCCAACAGAACTCGCAGGGCATTTTAGGGTTACTGCTTCCCTGCCCTCAATTTTTTATGTCCAACAACTTGCGATTCTAGATTTTATATTTGTTATATTTATATTTGTTTGAAAACCCCCCACATTATTTATGTTATTAATACTATTAAATAGACATTATGACGGACTTAGCATATTAAAAAAATCATAGTTACATCTAAATCCATTAATGAAGAAATAATTTTCTTCTATAGTTTTAACTTCTTTTAAATTCCTTACTTTGCAGAGGCTCAGAAAACTAACCTTCAAAACTTTCACCAAGGAAACTTAATACAAGTCCATTTGGACAGGACACGTTCAAACTCGGAAAAGCAAGAACATCTGACATCTCTTTTATTTGGGGAGCTGGTTCTTCCATTTCTATCTACAGAATGAAACATGAATTAGTTTTATTCCACATTTTGAAATAATTAAGAAAAAAATGAGACCACAGATTTCAGTTGTTACAATATATTGTTTAAAAAATGTGCTGTCTACCACTCATTTACCATTTTGAGAGTTTATAGACTCTGAAGTAAAAACATTAGGTTATTTTATTTGATTATGCTGTCTTCTTTCATTCACCTTGAAGAACAATTCTTCCTAACTTTATTTATTTTACTATCTTGGGCGTAGTGTCAAGATGGGATGACAATAAATGGATAATGTGAAGCAGAAGAGTGTGAAATAATTATTGAAGTTGCAAATCAGTTATTTTACCTATAATCATTAAAAGTGCACAAAAGGTTAGTAGAGCTGTATTTCCAGTCTGCTGCAAATACAGCACTTACTCAAGAAGGGGACAGGAAGGAATGTTTGGCAGTCAAAATGTGTAATTCTCTTCGTACTGCTCTGCAGTGGAAACTCTTCTGATGACTAGAAAAGACGAGGTTGACCTAAGGAATGTCTGAAGGCCCTGGAACACTTGTGAAAAAAATACAACAACAGATTCTTAAATGTCATCCCCTCAAAAACTTCTGTGACAATGGACTACATTATGCCAGTAGTCATAAGATGAAAACAGTTTGGGATTGCAGACAGAGGTGACAGAGAGAATTTGTCCTGGTATTACCCCATAAACTTGCTTTTTAGGGGAGCATATATTTTTCCATGCGTTTTTCAGCATAAAGGATGTCATACATTTATGATTACTTTACATAATATTACTGGGTAATAAATGCTACTTTCAATATCTTAAGATTGTAGTCACAGGATCATGAGGTAGAAGTCATAGAAGTAACCCTCATCTGTCTTCTACTTCTCCTTGTCTTAATGGTAAAAAACCCAGAAAACTTCTAATGTAACAACCTATTTTAAAAATTTCCAGGGTTGGAGATTTCCTGGTAAACTGTTACAGTGCTTTACTTTGATTAACTTTACTGACATTTTCCTCCTGGTTAACCTGAATCAATATTACAGAAAACTAGCTTACTTCTGACTATTTCTGCTGATTATATGGGCTAGCGTAAGAGATGATTGTGTCCTTTTAGCTCTTTATAGAAGGCTATTCTGTCTCTTAACTCTAACAACTCAAACAAACCCCAACCAAGTCTTTTAAGCTTTTCTCACTGGTCAAGTTTTCTAGACCTGTAACCCTCATGCTTTCCTTGAAACTCTCAGTATGGCCCATATTTTTCTTGCAGTGTAGTATCTCTAACTAGACACAACACTTAAGCTGAGACCCTGCCAGACCTGACTGGAAAATAACTGCACATATTTATCAAGCTATACTACTCCCCTTTATTCATCTCAGTGTGGTCTTTGCCCTTCTCACAGGAAGATGGCATTGTTGACTTATGTATAGCCTGCATGTGATCCATGGCAACTCTCAATCCTTTCTCTATAGAACTGTGCAGTGGGTTTTGCGGCTGGGTTTTGGTAGCAGAGGGGCTACAGGGGTGGCTTCTGCTAGAAGCTGCTAGAAGCTTCCCCTGTCCCGTGGAGCCAATGCCAGCCAGCTCCAGGACAGACTTCCTGCTGCTGGCCAAGGCCAAGCCGACCAGGAGTAATATTGACGCCTCCGTGACAACACATTTAAAAACAAGAAGCTGTGGTACAGAAAGAATTCCAGCCAAGGAAGAAAGGAGTGAGAACATGTGAACAACAATGTAGACACTAAGGTCAGTGCAGAAGGAGGGGCAGGAGGTGCTCCAGGTGCTGGAGTTGAGGCCCCTGCAGCCCGTGGTGCAGCCCGTGGTGCAGCCCATGGTGGAGCAGCTGTGCCCCTGCAGCCCATGAAGGACCATCAGAGTGCAGAGACCCACCTGCAGCCCATGGAGGAGCCCATGCTGGAGCAGGTGGATATCTGAAGGAGGCTCTGACCCCATGGGAGGCCCAAGGTGGAGCAGGGTCCTGGCAGGGACCTGCAGCCCGTGGAGAGGGAAGCCCACACTGGAGCAGGTTTTTCCCAGATAGGACTTGTGGCTCCTGTGGGGGACCCATGCTGGTATAGTACATCCATGAAGGACTGCACCCCTGGAGGAGTGACCCATGGGACAACAGTTTGGGAAAAACTGCTGCCCAAGAGATGGACTCATGCTGGAGAGGTCCATCAAGGACTGTTTCCCATAGGAGAGACCCCACAGGAGCAGGGGAAGGACTCCTCTCCCTGAGCAGCAGCAGAAACAACAACTGACCATAACCCCCATTCCCTGTCCCCCTGCACTGCTGAGGGGGGAGGAGGGAGAACACGGAAGGAAGGAGGGGTGGGAGGAAGATGTTTTTAAGATTGTTTTATTTCTCACTCTTTGGCTCTTATCCTGTTAGTAATACATTTAAATAATATACCCACTTTGAGTCTGTTTTGCCTGTGAAGGTAATTAGTAACTGACCTCTCCCAGCTGTTATCTCTGCTCATGAATCCTTAGCTGTTTTTTTTTCTTTCCTCTGTTCATTTGCAGAGGGAGAGTGAGAGAATGGTTTTAGTGGGTACCTGGCATCTGGCCAGGGTCAACCCAGTACAAACTGACAAAACTGTTATCTATTCTGGAGATACATGTTCATTATTTATCTGCAATTGTAAAACCTGCCACTTTGATTCTTATTGAATTGCATCCTATTGTACAGGCTATGTGAATTTATCAAGTCTGTTTTGGATTCTAATCCTGTTCTCCAAAATACTTGCAGACTCACAGACAGGTGCTGTATGCACTAATATGGGTACTCTTTATCCAAAGTAATTCTAAAGCCTTTTGGCTTAGAAGTCCTCCTGGCAGATTTTTAATAATAGAACTATTTGTTTTTATAGGTTTCCTTCGTGCCGCACAATTACTGTATGTTATATAGAATGCTGGCAACTTCCTACAGCACTTCCCATGCTCATGCTCCTTAAATAACTAGCTAGACTTTTGAAATTAGGTAAGAAGCACTTTTGTGGATATGCAGAGAATCCAAGTTGAAACAAGAGGCACAGCATTACTTCACCCACTAGATATTAGATACTATTTCACAACAGAAATTCAGAATCTGCTTTTAAAATGTCATTCATCCTTTTCAAAACCTGCACTGTGACAGAAGTACTTCAGTTACAGGCAAAAGTATTCCTCAAATTGCTGGTCCCTGGCTTGTGATCAGCTGCAAAGACCGAACTACAGACCAAGATTTTGCAAAACTGTCTCCACTAATTTACTGTTTGGTTACCAACACAGGTTTTGGAAAGCACAGAAAAATTCTGCTTGGTTAAACCAAAAATTCAGCAGTTCTTGTGACTGAGATATTAATAATCATAGAATGGTTTGGGGTGGAAGGGACCTTAAAGACCATCACATTCCAACCTCCCTGCCATGGGCAGGGACACCCTCCACTAGACCAGGTTGCTCAAGGCTCCATCCAACCTTGCCTTGAACACTTCCAGGGATAGGGCACCAACAACTTCTCTGGGCAACCTGTTCCAGTGCCTCACCAACTTTCTCAGTCTGTCTTTGCAGGAGAGGCACTCCAGCCTTCTGATCATCTGCAGTGTAAGAGCTGTAACTGTGAAGCCAAAATTGACAAAAGTATGTGGACCATGGAAAACAGGCTGCTTTACACCATGCAGTCATAAAGGCTAGCTTCATTAACAGCTGCCAACATGTACATCTGAGAACAACTGAAAGAGTAAAAGGATATCCTTAGAAGCACTGCAAATTGTTAGGAATTTGTAAAGGCACAGCTCAAAGCCCTCTGAGAAGAATATATGTTTCTTTTACATAAGTTCATGTATTTGAATTTTTGTTTCTTTTCATTGGATAATTCTCTCACCTTTACTTCTTCTTGCTGTACCAGGTCATCAGGTGATGAAAGGTCTATTTTGCTACGGTTTGCTTTCGTAGAAGGCTGAGGTTTTCCTGACTTTTGTTTGTCAGACTTATTTTTTTTCCCCAAAGGTGGTGTAACGGGAGACACTACTGTCGGAATTATGGTTGGAATATGAACAGAAGGGATGTCCAGAATTCTTGCTAAGGCAGGACCTGTTTCATCATCTAAGGAAGGGAAAACCAATTTTTTTTAATGCACTGAAGATTCATAAATGTAGATGGCCACATTTTAGTTTTTAAAAAGATTCTGTACACTAAATTTTATCCTAGAAATAATAACCTCAGTGGGGGAGTTTATTATTTCAGATAGAGGGATTGAATATATAAACCTGTTTAGAAAATCTTTCCACAGACTGACAATTTATTAGCTTAAAAGACATCTTGAAAATATTGTTTCCCACAAGTTGTCCCTTGGTCATCACCTCAAAAATAAAAAAATTACAAGTTAAAAATACCCTTTTACATCTAAAATACTTGGAAACATTCTGAGTCTAGTATGTAGTAAATGATTGCTGTTGTTATGGTTTATCGTGGGCTGATCCAGCACTGACTTACTCCAGCAACCTTGCACTACATATGTCTATTTTGCTATAATTATTCAGAAAGATTCTGATGATCTAGACTTAGACTCCTGCAATTCTTAAAGGCCAAGCATTAGAACAGCCTGCTCAGCATGTCAACAGGAAGTAATCATGTTGCTTTTCAAAATAGTTCCTTGAAAATAAATTAATACAAAGTTAGATTTTCTGTAAAACATTTTTGTTTCAACTAACTGACACTTCTCTTTAATCAGCCTTCATGTTCACTTTCAGATAATGCTACTTCCCAGAGTGTTAAATTTAGGAACAGAAGCTGTAATAGGCACTTGACCTCTTAAGAAATTTCACCTACTTCTTTACTCTGGTTGCCCTGAAAAATGAGAACATAGTGTCTGAGGGTTACAGTGAAAAAAGAGTGGATTTTCAAGACTGAAAGTGCCTTCAGAAATCTTGAGAGAGATGGTAAATTCCAGAGGACTGTCTGCTTAACAAAGGTTTCCTTCCTTTTGCATGCACTTTCAGATTTCTATCAATTTCAATCACTTGAAATCGAGCTCTTTTAATTTTGTCAAGGCAAAAAGAACAAGTGCAGAGGTTCCATAGCACCCAGACCTGAAAGCTCTGCAAGTGCTCAGGTGGCACCAAATTGACAAAGAGATGAGGAGCTTATTTCTAACTGGAATGAAAGGTGGCCTGAAGCTAAATTTTAGTAATGCTGGAGAAAACAAAGAATAATTCAAAACTTAAAGAAATACATTTAACTGAGAAATAAAAGAGATGCAAAAAGCTGGCAAAACAGCTTGAGGCCTTTTGTCACCTTAGTTTCCCTAAGAGGAAGATGAAACACATAAAAAGTAAAAAACAGTAAGAAAAATGAGAGTTAAAGAGGTTTTATTTACTGAAATAAAACTATTTCAGTACTGCAGGAAAAAGGGTAGTTTGCACCCAATTCAACCAACCATTGGAGAGAAACTACAGAATTCATGATATACTATTCTGCATTAGTGATGGTTGGCATATGAGAATCACCTAAGACAGAACATTTCTCGTCAGAATTATTTTCAGCACTTACGATACAAAGACCCATGAGAATTTGGCATAAGCAAGTGACCATAGAAAAGCTTCAAGGAATCAAAGAATGCTAGTGCGCAGTGCTCAAAGCTCAACATGGCAAGGATTATTCTAATGTAGAATAGGATGATTATGGTAGATATGAAAAAGCCTAAACATCCCAGCTGACACGTAGGTTTTTAATTAGACATGTCTCTCTTTTATGTCAAAATCCAAGTTTTTGCAGTCCACTACATTGTGAATGTTCTCTTGGTCCAAGTTTAAAATGCCTTTTTTTTAGTAATTAATTTGTAAAATATATTTAAATAATTAAAACTGAGTGTACAGTTGAATGATTTGCCACAGTCCACACAAAGATGCATTCAATTAAATGTTTTCATATTTTAAGAGCTGAAAAATTCTTGGATTATTTTCTGATCAGAGGAGGGTTTCACTTTTATCCATATGATGCTTTCAGTGGCTTTTCAAATGCAATGGAAACAAAAAGCTCTTGGTAAAAGCAGACGCTATTTTCACTGTGGTTTTCTGAAGCAATTGCTTCCAGTTGCTGATGTGTTTATTAAAAGGCCGAGAGAAATCCCTCATTATGTCTGCACAACTGTAACTTAAAGTCTAACTCCTGAAGTAAAATGGAAGTTCCATAATCACCTATATAAATTTACAAAAATATTATTTCTTGGAAAACCAAGATGACTTCTCAGCAAAACACATTTTCTTTGGCTCAAATTAACTGGCTGATTTTGCTGGGCTACTTAATAACAATACATGCAAGTTTCTCCCTGCACTGCTCTGTTTTCACAGTAAGCAAAAAAGCATGGAAACCTCCTTCCATGTTGAAAATTGAATCACAGAATATTCTTGACAATGTAATCTCCAGCCTTGCTGCAAATTCCCCACTATGTAGTAACAGCTGCTCAGAAAGGCCGAATTGCATACAACAGATTATTTCGTTAAGGAGTGCATGAATAAAAAAAAAAAGGAAAAAAAAATCCCCTTATGGTTCTCAAATATCATCTTCTATTTGCTTACTTTACCTGCTGTCTTCCCTGTAGGTCCATAATAGCTTAGGGACAGCTGGATTCCATTTTCCAAGGTGGCTGAAAAAGATCCAAACTTGCTCACAGCTTTCTTCTGATTTTTCATTTTTCCTTTAATAAAAGAAAATTAATATTAAAGATAGCAATGCATACCAGAACCACCTGACCTGCAAACCAACAGCTGGTGTGAACAGTGGAACCTCAATGTGGATGACCAACCTGTAAAACAGACTAATTAGGACAGGGAAAACTGTCATTCCATTCATAGGGAAGTATATAATAGTCATTTTTGTACAACATGCCTGTGACTTTTTTAATGTAGAAGCAGCATTCTAATTAGCTAGCATAAAAACAGTTTAAAAGCAACAACTAGTGAAAAGTCATACTGAACCTCAGCAGTGAAAGAACTTAGTTTTAGAATTATGGATCCTTGTTTCTTGGCTGACAAGAATGCTAAACTGCTCACTTCTATCACATGTGGCCTATGAACTAATAAAAGTTACTGTCTCTCACATATTGTCACAGGGACAGGGCCTGGATTTCAATGATCCATGTGGGTCCTTTCAAACTCAGGATATTCTATGATTCTATGACTGTACTTTGAGGATAAAGTAAAAGAAAGAACAAGTTGAGAAATTAGATCCAAAGGCGTATCCGGGGGATCAGGAGACAAGCTCACCTAGCAGCGCAGACCATGATGTCATGTTATGAATATGTTATTCCTGAAAACCACATAAACTATGCAAGAACACCTCCCAGACACCAGATCCTACCTTGCCTCTAGTTCAACTCTTACTGCCTCAAAGAAACATTCTGTTGGTAAGAAGAAAACCTTGGGATTTCCCATATGGGGAGCAGCTTCTTAAAACTGTGAGAAGTAGCAGAGAACACTACAAAAGAAGGTTAGGGTAGGCCTCTAACACCTAGCCATCTCCTAATCCCATCAACACGGCAAACATCCTGAGACCTTGTCTGCTCCTATTTGTTGTCTGTCATTGCAATACTCAGTGGTGAACAGCACCTGCAGATGCAGTTTTGGCATTTTGGCTGCATTGAAAGCTTCTGTTGTACCATCCAGCCATTACCAAGTATCAGAGTGGACTGATTCTTCTTCACTGCCCTTCCATGAGGTGCTCCTGTTTACACATGAGGAAAGCCTCTCACTTGTGCCAAGTGAATACAGATTTCCTCAGTTACTTGCAGAGTGGTGATTACCATTACCCTTTGGCAGACCACAGAATGATACAGGTCAGCTTCCAGAATGGCAGATAAAAAGTTGCATCTGTGGAAGGGATGCAAATTTTCTATTTGGACAACCTACAGTTACATTGCTGGTGGCAGCTGAAGCCAAGAGAAGGAGCAAGAGCAGGATGCTTTCTGACACTGATGAAGATTAAAAGAGGTAATATGTCTACCAAAAGTGATACTTTTCCAACACTCTTCAGTTTGGTTTCAGCAATTCCATAATGCTTTTGGCAAACATACAAACAAACTGTTGCAAACTGGCTTCCTTGCTGGAAGTACTCTCACCTGGGTTCAGAAAGGATTTGGATTCTATGCTTTCTGAGTGTTAGCAATATGTCAACCAATAGCAGAAGTTACTGGACTGCAGAAAGATCTGTTTTCACAGCAAGGTCTTGAGGAGGCCCTAATGCCATGGTCATCTGACCCACAAGAGGAGGTCTAGTTCAAAAGGGGAAATCTTCCCTTTCTAGGGCAGACATTTACTTTGGTCACAATGAACAGGATTCAGTTTGCATCTTCTTAGGCCTTCCCAGGCTACATTAAGATCTGAATGAGTCTTACACTAAAGAAGAAAATTATTTTCTTAAAGAATGGTGACTCTTCTTCTTGATTTCCTTGCTTTGGAAAAGAAACTGGTTTGCACATGTTGACCTTCACTGTGCTTCTACATCTTGCTAAAGTTTCTCTACACAGTACTTAAGTCAGTCAACTGGATTTTTACAGAATGCTCATTTTTCTTACTTTCTGCCATTAGTAAGAATTTATTTTCTGTTAGTTGATAATTTTTGCACAAAATTACTAAATAACTCAAACTATTAATTTTTTATATCAGTGATGTCAATCCACTAACCTGATCTAATTTTCTCTTCTTCATTAATTTCTTGCACTTCAGCTTCTTCCAAGTTTTTCTTGGGATCTGTGATATGAATGAAGAAATTGTGGTTGTCTTTTATCACTTTCACCTTTACCAAAGTTAGACCTGTAAAGCAATGGAATACTATTATTGCTCTCACCAGGCTTCAGAACTTACATGCACCCAAATAAACCATGCATCTGCAACTTTAAAGAATACCAAAAAAAGAAAATTGTTCTGAACTGGACTGAATCACTTAGTAGAAGATGAAGATGACAAAACTAAAGTTTTCTGAGTTTTAGAAAAAATTCTGACAATTAGATCTTAGAGGCTGCAGAAGAATCTGTTGTTTAGATTTATTGCATTTGACCAGAAAAATAATCTGAACATTCTTGAATTATCATGCATTGATTGCCATTAAATAGCTAAATATGAACTGATTTTTCTTCATTTCTAGTTTTCTGGAAGTTTATCTATCAACTGCTAACATACTACAGGAAAATATAAAGATTAATAGTGGTAGAGGCTAATATGGAATTTCTTTAACTGAATTTCTACTACTGAGACATGAAAAAGCTTTTATGGATTAAGAAACTATGCCATCAGTTAGCACTGAGTCAAAGAAAAGCATGAAGAATTGAGGAATCACCTTTTACAAACTCTATCTTCTCTACTTGAATCTGTCCTCCATCGGATGGGAAAAGATATTGATTGGTTCCTGATATTTGAATTACATCCTCCCCTGTATTGTAGCCATGAAACTGGAAAAAAAAGTTTTAGATTATCTGTAAATGAGAAAGGCAGAAACCATGAAAGAGGTAAATACAGGACAGATCATCAGGATCACACTTTTCTGCTCAATATTTTTGGCTTAGATGTTTAACTAATGTAATAACAACTGTAGCAAATACCTAGCATGCTATTCTTATATCCAAATAATTTCTCAGTTATTAACGGAAATAACCTATTACACATGAGAGTAGAATCTGATCCTCCAGTATCATGGAGCCATCGTGGAAACTGAAGAGTAGCAAGTAGACTGGTGGATTAACATACAGTGTGAGAGAAAGAAAAATTCTGGTCAAGTACAAAGAGACAAAGTACAACAGCATGGGATCACATGAAGGTCAGGTCATGATTCAGCTTTCCACCCTCCAGCTTTTGAAATTCAGACTAGATTGCTATGCCTTCCAAAGCCCCAAAATTATGTGAGTGTACTCAAATAAGTTCAGATGGCAATGTCATCTGAGTTCAAAGTCTGTACTTAAGCAAACATAAGACTAAAATATATCAATCTATGCAAGTTTTGGATGCGAGACTTAGACTATGCAAATATGAGGTGGTGCAAACTGCCTTAAAACTGTTTGGACAAAACTACTGATGAGTTCCCTCTGTTAGTGTAACAGACAGATTAGGCTGTATTATGGCACTTCAAGAGCATGAATTTTGAAACACAAAATGGAAGAAACAGTGAACTCCTTTTACGTGATCTCCAGTGTGGACAGTCAGAATTTCAAGTAGGTCTAGCAGTCCCCTAATACAGGAGATGGGACAAGTCCTTATGCTCCCCTTTCCTATACCCCACATTTGTAGGCAAGACTGATCCTATAAACATATTTTCCATGGGCACAAAAACACAATCAGCTTATGTTTCTATTCATGTAATATACATAAAAAAAGGTAAATAATCTTAAACACAAAAACAAGGGAGTTAAAAAAAACACAGTTAGGCTTAGTATGCCCTGAACTTGAATTTCACAGTAGATAATAGCTTTGCTGTAATGTTGACTTTATATATAAATAGCTAGCACTTTTCTAACGTGGTGCAAAAATACAAGTTCTTACCTTATAAACTTTCTCAGAACATGGTTCTGGAATGCTGTGATCCTCCTCAAGTTCAGAGGCTTTTGTTGGCTCACTTTTAGACTTCTCTTTGGAATCTGTACACTCTCCATCTATTATATCCTGTCCTTTGTTTTTACCTCCCAATTTTTCTGTCTTTCCTTTTGTTTCTTCTTTAAGTTTTTCTTCCTCTCGTAATTGGTCTTGCTCCTTCTTCCAAGCCTACATTCAGTGTTAGGAATTAAAAAGAACTGTGGCTGTCTTTGATATTTCATATGTGCACGCTGAAAAGAGTACAAGCAAACAACCTCAAAGGAAACAACATTCTACGTCGCTCTAAGACATGTTTTCCAAAGGTGTTTAAAGTTTGTCAATATTATGCACTATATTTTGCATAAAATTACCAACTCATTCAACCTACAAGAGCAGTCATTGTTGACTACAGGAAATGAATCAGATTTGTATCTTACACAATTAGTCACAAAAGGATGACTTTGTTGTACACTTGTCCACAACGTTTATCACCAAATCACAATGCATCACTGGTATTAGTTTATTCCCAAAATGCAACTGTGAGGTAAAATGATTTTATTCTTTTACAGAAAGAAAAATGAGGTATGCATGCCAAAATTATCAACTTGTATTAGGAAGATATCTGAGATTTTCTGGACTATTTAGGGCTTTCTAGGACTTTATAGTCTAAGCATACCAAAGCACAGGCATTTATGTGGAAGAAATGGCAAGCATTCAGAGTTACAAATCAGGGATTAGACTGATTTGAGCCATGCCAGTTCAAGATGAGCAGCCAGGAATTGGTTAATGCCATTTCATATCTACATTCCAGTACTTTAAGTGGACGACATTATACACTGTAAAAAAGATGAGCCATGATATATCTGTGAGGAGTCAAAAAAAAAAAGAGGGAGTACAACATCAATAAAGCTATATTTGTGCAGATTAATGGATAATGCCAGTGCTGAGACTTAAAAAAAAATGTGTGCTTAACTCCTACGTCAGCCAGAAACTTACTGTGTGAACCTGAACAAGTCAATTAATCTGTAGTGCATGGTCATGAACTACATCTATAACACGGGATTCTCTGTCATAAGGGAATTCTGAGGCACCATATTTACATTCCTTAATTTCAAAGAGCTGTAGACAATGAAAGTGGGAGTGGGGTACATATGTACTTCCATGAATCTGGATTTATCTCATCATACCTTTCCAATCTGAAAACTTAAATGAATAGTAGGATATTATTCATAACTCTTATTTCCAGTATTGTAATTATGAATTGCTTTTGGAATGTTGTCTAACTCCAAACAGTCTTCCCTTAAGAAAATAACATAACTCACAATGAATAAGGAATAAATTAAAGAAAATAACATATACAAAAAATAGCCAAGAGCAGAAAAACTAAGATAACTCAGTCAAGCCTATGTAGGAACAAAGGCTTACCTTCTTAAGAAAGCAGTACTATTTAGTCCATTTCAGAAACATATATATTTTTGCCTTACCTTTAAAGAATCTTCTCTGATAACGGGACTTTCTCCATTGTTGGATTGAGACTCTTTTACACTCTCAGGTCCTGATGTTTTGCCTTTGAGAAATGAAAGTGGAAATAAGTGAGGTTATAAATATATGAAAATGGAATAATTTTTAAAAATGGGGGAAAAAACGCGCAAATAAATAAAAAAATGCAAATTTCAAAATAGCGAAAGTATACAAGTAAAATAAAGGAAATGTTAAATATTTTTAGAAACAAAACAGGAAGTCCATTTAGGTAAGAAGAAACTTACCTGACAACTAATATTATTTGATTGTCATAACTAAGGGCCAAATATACTAAACAATATATCAACATATTTAAAGACCGACTGCTTCTTGCTGTTGAAGGCTTTGCTCCTACAACAAGTTTGCATGTTTGTTCTTTAACTGAGCCAGACCAAGCTCAATACCAAAGTCATAGATATTACAACCTTTTAAGCCAAAAAGTAAATAAATGCTGTTGGAAACTTCAAAGCTTCACTAAAGAAAAAACATATCCCTTGTTCACTATGATGGCTTTATAGCATCTATTACTTATGAAAAGGGTACCTTCTATGAGTGTAGTTTTATAGTATGTTTCAATACCTTCTAGAAAAGATGAAATCCCCTATCAGAAACTTACTTTGTATTATCAAGTAGAAATTGCAGTGTGGGTTACAGCAGTGTCAATGAAATTGAAAACACCTAAAGACACTGTTGCTCATCTGCGTGTCCCAGCTAAAGGTGATTATCTTCTTTCAGCAAGTGAGCTACTCTATGAATTATATCTGTCATGAGGTACCATGGGGGCAAGATTCAATCTAGCTCCTGTGACAGCTAGATACCTACAAATTATGATTTAGAAGTCATAACTGTCCTTTTAGTTTCCAAACTATAATCAGAGGTGTTAACTGGGTTGAGGAGTAATGTTCCTATTTTTGTAAATGCTAACTGCTAGTACTGGAAAGTTTCAAAGTTCATTCTCAAAAAAGGTAAACAAAGGAAAGGTTAAACATCAACAAATACTTGTTAATACCATCTAGATAAGCAAATGAACAAATTTGACAAAAGTTCTTTTTTGTTAATAGGGGTTTTCAGATTTTGCTGTCTGCTGAAGAGTTACTGTATGAATGGCATACAATTCTCACTACCCAAAATCTTGCCTGTAATTCACGTTTGCTCTGCAGTCTAGTCAATTCCAGTTTCCAGTTTTAGCTCTTAGCCCACAGCTTCTGACTTCCAGCTTTTATCCTGCCCTTTAAAAAAGAATTTTCCTGAACCATGTTGCCAACTTTAACTGCTGCTCATCTCTTCAAATGTTTAGTGATCTCAACAAAGATTCATATTTGTATGTAATCCTTCAAGTAGTTTCATTAGATAAGCACAGCCTTTGTAAATGTAAATTGATACTAGCGGTGTCAGTTTTCAGAACAGAGGATGATGCAGAACATATAAATATGTGCATTTAATTAATTCCAAAACATATTTATGCCTTTATAGATGTTGAAACAAGGTCACCCTATGAAAAAATATATGCAGTTGTGCTCTGAATAGATTTGGGCCTCAGCACTTAAAGTGAAAAGTTAATTTTCTGGAATAAAAAGATATCCACTTTTGGCTTTCTTAATAAAGACAGTTTTTTTGACAGCAGATGCAGACAGTTCAAAAGGGCTGTCTACCATGCCTTTTTCCAAATTAAAAGACTCTGTTTCCTTACCCATCTTCTCTTTTTGGTATTTAGCTTCTTCCTCTTTCACCCAGTCTTCAATTGAGTTAGCCACCAGCTCAAGATAGTTCCTGAAAAGCAGAATATTCCTCTATTTAACATAATACAGTTTTCACTAATATGATTTCAGGTCAAACAAGACCACTTGGCTTCTCAGTTTTTTATACAAGTAAGAGAGAAGGCTCTCTCTCTTTGAGAGAAGGCTGGTGTTTGACAGGGTTTCTCTCAGTTTTTATAGAAATTGGTACATTTGCCTGGCTGGTATTTGATCAGTATATTATATATATATCAGTCATATTTGGAATTTTGGTTATCTCCATATGTTATTTCCATATCTGCATAAATATGGTGTCTGCAAAGAGATATTAGAAACTTGTCTTCCAAAGAATACCTGCTCCTAAAGAAAAATCCAGGAAATCACAAAACATAAAGACATTTGGTTTCAGAAAGTTTCAGACTCATTCTCCTCACTGTTTTACCACCAGAATAACTTATTTTCTTAGTCCCTCTTGATTGATATTATCTTTTAGAATACACTTCATTTGTTTGTTCAGAAATTGGGGTGTCATAGTAATTAATTCCTAGCTCTTCTTTATTGATGTGACAAGACAGGTGTTTGGAAATTGTCATCCAAATCCAGATTAGAGAATCGATGCATCATAACCTTGCATAAATTAAGAATATTCATAATTAACAATTAAGTTGAAGTGAGAACTGAATGATCCAGAGTTTGCAGTTGGTATTTGCAGTTACATTGTCTCATCTTTCAAAGGTGTCTGAAACAACTGCTAAATTAGTTCACTGTGAAAAATTGCTTTGAAGGTAGCAGGAATCCTGGAAGTCTTATCTGCAGTTGCCACTCAAGCCCTCATTTGGAGGGTTTACCACAATTCTATAAAGTAAAATTCTTGTTACATGCAAAATTAAAATGCGGATTTTGAAGAATGCATCACATTCAGTTGTTGTGTCTTCATGATACTTTGCATTTATAAGTCTGAGATTATTCAATCGTATTCAAAAACTCTATATGGAGTACAGGTTTTGGTTATGATCATGTAGACAACACAATCAGTTCTTGATCTCAAGACCATTTTAAAGTTCTTGTTACATCATTCCATTGTATGTACAAGAGAATTAATGTGTAGGTCATGTACACAGACTGGAGACAAATACAGTTCATGTACAGCTTCAAGATACACAAGTCTGTCCCAGCTTCTTCAGTGTAGGTGAAGCCTGCATTGGGAAACTTGCATGAAGAAACTGTTGATCATATACGTCATACTCAGTAGGGACAAGGTTACTCTGCTTGTATCTGAAGAAAAATGTACATGCCAGAAAAACCTATGGTGTTGAAAACAAAAGGCAAAACTAGTCTGGAACATAGAGTTGCCAGTACTGGAATAACTGGAAGATGAATATACGTTATAAATAAAAAAAGAGATTATTCACATGGAAAATATTTTAGGGCAATGAAACAGTCATTCAAAGTCTAAAATACACATTCTATTAATATGTATTCTGATGCCCCTACTGCCAATGTCTGACTCAGAACCATTTCTCAGAAAGGATTATTCTTTTCCAGTAACTTGCATAATGTGTTTACTATGAAGAAGTAAATAAATGTCATTAACTTTGCATGAAAATTAGTTTTGATAATGCCTGAATTCACTTGGCTTCCTGATAGAGTGGCCACTTACCCTAATCAGAGTTAAAATGTTTTATACACACACTTATCACTGCAGGTGCACATGTCCATGCCTCTGCATTCCCTTAGCCAGTAGCATACAAGGAATTTCATATGCAGCTTCCTGCTGCCTTCCCTTTAAACAGCATAATTTCTGAATTTTTGGATGTTCTACATGTATCACAGAACCCGATATCCATAACAAAGAAGGAAGGTAACTGGGGTCTCCAGGAGCAAAAGCTGCTGCAATGTAAGAAATTTAATTCCTCCTTTGCACGAGAATTTCCTCTAACAGGACTCACTGTAATCAAAGTTAAATTATTCTGTGATTCTGTAACCAACTGATTAGCAGTTAACAGAAGTATATTCCAGACAGCAACCTCGAAATGACCCTACAAAGTTGGTCTGTGGTCTATAAGATGTCACAATAAAGAAGCGCAAAGTAAACACAGATAGAGAACTCCTATCAGAGATTGTCAAGCACGGCATCTCTTATGCATTTGTAACACTCCTGTAGTGAAATTGGCTCTTAAATAAATTAGAATTATAGTAATTTTAATAAATTAAAACCCAATAAATTGATACTAAACTCACCAGGACTCAGTTATTTCATACATGAAATACAGGAAAAAAACAGTAACCACGTAATTAATAAGTGGGATTCGTGCCAGTTTCTGGCACACTCAGCAGGATCTGGAAGCTAATTGCAGGCAACAGCTTGAAGCACTCCAGGTATTTAAAGACTGTCTTCCACAGAAGTGTTATGTTGCTTGGAAACATACACCAGCAATTATTTATGATACTTTGTCTGGAAATCTGAAATTACCTTTAGCGAAAAGGTTGAATAAGTTCTGAAAATGTGCTGGTTATTTTGCAGAGATTAGGCAGGTATTGATGCCACATAACAGAACTGAAAGAGGGCCTACAGCTCCTCAAAGATTCTAAGTAGCTTACACAGCAGTGATGTTGAATATTTCTATGAAACAAGAGCAAAGCCAAACCTTCTTGTTAGCATTCATGTCAGTTCCTTTAGGAACTCTTTGCTGCTTTGAAACAGAACCTGATGAAGTGTCACCGGACAAAGATGTTTCTGCCCCATGTCTAAGCCTTGTTTCCAGTGGATGTGGAAGAGTAAGAAGGAGGAAGCATACAGTTACTGTATTATAATGCATCTCCCAGAGGACACACTTCATTCCTTCTTTGGCTGCAAAATTAGAAACTTTTTTTGTGCATGTATCAAGAGCTCCTTGCATTTCTTAGTTGGCCTTGAACTATTTCAATGCCCTTTCAAAGGGGACCAGACAATTTGCTCTACAACCCTGCAAATGAACAGTTTTTGTTTCAGGGAGAAATAGTTCCAGAGGAAGTCTAGTACATCCCTACCTGCTTCTACAGACAACACAACAACAATATGCTGTTGGGGTGAGGAATTATTCAGTGTATGCAAACACCAAGTTACATGTTAGATGTACTAGGGTATGTGACCTAGTCTCTGGTGTTTGTTCCAGAAGTCTATGGGTCACCTATGGGTTTCATGTCATATGTGTCAGCTCTGTCCAGACAACTCAAATATACCAGGCTGCTAAACTGGCACCAGCTGTTTATACTTAAGAATCTTGAATTAGGCATTTAAAGTCCAATGCCACACAAACGAGAGTAAGAATAGCTGGCAGAATAAAAAGCTCTGGGCTTCAACAGACTTCTGTGAAACAGACTTTAGGACCATTTGACTCTGCTTGGGCCTATCTGAATGCAATACCCAGCTTCACTTGAACACACCATCTTTCACTTATCTTTTGGGTATAGTGTTACATACATGAAAAAAAAACCTGTCCAGACATTGGCAGATCCAGTGGATCTGGCCAACAAACACAAAACAGCCAGCATTTTCTCCAAGAAACTTTGAATTTCTGCTGGTAAATCTCTTCTGGCTCTGGTCGCAATCACTGCTAATCAAACCTGTCCCTTTTCATGGCAAATAATTTAAGCTGGAAAGCTGAGATGGACTCACACAGAGCTCCCTGACTGAGAGCAAAGATACAAAATATAATACAAAATATGTGTTCAGGAAGACACATTTTGCCTATTTAGGATTCATTGATGTTCAAATATATAGGTCCTAACAAAAGTTTCTATAAAAAAATTCCAATATTCTGACAAATGCGGCACTACACTTAGAAAGGGATGCCTGCAGACAAATAGGGGGTAGATGTTTTCCACTAGATAATTTGCTTGAAATCCTATTTGATAAATCTAATTAATTCATAGAGCACCAGAGTGATATAGGTAAAGATAGCTCATCTGTCTCTCCATGGCATTTCAAGTTCTTTACATATCAGTACATGGCCACTTTTTCTATTTTCAGTGAATTACTTGGGATAGCAGTTGGATCTACACCATCATTTGTAACACTTCTTCAGTGCAAAAATGTATTCCAAAACAAATAGGTCCACTGACAAAAGCTCTAATAATGGACACACCAACCATTTGCATGCCTCTAACTGGTATGTAGATAGTGACAAGGAATTAAGAAGAATGTGGTATCCTTTGAAAAAAAAAAATTAAAGACTTCTACCTTTCCCCCAAAATTTTCCCACTGACAATCACCCAGTTTATGTGTACATAGTTGAAAAACCTAGTAAGTATATACTTAGACAGAATTTTCTTTTTAACATCCCTCACCTGAAGTATAATTCTGTTGATTCTGTATCCCTAACAAGACTTTGTGTGTTTTTATATTTTCACAGTATGTGATAAGGAGCAACCTACTCAGAAAAGGTCAAGAAATTCTTTCAACATAGCCCTGTTTTCAACCCACACGACTTGCTTTCTCATAAATGTGTTACATAGCAATATCTTTTAGTTTCAAAGCTTTGCCCCAGGCATACCCATGGAGGCTTTTATTGAAAACGACTGTGAATGAGACATGAAACATAAAATCAATTACCTGAATCCAACATTAGAGTGCAATGCAATATTCCAAGTCTCTTGGCACAGACGATATCGATTCATAGGATTGTGAAAAACTATTAACAAAGAGTTATCTTGGTTATGATAAAAGGTATCAATACATCTATATTCTTGGGATGCTGTAAGAAGAACCTGAAAAGGAAAGAAACAGAGGTATACCCTCCCTGCAGACAGTAGCATATGTACAGAGGCTACACAGCACAGCTTTTACCAAAAGGGGCTACAGAACTTCACTCTCCTACAAGGCGTACGCAAAGCATTTGGATTCCAGTAACCTGAATTGTTCAGGCAGGTGGAAATTGAAAATCCATTGCTATTTATCTTGAGACGAGACAGTCTCTATGCTTCACCTTCTGAGACTGACCATGACTGAAAAAGTTCAGCTACATAAAAAACAAATAAATTAAAATATTGAATAAATAGTTAAACAAGTTTAAATAATAAAATATTTAAACAAATAGTAAATAAAAGCAGAACTATCATATACCAGGCAAAAAGAGAGGCAAAACCCCCCAAGTTTACTTTTTTTGTTATCTCAGTTGAGTCTACTTGGGATTCAATTTGTTATAATTATGATCTACACATCTCTGAGATTTACTGTCTTCTACATTATTCCACCCGGTACTGTAGTGGGCCCCTGATTTCAACATTTATATTGCCTGCAGACTAAAACTATGATTTTATAGTCACAGCTACAAGGAAGCCTTCTTTTAAGTAAACTATTATTTTTCAGAACTATGCAGCTGAAGCTTCTAAAAGGATCTGTTCCATGATCCTTCCAGGCACAGAGGGGAGGCTGACAAGTCAATAGTCCCAGCATCCTTCTTTCTACCCTTTTTAAAGATGGTTTCAGCGTTAAACCTTTTTCCAGTCACCTGGGACTTTCTAACAATTCAAGTAGTATTAGCTATTTATGTTGCATATGAAGGAATTTCTTAGGCACTGAAATGTATGACCAGTGTTTGCATTTGTGATACTAAAGCAGTGCTGCAAAAGTCCAAGCAGTATTTCCTTCACCCATGTATACATGTGTCAGGGTCAGTTTACAGTATATGACTTATATATGAAGCTCAAGGCAACACAAGGAACTAATAATCCACTCCTCCTGAAAGGATGCTTACCACCTTAAGCCAACTACACTTGAACTCATCTTTCACATTTGTCATTCTGCGTTTCTGCAAGGTAAGCTTCAGTTTTTAGCTAGCAAGATTTCTGTAAATGATGCTTTTAACCCTGAGAGGGTGAAGTAATATAGCAACACAATTTTCTATTTGCCCATAAAACATATACTGCAGAGGTATTTGCAAAGTATGTTTTCACCTACACTGCACTAATGGGCTCCATAACTGCCAGAGAGAATCACCCCTAAAGGCAAAGTCATTTTGTCTCCATCACATGTTTAGCTAAGAGACTTGCAATGAAACAGGACAGCTCCAGTTTGCTCAAACCAGGAAATGAAAACCCATTACAGACACAATTAAAGAACTGAATAAAGAACTGAAAAGCAGCTAAAGAACAATGGGTTTTGGTAAAAATGAAAAAGAGATAAAACTGAATCAATTATCTAGCAAGAAAATACCATGAACTCCACCACTAATTCTTTGTATAGATGATTGTACATATAAGATTGTCAGTTCACAGATACCTGAAGAAGAATCTGTGGTTGAAAATGTTCATCAAAATTCCAGTCTGTCAAGCAACGCTGCTGTATCTTTTTTATTTCTTCCAAGTAATTTTCCAGACTCACCTCAAAATACACCAAACCAAATTAATGTATATCAACATTTTAGTGTCAGTTGTACTAAATTAACTGTAATGTTGTTGTTTAATAGACAGTATCACAGGTTGCATGACAGTTAACTGCATAATGCTGCATATATGAGAACCCGTATGGCACCATTTAATAAAAAATACAATTACTCCCAAGGGTTTTTAGTCTCAGATTTTTTTTATGGCAAACATAATCTAAATACTTTTATTATTAGCTTATATGTTTCTGAGTTCTGTAAGCAATTATAAGTATTTAAACATGTCTTGTGATGTAATTTTAAAACTGCTATGTTTATGCAGGGGTGTATGGCAGACAGGTGATTCTGAAGACGCCAACCTACACAGTTTACTAGTCTGACACAGTTTGACATTTTCTTTTAAACTTTCATGTTTGTATTTGACCCCTGGTATTCAGTAAGACCAGCACAGAATTATTATTAGCAGTTTCACTGATACCCATCACCTTGGAATTCAAAGAAAGTGATTTCAGTGCTTAAAAGTTACGGCACTATTTGCCAGACATCACAACATTAACATTTGCATGCAGCACTGCAAAGGAATCCCAAGTAACATGTCCTGGCATTGAACAGTATCTTCTGTTGCCTCGTGTAAAGCTTAGTTGATTCTACTCCTCACACTTACCATATCAGAAACAGGAAGATTCAATTCTTTGTTCAAAAGAGGATCAGCCAGACCATCTCTTCCATCTTTGCCATTTATTTCTGTATGCCCTGGAAATTGAAAGAAGAATTTTAAGAATTGTTCCAGAAATTTCAGCCCTAAACACTAAGGTCAGAGTAATGCAATTTCTTTAGCCTCCTTGATGAGACTGACATAAAGTTGAAACTTCATTTTATGACACTGGTCCTATAAATACATGATCAGCTCTGCTACCGTTCTTTCCTAAAAGAGCACTTTAAAATCCAGGGACAACAAGTACCAGATAGTTAAATAAAATTTGAAAAGAAAAAAGAAAAAGAACACTTTATAAAACCCACTCAAATAATTCTCTTTATCTGACCTATGCTAGCCTTGCATAGTCAAAACTATTAAGAATATTCTCAGAAATATCCTCCTGATTCATACACAAAGAACCATTTTTCTGAGTACTTTAACAAGCAGTCCTTTGCACAGATGACATTAAAATACAAGGCAAAATCAAATGTTTTGACATGTTCATACATTTTTGAAAAACACAAATTTTAAATTTTATATTAATTTGGTGTGTAGAATTTCATAAGCTACTGACTGAATATTAGTTCTCCTGAGGATCTGACCAGTCATTCCATTGTTACAATGAGCATCTGATAT
This sequence comes from Pachyramphus minor, assembly GCA_013397135.1. Lineage (NCBI taxonomy): Eukaryota > Metazoa > Chordata > Aves > Passeriformes > Tyrannidae > Pachyramphus > Pachyramphus minor. The sequence continues at coordinate 1,439,157 of VYXB01010511.1, forward strand.
GAGTAGGATCACATGGGGACTTTAACTTCTCTATTCTCTTAATTTTTAAAAAATAATTTCCTTTTAACAGAATCCTTTATGTCCTGAGTAATGGTTTTAAAACAGGATAGATTCATAAGCAAGAATTTTTTTACAATGAGGGTGGTGAAAGACTGGAAAAGGTTACCCAGAAAGGTAGTGGATGTTCCATTCCTGGAAACACTGAAGGTCAGATTGGACTCTGAGCAACCTGATTTAATAGAAAATGTCCCTGCTCATTGCATGCAGGTTGGAATAGATGACCTTTAGAGGTCCCTTCCAACCTAAATGATTATTCTATGATCATGTACCTGAAGGTATAGTTGCTTAAATTTCTACTTTTCTGGCATCCCCCCAAAAATAATCACTTGTTTTAAATGTTACTTCTTGGCCAACACTTCTCCTTTAATCAGGCCAACAACTTTTCATTATGTTAGAAACCGCAGGAGAAAATTTAGAACTTCAGACAATTCATTTTGTATTGTCTACAACTGTTAATGTTGTAGTACAAAATAGCTTTTGTCCTTATTCTAGTATTCCTACATAGTTACTCGATGTACAGACCATACAATACTTGAAAATTTTGTGATTTGTACAAGGAAGAAAAATCACATCCCTGCAATAGCAAATGATATGGTAAAACAAATAGTGGATTTGAATTCTTAAGAGGTAATGTAAATAGAGAGCTTTTTACCAGAGCCTCTTGGAGATTTTCCATTAAGCTTCTTTTCCATAAGGAAGAGTTGCCTCAGCTGTCTTGCAAACATGTCTGGATTATCCCAAGGGATAGAAGACACTTCAGAATCCCCTCCAACCATAGATCCAGAGCTCTCCAGGAAACCAGAGTCACTCAGACAGGTCAGCTTCAGGTTTTCAAAAGTAAATACTCTAAAGGCTCTTTCTACTTCAGCCCAACTCAGAAGTTCTAAAAAAGAATTACAATCATTAACTGAAAACATCCTTACAGCTCAGCAGAAGATAAATAGAAGACTATTTAAGTGCATTGTTCTTGGCAACTCTGCAAAAGACAACAGCAATTTCCTTAATGGTATTGGATCAACTTATGTGGGCTACATTTTACACTGCATTCAAAGTTGAATACTTCCAAATTGCAAAATGATATGCCTAAATATTAATCCATCTTAAATGAAGTGGTTCCTACATTTGAATACCTTCTGGCTCATTACCTTTATATAAATGATGTTGATTTAAAAATACTGAGTAGACATTATCAAACCAGTTAACTACTAGTGATTTTCAGTTCATGAAACATTTTTATTCTCTGTAGCTTCTCAAACAAGTAAGAAACATTTTTTTCTCTTCAGACAAAATTTTACACATGATTTACACAGAAGTATGCCAGGTGCAAAGGCAATAATGAATCCTGTTTATGGTTATGCATAACTGCCTATATAACAGTGATAATCACGCAAGGGACTGAATTTTAAGACAGGTAGTAAAATGTCCAAATCAAATATAGGGTGTCTTCATTTGAAGTATTTTCACTTCAGGGTAGTTAAGCACCCAAGCATGTCATACATCTCAAAAATGTTGTATATCTCATCTTCCATTCAAAACAATCACCTTCTTGACACAAGTGAAGACATTGCTAGCTAAGTTACCAGATGGGAGAGTTTGGCATCATAGTATAGTCCAGTAAAGACCAAATTTAAAACTCATCAGCTGGAATGCAGGAGCAATACTGAATACGTTATATAGCTTACTGTCCAAAACGAACATACCAACAACTAGAAACAACACAGCACGTGTAAATTAATCCAACCCCTGGGACTTCAGGATGAAATAGCTGGGAAAGTACCTTCAAATCCTGTGCCTTACATGATGATATAAATGTAACCATGGGGATTTGCATGTTTATACTTCTTAGTAGCCTGGAGAGGACTTTTGATACTACCTTAGGGTATTTATGTAGGCTTTGAGATTGTTTCCCAGTGTACTTCACGGCAGAAAGCATTCCAAGAAAAGGTAACTGCAGAAGTGATTATGGCTGAAGAAGTGAATGTATTCTTGGTTTGATAAAGGTACTGTTATAAAGTAGTTTCATTATTAATACCAACAGCTTACACAAAACACATTCTGAAAGACATTTATTGTTCAATAAAAATTGCCTCCCTAAGATATATGTGCTTCTCCTCCAAAAGGGTGTGGATAAATAAATATACAATTTACATCAGTGTCTCTCAAAGTGCATTACACATCCTAGGATCAAATTTGCAATTTTTACAGCTTTATCTTCCTTAGATTAGTAATTGTTTGTATGTTTGTAAATATAAATAAATAAAGGAGTTCTAACATACTTCTAGCTCTTACTCATACAGTATTTAATACTCATATAGTCTTTCCCATTAACTGTGAAACTGAAGTCTGAAATTAGTGTTAACTTGTGTATAGTAGGCTATAAGTATCTATAAGCAAGAATGTGAAAACGGAAAATTCTGCAAAGGCTTTTGGCAGTTGAAAAAACTTGTCCCAAGTGCCTTCTTGCTATTTAATAGGATCATCAACCAGAAGAAAAAAAGAAAAGAAAGGTATATCAATGAAAACAGTTTTACCACTGGTACAATAATGCATGAGCTCGTGAACTCTAGCCAAGTGTTTAGTGTTATTTTTAGTTGAAGGAAAGGTGAAATGGGTAAGTTCTGTAAGAGGCAGTTTATCCATCATTTCACGCTCAATATTTTCTGGATTTAAGTTCTCCGGGGCCTGGAACAAAAATGAAAGTACCAGAGTTAAAGTAAACATTCTCACTAGTGGATTTCTAAAAATTATGTTTGAATAAAGAATTCTTTTTATAGCAGAAGGTACTAGCATATGCTCAAGTCAGTTGAACCTAACATTAAATTTGAGCACGTGCTCACAGTGTGGTTTTGAATCACGGTGTCAGATATTGTAGGCAGAAAACAAAATTAACACATAAGAGAATGACTGACAGCATAATAACAGACATTTGTTAGAATTTGCCTGTGCTAGCTAGACTCAAAAATACAGAAATACGTACTGGTCTATTCAGAGTGGCAGAAGGTTCCTTCCATGTACCTTTCAGCTGGTCTACACTATTCTTCATAGTAATGAAATCTGTAAACTCATTGATCAGTCTGTGACAGGCATTTATTGTTTCAGACTTCCTGGTATCTTTCAGTTTCACTCTTTTTAGTATTACACACTTATAGTACTTTTTCTTGGACTGCATATTCCAAATCTTTTTCCTCTATCCATTCCTCAAACATTGTGCTATATCCTGAATTTCTTCTTCAGCAAGTACATAAAATACATCAAGCATATGCCTGCTAAGACCATCTCTCTGACATTACTCAGTCCTCCTCTCTGCTTGATACATCCACTGTGTGTCATCTTGACTTGTTTCTGAATACTGTTCTAATCAATAGTTGTTAAACATTCCACAGACAATCTGTAATTCATGAAGCCAGGCAGACACATCTTAGCTGTGAAATCTAGAACTGTGCTATCACTTGTATCACCTTCAGAGAATTTTCAAATTTTAATGGTACAACTACACCTTGGCTTTGGAAAAAATTGATAAATTCGCAGTGGTTTTTTGATTCAGAAAGTCTGGGAACTGTTACTTTGCAATAATGCCAAACCTTGCAGTCTCTGGACCTTTCTGCCTTTGTTAAAATTTGGCAATATCTTGGTTATACACTATGCTCCAACTCTTCAGCTAATCTGAATATACTTCTTGTGTTCATTAACAATTCCATATATTTTCTTATGCTTCTCTACATTTTATTATTCAATCTAGTGTACCTGCTAAATCACCATGATCAAATTAGAGACTAATTTTCCACAGTTTCATCCGTGTTTGACTACATTAAATCAACAGAGTTCTATAATATCTTTGATCTTTATCAAAGGTTAAACATTCTGATTACTAACGCAACTAGATCACTGAAATCAATATGTTTGTTATCTACATTTGAAAGGTGTCCTCTGTCATTAACTCATTGTTTCTCAAGTAAACTAAACACATTGGTGTGTCCACTCAGTAGAAAAAACCTAGGCCATGCTTTTCTGCTGTGTAAAATGTTCCATCCCTTGTAGTGCATTGAGCATTCATTGCCTGTGGGCTCTGGAAATGTTTCTATGCACTATACCTTCAGCAGGTGCAACCGCTGAGCCAGGGTATCGTGGTAGTTAAATAACAGAGGGTACTGGGGGGTGACAGTCTTTTCTTCATTGCACTTAGAAGAAAAGTAGTCATATAGATTCTGTTAGAAAAAAGAAAGAGTTATTACACCCCAATAATGAGATTTTTTTGTCATTTTAGGAGATAAACAAAAAACAACACAAACCTTTTTTTCACTCAAAGGAAGTGAAAGAGAAGGAAGAACAGAGACTATATGATCTGCAATGGCGTGACGAAACCCATCTGCCTGAGGCTCTTGTACCACCAGACTAGGTGGTGTAAGATCTTCTTCACTGGCAATAACCTGGCAGACATAATATATGTTAGCTTTCATTACAGTATTGACTGCTGCTTACCTTTATTAGAACTACCAAGCAAATCCTGCTATAAGCTAAGCACACATCCATAAATTTTGCCAGGAAAGAAAACCATAATTTTTTTTCTACGGGTAGCAAAAATACAATTTCCCAAGTTAGTTCCTGTCCAAAACAAAGATTATGGAAAATTGAATTGTTTTCTCTTATTATGCACTTTTGGAAGGATGAGAAGAAAAATATTTCAACATGAAATGTTAAGAATTCTGAATTAACACAGGTAATTAAAAATTGATTATCTATTAGGTGTTGGACTTGACTTTGAGTATGCTTGCCTGAGTCTATTTTCAGATTAAGTTACAAACAGTAAAAACCCCAAAATTGTTCAGAAATTTTACTCCTAAAGGAAGGAGAATTTCTAAATCATATTGTGGGACTTCTGAATTATACACTGTGCCTGAACTCAACAGAAGTCAGATCTGTCTAGTACTAGAATTGACATATGCCACTTCTATGTTAAGCCTGCCTTGTAATAAGAAATTACATCTTTTACCTCATTTAATTGTATTTGTAGTCTTCAAAAATTAATTGTGGACTAACAATGTATATGCAGGCTAAGTGCACACTATGAAAGAAAATCAAAGACATCACTTGGGCCTTTTGATTCCTTTGTATTGAACCTCCTTGCTCAGTCTCATATTTTTGGCTGAAACAGAGGGATTTATTAATCTTTGACCAATTCATTATATGAGGTCTAGGCCACAGAAATTAAACAGAGAACATTCCCACCTGTTCCAACATGCAGCTCAGCATTAAGGGTACAGAACAGTATTCCTCGGGAATCTGACTCAGCAAGTCATTGTAATACCTCATGTCCATGGAAGGAGACAAAAAAGAAGTTTCTTGAGCCGCTGTATTAAGAGATAAAACATTAAGATCTATTTATTCAGAAATGCCAACTTATATTCCAAATAATTTCTGCAAGTTTGCAGATGATACAAAATTGGGAGGAGCTGTTAACTTCCTCAAAGGCAGTGATGCCCTGCAGAGAGACCTTGATAAACTAGAGGGCTGGGCAATGACCAACAATATTTAACAAGTTTAAAAGGTTTAACAAGGGAAAGTGCCAGATTCTGCACCTGGGATGGGGTAACTCTGCAAGTACATCCAAACTGGGGAACAAGATGCTGAAAAAGCAGCATTGCAGAAAGGCATCTGGGGGTCCTGGTTGACAGCAAGTTGAATGTGAGTCAGCAGTGCCCTGGCAGCCAGGAGGGCCAATCGTGTCCTTGGGGACATCAGGCAAAGCATCACCTGTGGGTTGAGGGAGGGGATTGTCCTGCTCTGCTCTGCACTGGGGTGGCCTCACCTCGAGTCCTGTGTGCAGTTTTGGGCACCACAATATAAAAAAGACATTAAGCTTTTAGAGAGCGTCCAAAGGAGGGCAATGAAGGTGATGATGGGCCTTGAGGGGCGGTCGTATGAGGAGAAGCTAAGGGGCACTTGGTCTGTTCAGCCTGGAGAAGAGAAGACTGAAGGGAGACCTCATTGCAGTTACAACTTCCTCATGAGGGGAAGAGAAGGGGCAGGCACTGATCTCTTCTCTGTGGTGACTAGTGACAGGACCTGAGGGAATGGCCTGAAGATGTGTCAGGGGAGGTTTAGGTTGGATATTAGGAAAAGGTTCTTCACCCAGAGGGTGGTTGGGTACTGGAACAGGCTCCCCAGGGAAGTGATCACAGCACCAAGCCTGACAGAGTTCAAGAAGTGTTTGGACAATGCTTTCAGGCACATGGTGTGACTCTTGGGGCTGTCCTGTGCAGGGCCAGGAGTTTGACCTGATCATCCTTTTGGGTCCCTTCCAACTTAGAATAATCTGTGATTCTGTGAAACCTCAGACAATTTTTATTAAAAAGAGACTAACAAAGTTCATTAATGTAGATCATTTAAATCTGACTGTGACCAGGAACAGATAGAAAAGTTGATTTTCTAAAGAACTTGGTTACCACCACTGCAGTTTTCAGAGACTTATACAATGTATTCACTAAGAACTGATTCTCACAACATCTTCAGCTTACTGCACAAATAATTGCAAGGATTTGTGTTGTCACCTGAATAAATGGTTCAACAAAGTGAACAACTACAGATGAGTGCTTTAATCCTTTAAACATACCCTGTGACAAAATTGCTGTTGGCAGAACTTCTTCTGCTTTCCCTTTTTTCTTTGGAGGTGTCATGTGTGATGCTGATTCGACCTAAATGAACATAGACCAAAAAAATCAGAAACAATAGAGCAAGTAAGGATTGCAAAAATACATGGGAGACATTAGTTTCATTCAGATTTGGTTACTCATGCTAGACTAGATGCTAAACTTTTAAATGGAACAAGATAGTAAGAATGTAGTTTTATGAATGTTTTAAATGAGCATTCAGTAGTACTGCTACAGATGGAGTAAGTCCATTTTGTCTCTGCTACTATTACGTGCCCTAATAAGCCACTTCTGCCCATTTAAGTTTTTCCTACCATGAACAAAATAAGGAAACTGATCATGCATAGCACTAATAATCTTTTTTTGTTTGTTTGTTTGACAGTTGACAGATCTGTAACAAGACACAGTAGCTCAGTGCAGGCACATCGATCAGAGCTATTTAAGGAATTTTTACACTTACGATACTTTATGCTGGTATGATCCTTCCAATTATCTTGTTTCTGTTTTCCCAAAGCTCAACTTTTTTTTTTTCTTTTTTTCTTTTAGGTTTTAAATGCCAAAGACAAAAATCAAAATTTTATTCCCACAAAATTACTCAGAGCAATGGTCCAAAGTGAATTTTTGATTTGAAACTAAAGACAGGCAATTCCAGTCTATAAGCAGTTATTCTCTACAAGAATAGAAAGATCCTTGCCTCAGTTACAGATTGTTGCGCTGATTTGCTCTCTGACAATGTAGGCACATTAATAAAGTTGGTGTTTTCCAAGTAGTTGCAATGTTGCCTTTTCCAGTCCAGGCAATCATACATCAAACAAGCAATGTGTTCAAACAGCACAGTACCAAATGCAAGCTACGAGAGAAAATTAGATACAATGGATGAAGTTTGCATATAGAAGTGTCATGTAACTTAGTGACACAAGTCATTAGCTTTTTAATCAGCAGATCTACATCTGTTTATAAATTTTCCAAAGGATTTTTTTCTTCTAGTAATTCAGAATGTTTTGTAAAGTTATTCTAAAGACTCCTCATTTTTATTTGCCTTAACACTGCCATACCACAGTATGGACTGTATATTGCCTAACTGCTTTAGTTGTTGTAAAGTCTAACTTGTATTAACAGTAACTGTTTATGGTCTGCTATCTTGCATCTTCCATCTTTTTTTTGGATGGGAAGGCACAGGAGAGGAAACAAAGTATTTGATTTGTATAATATGTGTATGTTTTTACTAGTATTCAAGCTGCAGCATATTTGCAAGGCAACCCTGCCCTAGAAGGACAAAAAATAAAATCCCAACCAGGTAATCAATGTCTTTTCATAATATTTTTTATCTTTCTGTTGCCCTTTGAAAACAAAGAAAGTCTCAAGAACAGCACTCTAGAATCCATACTTGTGAGTGAAGGAATGTCAGCATACTGCCCAAATGTCCAAAGGGAAAGCACAGTATCTGCAAAAGTCTGACAAGGAAAGAATCATGGTTCTTGAGGTCATGTACAGTGGTTTTCACCAAAGCTTGGAAGGCATAAAAAGAATAATAGCAACTGCTATTTCAAATATTAGTACAAATACCAAAACCTCGATGGAGACCGCATGAAACACTCAACTTTCAGCAGCTTTAATGGATGTATTCTTGCCCTGTACATCCCAGACATTATGGAAAGGATGAAATTACTATAATTTTTAGAAAATTTCTGTCAACAGTCCTTTTCTGAGTGATTATTTTGCTTTTCTGAAAGAAGAGCAAGTCTCTTGTACTAAAAAGTTTGCCTCTAAGAGGTGGTTAACAACATTGGATCTCTTGATTTTAGTTTCCTAAAATAAAACACAGTAAAGAAGCACAGCTTACATAAGGCACTAAGTACAATAATGGATCCTTAAGTACTAAACATCTTTTTTTTTCTTCAACTCTGTGCCTCTTTATGGCACTTGAAAACAAGCACCGCAAATCACTGATCAGTTACGGAATACTTGTCTCAGTTTTCATAACATTTAAAGTCCAGAGGAGACAGTTAGGAAAGAAATTCTATTTGTGAAAACAGAATTTTCATTAATATTCTTGCACCTTTGTTTTCCCAATTAAATCCTCTTCTGAAGAATGGGTTAGTATAAAACCTTTCCATTCATATCTTACTTAAAAGATATCACTAGAGTACATAAAAAAAATCATTAAAATGTTGGAGTGTTTTGAATGTGCAATCTTGTAAACAAAACAAGATTTTTTACAAAGTCACAAGTAAAAAAAGCTGGTGTTACTCAATGGGATACAAGCAAAGTTTAGTGTAATTACAGTGTTTTGATTCAATTTGCTCGGTCCCTCCTCTTCTCAGGACAGACTGAGATGTTTGTCTAAAGTTCTCCAGGTCTAACCATTAGTGGCTCTTGAACAAGGAAAATACTTTTGAGCGTATTTTCCTTTCTGAAGATCTCAAATCTGAAAGCAGACTACTTGCTGTATGCAATACTCTATCATTCTTATATTCATGTCTAACAACTTGTCACAAGAGTTTTCTTTCTGTAGACTTGGATTTCAGAGACACATCAAGCTTGGACTCGGAGACTCTCCATGAAGTCCACAAGAACAGACTAATTCTATCCACCTATGATTTCAGAACTTATATACTCCCCACCCATTTTTTTTTTAAGTTAGACCTTATTCTACTTCTTTAGAACTCATGAAATTATAATTATAATCTGTTGAAACATTTTCAGTGACAGATCATTTTTCCTTTAATTCAGCTATAATACAGGTGCTTTCAGGATACCCACGAGTACAAATGTAAGATGTATTATGGGGAAGATAAAAAACTTATTTCCCAAAGGAGACTTTGCACTTTTAAAATTATACAAAGAGCATAATGATAAGCAATACTACAAGTAGCAAGCCTACACGTTTCTACAATTAAGGCATGTTTAGTGAATGCCTTGGAAACTGTTTTAAAACTCTTCTGCTGAGGCCTACAATATGAAGAAACTCCAAATCAGGTATTTTTATTCAAAGGACTCTTTGTGAATAAATGCTGAATAATCTTGTTGTATACACAGGAAATAATTTTTGTTCAAGATTGAAAATATACTAACTACGGTGGTTTATGTTTCAGAGAACACTGAGATAAAATTCCTGTAATTTCCAAATTGTTCTTAAACGTTACAAACCCCAAGGCATGCCATGAATTGTGAAAACAGAATGTACTGACCAGCATTTCACTATCAGACCAATCGGGGGGAAAGTCACTTTCCTTAACTAGGTGATGGAGCCTGGCAACATCATAGAGACTTGATCCATATTTTCCACTGTTCAGAACTGGCTCCAGGAATTCCCAAAACGTTTCCAGGTCTTTGTTAGCTTCATCTTCCTTTCTTTTCTCTGTTTCTACAACTAAAATTTATAAGTATTAGACAAATCATGGTACGTCTCCCTTTTACATAAAGCACAAATCACATATTAATCTTCTGTAAGTACTGCTGAAATATTCCCATCCTCAGAGTCTCAGCAAAACTCTGACACACAACTTTGGGATTAAAAAATTCCAGGACAATAAAACATCAGTAAAACATGGTAGTTCTTTCAGAAAAAAGAAGAAAGAAAAAAAAAGGAGCTCCGCTTCCCCAGTCACACCCCTACATCTCTCCCCCCAAAGTAAACAACAGCAGTGAACGTTTGAAACCCAGGAAATGTGAAACTCATAGGTTGCACTTTTACAAAGCTGCCAGCACATACCTTGGTGAACTTGTTATTTAAATATAGGGTAAGCAAGCCTCATCATCACAATTTTATTGGTTTGGAAATTGGGGGAAAAGAAGATTAGTTACAGTATGACTATGAATAGTAAGCCTAGAAATTGTATGGTTTCTATTTTTGCTCCACAGTAATGATCAATTTTTGAAGATGCACTATCTACAGTGAAAAAAAAGTTCTCTGTTAATGCCAACTTTATAATCACATTCTGAAACCATACTTTGATACTGTAATTTCACAAGGACAATAAACCTGCAGTGACTTGCTTTCATTTGGACTTATTGTTGCTCAGCACTTCTAAAACCTAAGTATGAAGGCCAAATTCTTCACTTGTATAATTCCAATAAATTACCCTGGGGGTTTAAAACAAAGCAACTCAGTGAGGCTGTGGACTCTTTAAAAAATGTTGGGGTCCTCAAGAGTTTCCAAGGAATATATGCCTCCTGTAACAGCCACTGGAAATGTTTGTCAGTTAGTGATATCGATGACTTATGTTCATTTGTGCTGACTTATGCTCATTTGTGTCATTAGCGTGACAGCTTATCTTTCAAATCCAGCCATGATCTCCTTTGCCTTTCTTCGTAAATTTAATTATTCATGTATAAGCATACTATATTGCCCATATTAAACAGAACAGTCAGTTTTCTTCCAGATTATTATTCCCTATACTGTCAAGAATATTTTGCATTTGAATCACACCCCATTATTCCAATACCCACGACAATATTGAATGGTCCCAGACCCAGCACCAAGTCCCTTAAGTCCACTCCATGTATCCCACTATTTGATAGTAAACTTTTAACAGTTACTCTGCAGAGGCCAAGCCTTTGGAACAATGCTGCACCTACTATACATTTACTTTCATCTAGACCTACCTTGCTCACTGCGGGCCATGTGATTCTTATTTAAATCCAAACATACAACACACACTACTACTCTGTCAGAAGGTCAACACTTCATTTTATAAGGAAATTAAACTTGTCTGACATGATTTGTTCTTGAACAGCACACACTGGCTGTTACTCATCTCATTTTTTGAAGTAGTTAAAAATGATTTCTTCTAGTATTTTCCAGAAACAGAAATTAAGCAGATTACAGTGCCTTGGCTGTGTTCCTTTCTCTTCTTCCTCACAGCTCTTTTCCCAGTCTTACTTGGTCTTTATGAGTTCTCAATTGTAAATGAGAGTGGCAGGCAGATCTTTAAGTAGAATACAATTTAAGTTAATCTGAATCAGTTGAACTGAAAAGTTCTCTACCTTACACTCAGTTATTTTAACTATTACTCCACAATTTCAAGTTGAATCTTTCTGCTATCAGCATTAATTGTGCTTAGTTGTAATCGTCACCTGTCTGCAATGGTATTTGCAGTGACAACAGATTAGCCCCTCCCAATACAAAGGACAGCAAGAAGTGCAAAAAGTCCTCCCAAAACATTAACTGCTGTCAGCTTTCTCAGGACCACCCCTTACAGTTCTTCCTCTCTGTTGAGCAGCAGACAAATATTTTCCTTGGTACACCTCCTGCATTCCATTTTGTGTCTTGACATTTCCAATTTTGTGCCAATAGGTTCATAATAAACATATATTCTTCCTATTGACCTGAACTATTTCTAATTCTTAAATGCTTCCTTATGCCTGAGGTCCACAAAGAACGCATGGTTTAGCCAAACTGTTTTCTTTCTATGCATCCTATTCTTTCTTAGTAATGAGGAAAACTTGCATTGCTACCTGTAACACTACTTACATAAGATACTGTCATGTATAATCACGATTTTCCCCCTTTAAAATATTTTATTTACGAACTATCTATGTTTCCCAAAGTCTTCCTGCTACTGTATATAAAAGATAAAGAAATAACTTTGGAAATATTTGGGGAAAGCTGCCCCTACCCTCTCTCTCACCCCCAGTAGGTGTTGTAAATCAAATGAAAATAAACCAACCATGCTTTTTGGTCTTTGCACTTTCAAGAATCAGTAAGACATTACCTTTACATTTTACAAATCCTAAAAAAACTGTAAGAAGCTACAAATTATATTTTCTACTCATTATCTTCTCAGAGATAAGATCACTGATACAACAAGGTCAAACATGGCATTACTTTTTTGAGTTCATCAGTTGGTCCTCCATGATTATCTCAGTCTCAACCCTAACTCATACCACTGATCCCCTCTGATACCCTCTGGGCCAGGACATTCAGTCAGTTTTCAGTTCAAATCAGTGTTTGCTTATTCGGCTTCTTTCTAAGGAGACAGTGACAAAGATCTTACTGAAGTCAGGGCAGACAACATTCACTGCTCTCTCCTCACCTATCAAGACAGTCATATTGCCATAGAAGGTTATCAGGATGGTTAAGAATGACTTCCATTAGTACATCCATGCTAACTGACCAACTTCTTGTCCTTCAAGTGCCTGGAAATTGTTTCCAGGCTTAGCTGTTCCATCATCTTCCCAGACACTGGGAAGCGTCTGAGTGGCCTTTAGATCCCTGAGTCCTCCTTCCCACCATTTCTGAAGATAGGACTGACACTGGCTTTCCTTCAGTCCTCAGGCACCTTTTCCAATTGCCATGTTTGTTCAAAAGTAGTTGACAGTGGCCTTGCAGTGACATCACAGCCAGCTCCTCAGTACGCCTGAGTGCATCCCATCAAGTCCATGGACTTACATATGTCCAGTTTGCTTAAATAATCCCTGACCTGATCCCCTTACACCAAGAATCTTGTTCCAGACTTTCCCCTGTCTCTGAAGCCTGGAATTTCCAAAGATCATTCATAATTACAAGCACTTTTTTTTTCTTCCAAAGTTCTTTAACCACTCACAGGGTGGCTGCTTGCTGGATTCAGTGGAGTTTATTAGAATCTTTCTCGTACTGCAGAGCCCAAAACTCTGTTCTCCTGAGAGCTGAGTAACAGGGAATAACCACTTCCCTTGACCTACTGGATATGTTATTGCAGCTCAGTATGGTTGGACACCACTGATGACAGAGATTTGGCTGGTTGTTTACCAGGATTCCAGCTCAAGAGAGGTGTTACAGCCTGGGGACAGCTGAGGACAATTACAGAGCATTATTCTGTGGCATATTCTTCTGTGGCTGGGGCCACAGTTCCAAAGTAGTCAGTAGTGCACTTTCCTTGAAATTACCAAGTGATCAAGATTTCTTAGAAATGCACCTTCTTAATTATTCAGAGAAGTATACATTTGATAAAATGTTCTTTGGTGGCTGCTGGAGAAAACGATGGCTGCAAACACTACCTATTTAGCCAGTCCCTCTTTCTGCTGTCCAGATTTTGGACTGGCAAACCATTTGGTTTGGTGACCAAAGGCAATACCATTTTGGCTCTTGCAAACACAGCTGCTCACCATTAGCATGCACAAACACAAGGCATGGAGAGGGAGAAAAACACAGTTAGAACAGTCTTTGCTTGGATATAAAACTATCTCCTTTCTATACATTTTTTTTTTAATGTCCAGATTACCTTCAGATGAAATTAAAGGTTTTCCTTGAGGTGTAGTTTCTTCCAAGTGTATCTGCAATGGCTTGTAATTCTCAGAAGAAATTTGAATTACACTTGAAATGTTAATCCCAAGCTCAGCCATTACAGGCAACAGCTGAAGGTTGTGGAAATCCAAAATTATAAAGTAATGATGGGCACCATCATCTGGTTCATCATCTGTTCAAAATACAACAAAAACAGATTAGAGCAAGTCCATTCAACAGCTAAACAAAATTAGTTTTTTCCTTGACTACACAGAGTAATGTAAATGAAGGTAATTTCTTTTATAACTTCATCGGGAAAATAACATATAAGTTCAAAAACTTTATGTGCATTAGACTGAAGTCTTCTGCACCAAACCACCTACAACATAGCAGGAAGAATACAAGTCAGAAATAATAATTGTTTGGAGAAACACCAAGAGAAAAACTGGAGAAGCTGATTATAATCAGAATGTTGTAGCAGCATTTCTGTAATTGCTTCTCTCTAAGAATTTTAGTGTCAGGACATACTCACATGCTCTAATGGTAGTTTAAGCTATCCTATTTCATCCTGTATAAAACTGGCCACGAAGCACACACAGACTAAGTTACTGTATCTTAAATGAGCAATTACATGAGTCAAAATAATTTCGAAGGATTAGATGCAGGTATGAGCTGACTCACTGCTGACTGTTCCCCGCCCAACCGGTTCATGTTTGCTAGGTGTGCTTCCTGTCAAAATCCTCATCAGCTGGTAACACCAGCTCACACTAGTCCTTTTAGCTGGCCAGAGGCATATCCAAATTCTTCTTAGAGTGCAGATGAGAAATTTCATTGAGTGCCTACACTGTTTGGGCTTATTAGTTATGTAGAAATATGCACAGTAACATTTCACTACCAAAGCAAAAGGTTAAGCATTATATAAGCAAAAATGAGCCCTCTAGAAGCTTGACTCTAGTCTAAGTTAATTGTTTAGTTTCCCTTTGTGGCCTACAGAGAAATATAGGTATTAAGATAAGTACCAGAAGATTTAATTCATTCAGTATGGTTATTTATTTTAAGTCATTAGAAACTGCCTGCTGAAGGTCCTGTATCTCTTCACTGATTCTGAAACACGTAGAGTTAGTGCAGACTATCCTATACTAGAAATCAAATGCAGTTTTATACTCTCTTTAGCATTCAGATTCTTTCTTATGCCTACTAACACATCACACATCTAAGTCCTTTAGCTACTTCTCAGCTCATGGGACTCATGCATTCAAGGGAGAAAAAAAAAGGTAACCTGGCACTAACATTTGCCTGTGCTCAGGTTTATAGCCAGGAATGTGCAAATACTGCTACCACATGGAGCAGCAGGGTCTTTGTTGCTTGAAACATTAGATAAACATTAAAGAACATACAAATTTGGAGAAAGACTGACTGAGGAAGCAGCCACCACAGTCCAGCACATACATGGCATAAAGAAAAAATCAAACCCAGAAGAAAACTATCCCATTATATAACTGCTAGCATTGAAACTGAAATACATAATTTGATGCCTTGGTTACTGTAGGAAGAAAAGGCATGGGCACATACAATTACTTAATATCAATAATTTCTAACAAAAACCCCAGATGTCTGCCCAGTCACTTACAGAGATAAAAAAATTCCAATTATCATGGCAAACGGATAATAATCACTCAGTTCTAATTATCAGTGACTAGTCCACACTCAAAACAGGAAAGACATCAATGCAAGTAATTGCATTGCAAAAGCAGAAATATCTAATTTCAAAAAGGTGAAAATGCATTAGAAATTAATAATAAAATGACTGTTAGCTACCAAAACTACCAGACACAGACTGTCTTTGAGTTCAAGGCATGGTTGGTTTTGTTTCATTTTTTTTTTCTTGATACAGCTATATTAAAACAAATATAAAGAGGGGAGGTTTACACTGGATATTAGGAAAAATTTTTTCACTGACAGGGTTTTCAACTCTGCTTTTATAATTTATATTTATAATAAATAAAAATCTCTACTTTATAATACAAGGAGAAAGCCACCTCTGGATACTGCTACATCTAGTTATTCTGAAATCTTTATGTGAGAAAAGTTTTCTGTAGGACTTGTTCAGCTACTTTCTTTGGGTGTTACATATGCTAAAACATTTTGATTTTGACATGTTACATGTATCTTACTGATATTTTATTTTTTGGACTGCACAATCTATTCTAATACTGAGCAGAACACAGTGCCCTCTTCAAACATAAAGTGGCAATGTTTTGATATTGCCAAATAGATCTTGACTTTTAAATGTGGAACACAACAAAGTACTCCAAAGCTAGGTTGCAAGACTTCTAGCAAGTTCATCTGGATTTTTTCATACCAATGTACTGGTCTTTCTCTTCCACTTCTCCATGGCGTCGTGTCAATTGGGTGTCCTTTTTATCAGAGGCTGGAGCTACTGACTTTTTTCGTTTACTTCCTTTTTCAGCTACCTTGTCAGGAGGTTTAGCTTTTTCTTTTTCCTTTTGTTGCTGTTCTGCCTGACAAGATGAATAAACAAAGTTGTCATTGTAGCCTTTGTGCAGAACAAAGATTGTTGAAAAACTTTAGTGATTCAATTTTTTTATTGTAATATTTTCCCCTTCCGGCAACTATAACGTTGATGTGGCAAAGCTATCTTGAACCTCCTGCTTTATGCTGCTCAAACACAACATTCAGTTTATTATATTCTTACTCAATCATAGTACTAAGACTTCACATTAAAAAGGAACTGCAAGAGCTAGTCAGACATTATACCTACCAAACCAACAAAATGCATACAGGTAGAAAGATGAGTAAAGAATCACTGTGCTTTAGTTACTGGCACTACAGCACTTGCATCAGCCAGAACCTTTCCTTGAACTGAAAGGAATTAAGGCAAAAAGCCAGCACCTGTTAAGTCTTTAACATCTCTGTTACCACTCTTAAGTACGATGTAAAATGGTACCAGCACTATTTTTATTTGATGTAAATATCTGTCTACTATGAACTAGAACCAAGAGTCTTGTGCTCATTTCACACAGGATATTATTTAGCCATTCTCATTATTTTCAAACAAAAACATCTACATTAAGCTCTACTCAGTAATTTAAGAGTACAGGATGAAAAAAATATTTTGTAAGTATCCCTGAGCCTCACACTATAAATCCAGAAAGTCCAGAGTCAGTCTAAAATTAAATTAATACAAAACATACTAAGGTAAAGTGAGATGTTGTAGGGCAAGAAAGCCTCCACCTTATTTTTACCCAGCGGAAGTACTATGTTAAAACTATGCAAAAATTACATTTCAGAATTATAAATCTAAATTAAAAGAAATAAAAATGTATTAACTTAACTTACAATCCTGCTGGTGTCACTTTAAAGGCTATTAAAACAATGAGAAAAGCCTTTAATGCAAATGAGAAAGGGCAGTTAACTCTACACAGTTGCTTTCCCTAGATCAAGATGAAAAGCAGACTTTCAAGCTGCTGGAAGTTGTGGAAGTTGTATTTACTTCAAATTCAAAATCAAAACAGAAAAATCTTTTCCCGCTTTTCCCTTCCTTCATGCATTCCCTTTCTGTAAAATTTACAAATGCCTTTGACAGATTCTTGAAACTATTTGCACTGTGAAATGAAGGATTTGGAGGCTTTCATTATTTTCCTTCAAATTTGTTCCACTTTGGACATTTCAAACCAAAAAATTTTGATAGTACTTCTTTGAGCTCTAAGCTGATGAACACACCAAACAGAAGATACGATCATCAGGCCACAAAGTTCACAATCAACTTCATCTATTGCATCTGCATAATTTTAAGTCATCCTCAAATAAGCAGAGACATTTCTGGACTTGCCCAGATTCTAACCAAGAACACCACTTGACCAGGGAAATAAAATTAGAGTTACGAGACTAATCTTGCCAAATCAAAGCTAAAGACTCCAATTCAATATTGAAGTGCCCAATCTTTAAACTTAAAATTTTTGTTTTAAACTTTACTTATCAGAATTGACTGATATATAAGAGAAAAGCAATTTATTTTTAATTTACTATAAACAATCTGCTCTATAACTTCAGACTCTCAATTCCTCTTCCAATTGAAAAGACATTATTTTCTCATACTATTCATATATTTATGTCTTATGCTATCATTTCCTAATCAATAGTATTCTGTGGGAACAGGACACAATTCTAATTTAATCACCTAGCATTTAATGTTCTTGTGGTTGTGTGCTATACCTCATCCACCAACTATTCCCACAAACAGAATTGTTGATAAAGAAATTTACGGACTTTTCAAATATACAGAATCCACTAAACTGCTTTCTTCTTGCGTCTTTTACATGCATAGAGTGCTCAGCTCTCCATGTCATCACACTTTACGTTATAGTTCTTGATAATTAACAGGCTAAACTTACATCATATGACAATCATATGACTCTCTGATAATGGTCTTCAGTTACACAAATGTTTGATCGGAAAGGATTGTATCGAAACCAACTGTTCAGTAAGTTGTTGAAATGTGCCACTGACAACTTTAAAAGATATTAAAAAGCAGCTAAAGGTCTGATCTGTGATTCTGCACAAGCTTGGTGAAATTCCTTCTAGAACACATGAGCAATTTGACTGAGGCAATCTTGGAGCTAGTGATGATCTTGGAGGACACATGGAAGCAAGTTTTGGGAATACTGGAAAATGTGGTATGCGGTTCTGAGAAGCAGATTTCAAAGTATGTACTATTATGAGAGAGTTCAGAGGAGAGGAACACGCATAATCAAAAACTAGAAACCATGACATAGATTTGGGTTTGTTTAATTAAACGTGTGATAGATTTCCATAGAATGCAGGGTAAGAACTGTTGATCCCATATCCAGTCAGAAATGAAACAGTAACAAGTTTAAACAACACTATGGTTGATAAGACAAGAAACCTTTTCCAAACAAGTCCCTTGCAGAGATAATTCAGCAGTAATACTGACTGCCATTGAACAGTGAAAGCACAGCAGCAGAAAGTTTTAAGAAAAGGTTCAACAAATATCTGCCAGGAATAGTTTATGAAAATATTACTCTGCCTTGGTGCCAGAGGAGGGAAGAGATAACTTCTCCAAATTCCCTTCAGAGAGGAAATTCTTAACAATAACTTATTCACAGTGCTGCTCTCCATCTATCCTTGATACCTCTCAAGTAACAACCTCTCCTACCTTTACTTCAGGAGAGATATACTCAGATGAAGCCAGTTTGTAGCTCTATTTTCTACTGGATCTAAGACTCAGCTAAGCCATTACTAGCTCTCACTCTAGTAGAGTTCTTGCATAGCATTTTTTATTTTCTTTCTTTTTTTTCCACTTTCTCACTGGCATTTGGGTAATTGAGAGCTTTATCCACAAAATCTAATTAACTTAAAAAGATATTTCTAGTCACATTTCTCTTTGATTACTGTTCTATGAAGCCAAACATGAGAGAAGAGCTGAATTTATGGAAGCAACACTAGAAGTATCTTCAAAAACTTAATTAGGCATCCTCCCTAAGGCATACTGATATACCTTCTTTTCAGCTTCTCTTCTCTGAAGGTCCCTTTGTTTGAGACAAAGCAGTTGAAATTTCAGCAGCTTTCCAGTTAGTGTAACAGGAATTTCTGCACCGCTGTCCAGAATGGCTTTGGCTAATTCTATTACCTGCAGAGGAAAAAAAAAGAAAAAAGCACAACAAAACTATTACTCATATAGTTTTAATACTCCATTTGACACACACTTTGAATGATGAAATGAAATACACAATTGTGTGGGTCAAAATGGCCACACTTAAAGAAAAACAATGTATCAGTAAGATGCACAGCGATCCTTTGGTTCTGAAGACCTCAAATGAAATCATATCAGCTATAGTATGAGATAAATCTAGAACAGAAAAAACTTCTACAATTTATGCAAAAATCAACAGACACAGAATTGTCGCAGGAAAATGTAATTTTTTTTTTAGATTTTAAACGAAGAAGCAATGTTGAGCAACTGCTTATTATAAAGTAATAAATTGAAAAGCACGTAACAGATAGCAAATCAAGCGGAATAGTTTGGAGTACTGTTTACAAAGTGACTAGTGTCTGAGGCACTAGCTCTGAATGAAAGATAACAACTTCAAGGGAATTTGAGAGGGTCTGTCTTGGTAAAAACATACCCCCTCCCTGTGTAATTCTGATTCTGTTGGTATGCAGCCTAATTGGGGTGAAATAAGGCTATTGAGTTTTCTTAGGGCGATGACAGGAGCGGGAACATACAGCTGCATTGTCCAGATGTGTGGCATTGACAGGCTGTTTTATGACTATGTTTTTTACAGCTTGTTTCCACTAAATTTCATACAACTCACTAACATCTGGGCCGTTTTCCTTGGAGCCTCATAACCACTTTATTTACTGCGAAAAAAATAAAATAACATAAAAATACCATAAAAAGTTGTTATATGTTTCTTTTCACTTGTGCTGTCCCTGTAATAAAGTTTACCTATGGAGGAAGCGCTGTTGAGGAATAATATAACCATAATATTTTCCTACTTTTGTTTTTAAGCAACCATCAGCTTTATTTATGACCACGGGCTGAATTAGGTGTTACTCAAAATGGTCTGACATGTTTCTCTTTTCCCCTCTTGGAGCAATTACAGTTGGGCACATATGGTGTCAATTTTGCTTGCTAACATTCAGACAATGAAGGTGCACACTGCATGTCACTGAGCTGTGTCTTGTCTAATGCAAACACTACCAATTAGCTTTGAGCTTTCATAGCTCCTTGCCTAGTTTAGAAAATCTCACTTCTCAAGTAAAACCTAGGTACGCAAACGTAGCCACTAAAAGTGCTTCTCTGAATAAAACAAAGCCAAAATGGAATCCAGATTATTATATGTGAATTATTGTTTCATACAAACAAAAGGAAGTACAGAAAAAGAAATATCTTAAAATTCCAATTTTTTTCCTGAATCATATAACAGGGAGACAAACCAAAACATATGTATTTAAAAATCCTTCCAAAGTAATGCTTCCCTTCCAACAGAAATAAACCTGATTATCTCCTTAACATACACAAAAGAAGATACGTCATGATTAAGATCAGTTTTGCTCTACATATTTCATATTCAAAGTAAGACCACTTACTGGTCACTATCTCAACAAGTTAACCATAGAAGGCTTCTCAACAGATACCCACTGACTTCAGAGTCACAGCAGAAAATCAAGGATTTCTTAAGAGCAAGACTTAAAAAATCCCACAGACTGTAAGCACACCAGAAACTACTGGTCATTCCAACAAAAAATAGTCACTTGGAGCTAGCCACATGAATCTGTGCCCTGAAAGAAGGACACTTTGAGGAAATATCACAGTCATTTCCCTCAGAGAGAAAATTTCTCATATAGGTATTTTTTTGCAGCCTATGGAAAGTGATGCTTCTCAATGGCCTAATGTAGATGAGTTGCACATTTTTTGAAAGACAATAGAGGGGAAATGGAGGGATTCTGGAAGGACTCCTGAAAGTG
The DNA here is from genome assembly GCA_013397135.1 of Pachyramphus minor. Lineage (NCBI taxonomy): Eukaryota > Metazoa > Chordata > Aves > Passeriformes > Tyrannidae > Pachyramphus > Pachyramphus minor. Next base: position 1,460,583 of record VYXB01010511.1, read on the forward strand.
TATATATAGTAACGCATCTTGATGGCAGTTGCTGATTTATTGTTCATGGAAGAAGAAAAAAGCCGTTAGATTCTTAAAATACATTCTTCCTGAGAAGCTCAAAGCATTTTACCAGTCAAAAGCAATGCATCATGATTATTCCTACTCTGTAGTTAGAGAATGCAGAAATGAAGGGACTGGACCAAGCCCTATAGTGAGCTGGACAACTCCTGAGGGGGTAGGAAGGAGGAATTTTCTTACGTGAGCTGATAGAGAAGTATAAACCAAACTATTTAACAGAAGTACATCTCATGACTGTGGAGAGAGGTCAGACAAAGAAGACAATGAAAAAATGAGTGCAATACATTTGGCAATACAAAGAAAGCAAATAGTTTTTCATACAGAAATGTAAAATCTGCTTTTAGATACGGAAATTAAAAACAATCCTTCATCACTACAAAAGACAGAATGTAGATCAATCCATGCATGGCAGATAAAAGAAATGAAATTTATTACACATCCATATTTACTTCATCTGTGGTCCTCTGAGTTAGGCAGGCACCTGGCATAAATGTTAAGAAACTATAGAGCCTTAATTAAAAAAAAAAAAAAAAAAAAGCTGCGTGCAAAGATTTGGTAGGAATACAGAAGGCAGTTTTTTGGATACTATGAAGTGGATTCATTACAGATTGGCTATACTTCATCCCACCAGTGATGACGTTTTTCTTATGTGAGAAACCATGGAAACTTGGATAGACAAACTTAGTTAGGTAGGGCCTCTTTTCCTTTAAAGGAAGAGGAAACTTAGCATTCCTCACACAGCAGGGGTCACACTGGTGAAGTGCAGAAAGGCTTCAGTGATGCAGTATTTGATCTCATATGGTGGCAGTATGAACCACGCAGAGATTTAGCTGCCTGGTGCAAAGGGCATGTATTTCAAGCCACTCAAACACCACATGAGTGCTTGTAAGTAACACTATACTATTGGCAGATGTCAGCGCCATTGAGAGAGGAGATAGGTCTTACAAGTTAGGGAAACATTTAAAGTCAGAGTCTTTATGTTATCTTTCTTTGAAATACCTCTTTTTCAATATACAGAACCATTGTGGCTGCTAAATCATAATCAGAAAATTTTTCAAAAGGATAGATTACATTATTAACTTTCATAGCTTTATTACTACCTGGAAGCAGTAGCATTGCTTGCTATGGACAGTGGACAGCCCACTTCACAGTGTAGTTCTCCCACATCCAGGGTGAGCTTTCTAAAGCCCTGTCTTCCCTCTGGTTCTCAAAACCGTATGATATTCAGACCATCACATATGTCTCTTCCCAAAGAAACACAGTAGTTCTTCTAGGAACTAGAAGCTCGATAGCTAAAATCCCTTAGGAGCTGACACAGTTTAAGTCAATTTGAAGCAGGATAGCCTCATCTGTCAAGAGGCTACATGAATTACACAACCAAGTTGTTAATTACTCTTCCGATGTACTTTGCTGAACAAAGTAATAAAAGCAGAGGGAAAAAAGTCATCTTCACTTAGTACAAACTGCCATAAGTAACATGAATCCTTCATAAGTAACTTTCAAGACAGATGGGAAAAAAAAAGCTGCATGTGTCATAACAATAATTTTTTTTTTTGTCCAAAGAAGATTTCTTTACACATACCACTAACTATTTCTGAATCTGCCAATGTCGTTTCATGACTATAGCATACTACAGTCAATCATTCTGAAAGAATACAAGGAAGGATCTGAGCTAACTGAAACAACTTTTTTTCAGATCACACCTGAAGTGTGTTGAAATACAAATCAGTTTCTACTATCAGACCATTCTCCTAATTTCATTTTATCCCTCAGAAGCTCTTCCCACCTATGATGTCAAAAGGTCACTTGCTTAGTCATTATCCTTCTCTGAAATAATGACTCTCAGTTCACACAGAGCTGAAGGACTCACATAAATCAGTAAATCAACTGCATGTCTGAACAGACTGTAAAACTTTAGCTAAGCCAAATGAATAATTTTTGTTACTCAATGAAGATTGTACCAATATGTACTCTAGAGAATGAAAAAAAATTAAAGTGGATTTGATGACTCCTTCTACCCCTCAGAGTCCTTTTCCAGTAAACCCACTAAAATTAAGCAACACTGAGCAAATACGAATGCTGTTCATGTACTAAAGATCTGCCTTTCTATTGTGAAAATAATTCTCAGAGCAGCAGCAATGGCTGTGTGTACTCTGGAAAAATAACTTGTCACTCATATGAGTGAGTCTGTTTTTTGCCAAAACACAACACAGCTTGATCTGGTTAGCAGAAACCTATTAGAAAAATCCATTGTAAGAAGGTCTGTTCTTTAAACCTCTCTCTACAGAAAATGTGGAACCTGAGAGGATATCTTAACTGTTTTAAGCTCAACAGTGCAGAATGAGAACTTCTTCACACGTGTACAGTGTTCTGTTTCTTAGTGTTACTTAGTGCTGCTTATGTTTCTGGGTTAGTATCTAAATAATGTTTTAAGGAAGACACAAATGGTGAAATAACCTAATTTAAGTAAAACTGAGAAAATACATTGCATAAAAATTCAAATGACTTTTCATCTTGGCTTTATTACAGGAGCTTTCACCATCTATGATATGACATGTACCTACCATGGCTTCCTGACCATGCTAACAAAAAAACCAAACTACTTTAAGGGAAGTAAAGATACAATACAAATATCCAGTGATTTGAAAGATCAAGCATTAGCATTGCTATCTCAGGAAGGAGGAGTTTTATGCATAGGGAAGGTTTTATCATGCAACCTTCAAATATCTGGGGGTTTTTAACACTCTGATTGAAGGACAATAGTTGAAACAGCGTTTAAGTGATTTCTGAAGAACTCCTACAGAACCTAGATATTTTTAAAAAGAGAAAACAGGTCAGTCTCCTGTGATCTGTGCTCAGATGGAAAGATATATTGCTACGATCAAATACTGAAATGTTTATATTTCAGTGGTATGAATCTGCCCAGCAAATCTTTCCATTATAGAGTAGAATATTTTATGCTTCTTGAGAAGTAAATTGTCGCCAGTAATTTCAGCCAACTGAATCCAAACAATGAACACTACAAAGCTAAAGGATTTAGTCACACTTCTCTAACATTGCATCTGGCTAGGAAGAGAACCCAATCAGAGGTGGAACAAAAAGATTTAAGAAGCAAAGTTACCCCATTAACCCTTGTACTGGCAGGACTCATCCAGCTGCATCTTGCCAGAGCTTTCTAAGCCTCTTGGAACCTCAGAACTCTTGGGCCAGCAAGTCTCACCAGCCTTATCAGTTTGACACCACAAACTAGGCAGGATCTTTACACCTTGGTTCAGTTTTGCAACAGGGCTTTGGGCTTTTTTGTTTGTTTCTTGTTTATTTGTTTTTTCTTTGGTGAAAAAGGATTCTGGGATTAGCTACTCTACTTGAAAAAAATTTCATACTCTCTATTGTCCTTAATGAACCAATTATAGTAATCTGAAAACTTTGAAGGCAGCAAAACAGTAGACAGCATTTCCTTTGGCTCCTTCAGGGGGTTCCTCCACCACTTCAAGGATGACATTCTTACAGACATAAATGCTGCTTGCTCTAGTTACAGAGATATTTCAAAAAAACTTGCACAGAAAAAGCAGAAAATTTTATACCAAGTTGCATGTATGCAGGAAATCTTGTAAACTAGGAAGCAAATCCAAGGTCTCACCAGTATTCTAAAGCAGGTTTTAAATAGGTAGATGAATTACAAAAGGTATTAATTTTCTCTCCTAGAAAATAAATCACCAACAATTTGAGTTTTATGAATGGCCTCAAGTCAAATAATTACAACTAACAGTAGTAAAACAATCATGCATGTTTCCAGAATCCTAGAATTAGAGTCATTATTTTGAAATTAAATTATTAACATGCCAATTGTCTCATGTAAATAATAGAACCTGACCTCTTAGATTTTAGGAAATGGAAAATTAGAAGACACAGATTGTTTTCCTGCTAGAACTCAAGCCTTCCCCCCCTTCCCAGTTTTAGCATTTGTAAATCCTGGTACTTCTTACATGGCACATTGTTCCTGGAAAGGAATACTGAACTGGAGATATAGTTTAGAAAGTGATTGCAAACAACTACAAGTTATAGGACTGATTGGTTCGAGCAACAACATCTCAGTCTCATGGAACAAACAGATCCAAGTGGAAGGCATAGAATTTGATAATTCAAAGGACTACACAGGCCTCTTGATCATGCAGGGGCAACAGATGCCCTGACAATGGCAAAGGCCGATGCAAAGACATGCTAAACCTAAGCTAACAAATTCTTTCCTTAACATCCTTTTAAGCAATATTTGGATCCAGGAGGCAGTGTACTTAAACACTCCTCAGAAGACAAGACACTTAGTATCTCAGGTAAATGTACCACTTCATGCAGTGGGATCATACTATATTCTGTACTCCAAACTTGCAGAAGCTTGGTAAGAGATAGAAAAGAGCTGAAAACACGAGTAGATAATGCCCACAGCAGGATTTAAAGTCCCTTATCCTTCCTTGAAGCCAACACCTCCCTAAAAGGTATATTCATTTAAAAACAATTCCCGAGCGTTTCTTGAGCATTAAACCTCTGCATATCCAGCCAAGTCCTTCTGAATAAAATTCTCTTAACTTACATCCACGCAATGCCACTTGAAAAAGGCTGACTGGAGAACTGTTCCATTTTATTATGGTGTTTTAAGAGTGCAGCATCTATTTTGCTTTGTACTGGAAGAAAAAAAATTAAATCTTTCTATCCTTCTGACCATTCAGCATGGCTGACAAAGTTTTTACTTTGTTTACAGTTGTTTTTACTGTCAAACCCTTTCATGAAAACGACACCAGATAAGTTTTGGCTCTTGAGTTGTTCCATTTGATAGCTTTTAAAATTAATTTCATTCTAATGGAATGAAAACAAAGTCTTTCTAATTTGTATTACAAAATAGAATTCTATTGACACACATACTTGGACTGGGAAGGTTTAGTTTTAAAATGACTGTACTTTTGAGAAAGACTAATCTTTCTGATGGTATTGTGTCAAACTTATACACTTCCACAAATATGTGTCATTTTTAATTATATGTTTCCACAAGAAACCGAAAGGCTTCCTTAAAAACACTCCTGACTAGCATTATTTTTCAAACCTTTTTCTTTAGTGACACATATCCTGGTTACTAGTGAGTTTGCTCTTCTCCAGATGCCGGACAACTCACAAGAGCTTGTACTTAGGTGAAAATATTCCTTGCCACATGTAGTGGGTTGACCCTGGCGTGACTAGTAGACCTGGACAACGTAATCAAAGAATTAAAAACAGGTAGCTGAGGCGCTCTTTGGAGCATGAATACTGACTTTAACCAACTCCTGGAGAACCAGGGCAGTTATAAAGTAAATAAAAGAAAACATCACACCAACACTTAAAAAAAGGAAGTTAGAATAACATATGTACTGGCAATGTAATGTTAATCATTACAGAACAACAGAAGAGATATTTCCTTTATGTCCTAATGGAGGATTCAATAAACAATAAATAAAAGGAGAGTAAAATAATTATCAATTCAATTATTTTCTTTTTGGGAAAAAAAAAAAGATGGTGGCCTTTTCACAAAGAGAATAGCTTTTTATGGCAAGACTGCAATTCTATTTTAAACAGAAAGTATGATAGAGTAAAAAGCAGAATTTCCTAAGTATTCTTTGAATATTGATGTAGAAAATGGTGACAAAGACTAAAACTTATTAACTGACAGATGTAAAAATGCAATTACAAAGAGTCATCATCAAGCAGTTGAGTTTCTTGTGGGGTTAGAAGCATACAACATACTGAAAATACTCTATTTAAAAGTTTGTCAGTGATCTGGGAAATATTATAACCTCTTCAAGTATAAAATCTCCAAAAGACATAATAACCATGGGAGATATAAAGAATGTAGTAGCAAAGTTATTCATACAAGGAAATCTGGTTAATGTAGTTAGCATAATGCAAAAAGTAGTATGATTTGGTTTTGTTGAATTACAAGGCTTAAATCTCAGAAGAAAGAAAACAGACCAAATTTGCAGGCTGGAACACCTGTAAAGCAGTAACTTTGTGAAGGACTCATTGGTCAAGGATGAGCCTATTGATCCAAAACCAGCTCTCAGTGCAAAGCAGCAGCCAAGATAACTTATGCAACCTTCAGATTTGTATCTGTCAAACAGGAGTACATCCATTATGTTATGCTTGTATTTGACATGTGATCAACAAAAATATGAAGTCCACTGGGTGTCCAGAATTAAATAAAAATTGGGATTTGTAAAAGTCTGTTAGAGAAGTTTCACATATTTAAGAACTGGAAAAAAAACCCAAAGAAATTTATTACACATTTTTAAATAAAGAGAAAAATTAAGTGACAATTTGAACACAATCTCAAAGCTTCAACACAGAGAAGGGAAGATTAATTGCAAGATTTTATTTAATTTAGCAAACAAGGCCAAAAGTCATACATTAAAAAATAAATTTAGAGTGAATTAGAAGTATATTTTATCAGGAAAGGTCTTCCTGAGAAAAAAAAATAAATCATAGCATATTCTCAACTGCTTTTAACCATTTAGAAAAAAAAGCCAATCTTGATTTGAAAAATTTCAATACAGAGATTATTTTTGAAAAAAATTACTGTGACCTGTGGTATGGGTCACGATAGTCTCTTCTGCCAAACACATCTATTTATCTACTAATTTCACAGAACATAAAGGAAACTGGTGACAGCAACACTGGTAAGAAATCCAACTCTTGGGTTACAGTGTTTAGAAATTTTGTCAGTAGCCTTTCTCACTCAAAAAGAAAAATCAAAACATTTTAGTGATCTTATATTGTGCATATATATATATATATATTTAATGTTGTAGCATTCATTATGGTCTCTTGGAAAACCAGATCATATTTACACTTGAAAACCAAGTTTTATACCTAACCAGAAAAGTTACCTCTCAGAGAAATGACATAATTCTTGTAAGGCAGAACACTAAACTGTAAAAATGTAAGCCTACAATACCAGGCATTTATCAAGCCCTTCCCTGCCTAGACTGAGAAAAACATAGAGTGCATTGAGTCAGCTTTTTCACAGCTCTGTGATCTTGCAGGGGAATGAAAGATAAAGAGGAGGTAAAAAGGCATCACTAAAGAAAGAGTGTAGGCTTAAAAACTAAGAAAAATAAAATAATTTGCCAGAAAGTTTCAACTACACTTCAACTACCCTTCCACTACATTTGAGGTCCAAAGCCTAGACAGTACATTTACCTTTTTTTTTTTTTTTTAATATGAATGTTTTTTCAACCACCTCCTCCTCTCACCTCCTGCAAATTAGGGGATTTGCTGCTGTCACAGACTTCACTCGTCTAATGGCATCTTCCCCTGGGTTGTACCCATCTTTTCTATTTAAAGCATGTTTTCACTCTTCCACAGCATACTATACAGAGCCTAGGACAAGGTGAATTTACTCCTTAGACTTGTTTTTATTTATATGTATAAATAATAGATAGTATGCATATATATACACATATATAAAATTCTGCTATGCCCAGGAATTTTTATAACATGTATTCACCTATACTTGTCCTCATGGAATCACAAGTCTAGCAAGGATTACTGGAGTGTGGTGCATGCTGTTCATGTTGTCTCCTATCCTCAAAATGGAGGAGATGCCATAGATTAAGAGCTGGAAAATACTTATTTAAAACTGATTTATTCTGTTTCAGTCTCATGGAATTCCAGGATGAGAACGGGACATGATTTGGATTTGGCACCTGATCTGATTATATTTTTCAGTTTGACAACTATTGGTAGGAGCCTTGCTGTGAGAAACCAGACTTAATATATTTATTCTTGACAGGGAGTAAAATAAAGATTAATATTTTTAATCTCAATCAAGCCTTTTTGGCTTATACAGGATCACTTGTCCCAGAGATGAGCCAGAACAACATTCTGGCTCATCTTCCATCCATGGAAGGATGCTGCTGGTTATAAGATTTTAATTTTCTTGTTTCAAGGACATGTTTTGAAAGGAGCGTTCTCAGATCCATAGCAAAATAAAAACTGCTCTTGTCTCTGCCACTTGTACCTTTTTCATCTTTCCACGTCCCTTTATTCCAAGCATCTTGGCTTATATGACAGAACCACAAAACTCTTCCACGTCTCTTTCTCTTCCATCCCTCTCTCTCTCATGGCCATGATCCTTATTCTACTGTTCATTTCCAGCAACACCATCTACTTCCAGTTATCTCAAATGAAGGAGCCACATGAGGATCCATCTTCTTTCATAACCACCTTGGTACTACTTCCCAGTTTCAGCTTGTTCGCTTGCTAGTACGGGACATGATTCCTTCTCAGGATTTCCTGCTTAACATAAAGGCAACTTTCTTGACCCTGTCCCAGTGAATCCAACAAAACTGCAAAACAACTCTTACAAGAAAGGGAAAAAAAATGCTTCCAATCCACACAGCTGCTCAATTCAATCTCACCAGAATTTTTAAGGGGGCAAAAAAATAAAAAATATCAGCACCATGAACAATCAAGTGTGGAAAATTCAGACTTGAATAGATTTTCAAAATTCAAACTTTGTAAACTAAAACACTATCATACTTAGTAGTGGTAAAGTACCTTCATGACACATGACCTTAATAGAAAACTGACAACACATGATATTATTAACCTTAATAGAAAACTGACAAAACAATCAGGTAAATAACAATAAAAGATACATACCTTGCTTATAAAATACATATATTTTTAGTTTCAGGGCTTGTCTTTTGGAAAAACTGTACACGACAAATTATGAAGTCTGTTGATATTTTATAGAAAGAATAACTGTTTTCCTCCCATGTATAAGGAAAATAATTATTTCCACAGCGTCTTTATGACAGAATCAGCCCATCATCATTCAATTAAAGGCTGGAATTACCCATCAGGACTCCTACCCCCAGCAAGTCATGTAATGCTCAGAAAAGGTGTTAGACACCTAATTCTCCTGGATTTGGAAATTTTTTAGCTACATATTCAAAAATCCTCCTATGATGTTCTTCACTTTGCACAATAAGAGTGATAGGAAATACAATACAGTAAGATGATAGTAAGATGATAGAAACCCTGAAGGGAAATAACTTAGAACAGACAATAGGAATTATTTTAATATGATATATAATTAGCTTGCAATATATCATGAGCAGTTAAGGTTTGTTAAGGTTTCTTGACTTGTAGGCACTGCAGACTGCTGCACTGGGATTTATTAAAAACCCCTCCATTCCAGTAGATGCAAAGTGCAAGACCAATGACATGGGTAGCAGTGGTACCATTAATAACGACATTACTGTGCACATCATTAGTCCCAAATTCACACACATATACATGTCATATGTTCAAAGACTACTGAACGTCAGGAATCTCATTTACAGGCTCTCTAAGAAATGAACGTGTGCTTGTGGTAATGACAGTTTGTTGAATCCTGCCACAGAGAGAACTGTAAGAGGTGATGATAGAAATGCTCCTCTCAGAACTTTCCACAACCCTGTGTTCTGTGCCAATCTGTGGTAATTTTTTTATCTTTGCTGCAGTGAAAGTTTTGAATGCACAAACTGCACATAGAATTTATGTGAATGCTCAGGAGCAAATTCTGCCCAGTGAGGCAGGATCTTAATGGTGTGGCAACATGATCAATCTTTTAATTCGCCACAGCCTGAACGGAAACTGAGTCCAAGCAAAAGGTCAGAACAGGCATTTTATATTCTCTCTTAAAGGAGGAGAGGAAAAAAATGTCTTTGAGGAGTAAAGTAAGTAGCTAATGAGACACAGCACTGACAGCTGGAATTTAATAAGTATCCACTTCACAAGGAAAATTGCTCTTAGTAATTAAATGCAGGTATCATACAAAGCTTCTGCTTAGAGCTAGACTTCAAACTCCTTCTGTCAGTAGGACTGAAGAGGTTTTACATACCAGGTAATATAAGGGTGAGTTTGCCTGGGAGGCTAGTCCTAAATGAAGAGGGTTAATTGCATAAAATTCACAGCCATGTCAGTGGTAAATAATTCCAAAGGGACTTGTTCAGACAGTAGCCTGGCATGACTGAAAAACAGACCTCAACTAAAAAGACCTGTTATAAAGTCCACCAAAACCTGAGACACATAAAAAGTTTATTGGTCATTGCAGAAATAAAATGCAAACAAGATCTTTTTAGAGGGATCCAAAATACTTTATGCTCGAGGTCTGCAGGACCATAAAACTCTACCTGAGAAAATTTTAAACAATCTTCTAATTAATCGCAGGATTTTATAGCCTCTCACAAGCTGTAAATAAAACATTAACAAGGCAGGAGGAAGTTCTCTTTGTACTAAGCATGATTCCAAACTCCACTGACATATCCCACTAGACAAACCAGATTAGAATGTAACATCAATAATGGATAGTAGCACACAGAATTGTGTTTTGTTGAGAGGCCTGCATTCTCATAAATGAACGTATAAGTCTCTAAATTAATGGGAGCATCTGGGAGACCAGTCTGAGTGGTTTTCTGTAATTTGACATCACCAAAATATGACCATGTAATATATCCTTAAATAATAAAACTCTTATCCCTAAAAAGACATCTTGATCATCACTTAACCAACAGTACAACAGAACACAAAAAAACCCCCAGTTTAAGTATCTAGATGTTGAATATTTTTACCAACTAAATCCAATAGATTGGCATTTACTCAGGAATGCATAACACAACCATAAAGCTATATTACTTCAGTGTAAAAGAGCACTGACTCTGCAATACATACTTTAACCTACCTCATAGTACATAGGTCCATCCTTAACCTTTTTTCCCTTTTGACTCCCACATTCTGTGATCTGCAAGTAAATAAAGCATTCTACTGTGAGAAGATTTTATGTTTATATAGATTATTTTGCTCATTATTCCCTTTTGCAAACACTACATTTACACTCCAAAGCAGTCAGGAATTATCTTGGGGTACCCCTGCACCTTAGGGAGGGGGTTTTTGTGTTTGGCACTGAAGAAAAGTCTGTAACAAAACTTCATTGCATCCCTTCAAATACAGGGAGTAGAGCAGCTTATACACTAAGTTTTTCCTTTTCCATTTTTAACTCCTATGAATTCAGGCAATGAAGCTGGTGAAAGGTGTAGAGAGTAAGTCATATGAGGAGCGGCTGACGCAGCTGGAGAAATCCTTTTCTCAGGGGAGGCCTTATTGCTCTCTGTAACTACCTGAAAGGAGGTTTTAGCAAGGTGGAGGTTGGCCTCTTCTCCCAGGTAACCAGTGACAGAACAAGAGGAAATGTTCTGCCAGGGGAGGTTTGGGTTGGACATCAAGAAGAATGTCTTCACTGAAAGCGGTGTTAAGCTTTGGAATGGGCTGCCCAGGTAGGTAGTGGAGTCACTATCCCTGGCAGTGTTCAAGAAATGACTGGACGTGGCACTCAGAGCCAGTGCCTAACTGGGGTGGTGGTGTTTGGTCAAAGGCTGGACTTGATGACCCTGGAGGTCTTTTCCAACCTTAATGATTCTGTGAATTAGTGTAATTTTTGAAACTTCCACAGAGTAATTTATTGTTACCACAGGCTGAAGAAGGCAGTACCTAGAAGTGAGATCTACAGTTTGGTTTGTTATTAAAAGTTACTTTCTTGGTATACCTGTCTGAAAATGTCTTCATGGGTTATTACGCTGAAGAGCTTTCGCTGTGGCACCCGCACAGCCATGGACAGGGCCCGAGTGTGGATTTCATCCTCAATCTTGGTCCCAACAACAAAAGCAACGCTAGGCTTCCAGTCATCCTACGTTCCAAAATAAAAAAAATAAGGTATTGAAACTCAAGCAAACAAAAGTGCTTCTCTGCAGTTTCAAAGAGTAATCCTGTAGAGATGGCTTTATGTTTCTTTAAGACATACTAAACATCACTGTATTAATCACACTGAAATAAACTGCATACAACCCAAAAAAGCACATACTACTTTGTCTCAATTCTTTCTGCCATCAGGGGGCAGCATTATGCTATGGAAAACACAAATGCCTACAAACAGCCTCTACAAATCTCCCCCCAGGAAAACGCTGCTTTAGCATCACACAAAGATGCATTAGCTTTTAAATGGCATTTGCAGATTTGACAGCTTAGTTAGCAAACAAGAAGTGAATCTTGAATATATGTAGTATTGTGATTATTTGCTGTAGAAAGAAACAAACAAATTTCAGCTCCTTCATCCTGGGAATTAGATAATGGCCAGATACTACTTTCTGAAAACTGCAGCATTATTTGTATATTTTATGAAGGTATATTTATGCATAGAACTGTTGTTACATGGTTCCACTAAGTCTACTGAACCAAGAAAAATTACTTCTCAATGGCAAGCTGTATTTCATTACAATACTGACAAATGAAAAACACTAAAAGTTTCCAAATATTTGCAGTAACCTACACATATTTTAATGGAACGAAATATATTTTCAGCATTAAAGAAATGCAGAACAAGAGAAGATTGGAACATGTTATTTAGCAATATACATATACAAAAGCTTCAAAATCATGTCATTTAAGCAACTTTTACTGGTTAGTCTTCTTTCACATTTCTGCTTTAATCTACAGGAATCCCTTTCACAAAGTGAGTAACTATCTTCAGCACATCTACATATCGCTCCAGAGTATTCTTTATTGGCACCAGTGGTGGCCGAGCCATAAGCACTTCTAATGGTTGTGCTGTACAGTCTTCAAGAATCATGAAATTTAATTTTTTAAAACGCACGTCTGCATGTGCAAACTGCAAGGTTATCAATACAGCTGCATGAAGGTAAACATGGAAAGGGCTTCAGTCAGAGCAAGGCAGCCCCAGGACCAGGTTAAGCAGAGTCACATAGCAGTCCACTGAGCATCATAGCAAAGAAAGATTTTTAAGTGGTAACTTTAGGATATTGATAAAAATATTTTTATGTGTTTATATTATGCACAAAGTCCTTGTGGAAAAGAGGAACAAAACCTGAGTTTATAGTGAAGTGAGGAAAAGGATCATTCTAAGAAAAAAATATATACGTGGTAAAAGAAGTTTCTTTTTCCATTTCCATTCACTCTTTTCTTTTACCTTCTTCATTTGTTCCTTTTCTTAGCTGAAAAAAAGCCTACCAAGTATTTGCAATCTGAGTGGCTTGGAATGGATGGATGGATGGAAGCAAGTCACAGTTTACATAAGTTTCAAACTAGTATATAGTTGCAAGGCACTAAACAGTTTGTCAAACTCTTATGGTAACAAAGTAACATCACATGAGTATGGCATGATGTGATTATATGTACATGTCCCATTTTTTTAACCACAGAATATTCAGAAAAACAAAAAAAGGATAGAAAGATTCCCTGGGTCACCAAGCAAAACTGCAAGCAGCTACAATCAGTTATCTCACCTAAAAGGGCCCCTACAGCTCCATACATCATGAACTTCCTTGATGTTTTATTGTAGAACAAAATGAACCTCAAGTTTTTAAAATTACAAAGTGCTGGAGAGTGCAAGAACATCACTGATGCTCTAGGAGCATGCAAACACCATGGAATTTATGAGAGGAGAGTGCCCAGCTGACCTGGGGCAGCTGGCACTGCTCAATGGAGAAGTGAAAGCAGCAATGGCCTGTGTGGGGACTGTAACTCCTCCTGCCTAAAGCTGAAAGATAGCTACCAGTGCACAACACTACAAAAGAGCTCTGGATAGTCCAATATTATCATCAAGGTTGTCACTGTATAGTTGCCAAGCATTGGAGAGAAAAACTTTACTTTTCTTTGAACAGAGAGGATTTAGGTGTCCAGGGTTTTAAGCAAACATTTTCTAGGTTCTCAGAACTGAGATTGAAAAGCCATCATGTGTCAGTATCCTGGTGCTCCCAGGGTGCACCAGCAGAGGAGACTCTAGAACAACCACTCACCTGAGACATAGGCTAATGGAGGAACTGATATCACTACACTGTCCACTTCAGTAAGGACCACTAGGAGAGGGGAACAAAGTGCAGTCAGTCTCACAGACAGATGGTGACAGCACAAGAGCAGCAGGAGTCATGAACGTCAGGTTCTACTCAGGATGCTAGGGTAAGCATGGTCCAGCAGCAATACAGAGTCCACTCGCACAACTTCCTGCTGTTCTTCAGATATGCAAAGAAATCTCTATTAGATAAAGTCCTAAAACCTCTGCCTTAGGCTTTCTTCAGTTCCTCCTTAAAACTGGTATCTTGGTGCCCACAAATGAAACCTGCTTAGCATTAATATCACCCTGCAACAGTATCTGAAACTTGCCTTCCCTAAAGTCCTCTCTTCTTGATTTTTCTACCTCTTGGCCACAGCTGTTCTCAGTTAATTTCTTCTTTCACTTCCACTCTCTTGCTCCTCATCTGAGTTCCACCACCTCTTTTAAAACTTACTACACTTGTGACTTACTCCCCTAGCTCTTGCCCTCTGTCTCCTTGTCCAGCTCATCTCTAGCTTCATTATCTGATACCACTTCCAGCTTTTTCCATCCTCAGACTGCCCCCCCAAATCCTTATTCTCTAGCTCCTATAATAATTCCCAAGCACTCTCATCATTATGGTTGAGCAATGAGACTCTTCTTCACAAAGGCACAATAAAGCCTTTGCAAGAGGAAAGAAAATTTTCCTGATTTCCACTGTGGTGCCCACCTTCACAGCAGCCTGTGACAAAGCACCAAAGCAAAACAACAGGGTAAGTCCTCTTTGTGCAAAATTAATTTTCTAGAAAAAAATTAGGAATTACCTAAACAAAATTATCCAACCCGAAATTTTTGTTATCCAAACAGAAATTATCCTTTAGTGTGCCTCATTTTCTCATCCCTGTAAATGCTCTGCTTCAAAGAAACAAGCTGATAAAGATTTTTCACAGAACAGCTATGAGAATATTTATAGCATATGTGAAACACTGGCTAATATATTAAAAGTAAAATAGATGGAATGAGTTTCTACAAGATATCTGATCGGGTAGTGAAAATTATAACCCCAATTTACTTAATTCTATAGAAGTATATGCAGTTGGATACAAGGTCTTTTGCACAAAAATTTAAACCTTATTAGAGACAGCCTATCCCTCCCTAGTGCAAAATGAAGAAAAAAAAAAAGTTGCTTTTCTAAAAAAAGTGCAAAATATGTGGGAATTGGAGCTAGATAAATATCAGAAATAGCTACACACACTTAACAGCGAATAATGATCCAGACTTCCCAAAGTCATTATTAGCATGCCATCTATTTCTAGACTGACCAACACCAAAGCCCTAAAAGACCATTTTTTCAGAAAAGCTGCACACTGAGAACAGCAACTGAAGTCAGTAAGAACAGTGAACGTGCAGTGTTAGTATATAGTTGAAGGTGTTTAATTGATTATACTCTGTTCTGACCTTAAAAATTAATATTTTTGCAATACTGCCTTTATATGATCAATCCTGTAACAGTACCTATAATGTTCAAGGCACTGAAAGGATAGAGAAGAAACAGACCCTGCTTCTACAGCTCACCACCTAAAATCACAACATAAAAATGAGAAGGAAAAGTAGTAAAATGTATATGGTTACTTTAAAAATATTTTCTCCCTCAATATACAACTGCTCCTCTACTTAGTTTAATTCTTTCAAATGTTATTGTAGAAGCGAGACCTGAGAAAGGATCTGAAAGAGGATAGATTAGTGACTCTAAGACTACCTCAAATGAGGTTCCTAGCCTAAAGAACTGGATAGAAAAAACTATAAAAAATAACTACTAGAAAAGCATGGAAACAGTCTAGAGAGGCTGCCATTGAGAATATAACAAGCATTACAAAGTGTGAACAAAGAAGACCAAAATGCAAGGAGTAGATATCCCACAAAATCAACAACACTGATTCAAATTTGAATTAAAAAAATTGAAGCTGGAAATGTGGCATTGGTAACTGAATACTCCTTAAACAACCTGAAACAAGCTCCAGTTAAGGGGAGGCCAGATTGCTTTCACTGGAAAAGTGACAATCATCATAAATGACATTGTCCTCCTGGTTTTAAAACTCTTGGCCATGTCAAGAATTGAAATGCACCATCATCTCTCTCATTGTTAGAAACAACCATTTATGAGGAAAACTTCTATGTCCCTCAGTTGAAGAGACTCCAAGTCTAGCAAGATCCACCTAACTCTGAAAGCTCCATGTAAATAACTAGCAGTTTTGCAAAATCCTTATTTTCACAAAACACAGATGTCTTATCTTCTACTGCTTTTGTTCTCAACTGCCCACTGTGTTACTCCGTAATGTGATTTTTTTTAACTGTTAAAAACCAGTACACATAGCCTACATATCTTATTCATCACAGCAGTATTTGAATAGCATAGGTATGTTAAGAAAACTCTAACTTCGATTCACATTGCAGAAAAAAGCAGATGTAGCACACCTTTTTTTCCCCCTTTTTAAACATTTCTTGTTTTTTCTGCTTCATTGCCTAGACATAAAAAGGCAGCTATTCTAGTGAAGACGTTTGAACAAGTCTGGCATATTGTTTGGTTTTGCACTACCAGTTTCTAGATCTCTTTGGCCAGGAAAAGCATCAAGCACCCACCTCCCCCATTTCCAGGCAATCTGAGTATCTCTCATTTTGCATTGCCACTTATTCTTGTGGTATGTAATGTTGTGGGGTTTGCTGGGGTTTTTTGTTTTGTTTTTGTTGGGGGTGGGAAGGAGGAATGTTTGTCTTGTTTAGTTGTTTGTTTGTTTTCCTTAGGACAATAAGTAGTAGGTTCATTTCACTACAGCAGAATTTCAAGTTTGCCTGTAATGGCTGACCAGAAACATTTGAGAACTCAAACTCCAAACATCTGAGCACCAAACAGCAAGAGTTCTTTAATCTCCTGACTTTTACATAATACTTCAGAAACAATGAGATTTATTAGTGATTTATGAAAAATTAGAGCAATAACAACTCTAGCACTCTTTACTTTCAACAATGAGGGAGGTTGAAAATCAGCAAAATACTGCTGGCATTACTGGGAAAGGTTGCTTATCAGCAGTTTTGTAGTCCTAACATAGTGACTGTGCAGGACATCACTGCTAAGAAATCTGCAAGTCCACTTTCATTGTCTGCTAAGTGACACACCCATTTTAATGGCTTCTATTTTTAAGGGTCTGAGCTTTTGCTGTATAATCTGGGTAGGTTAGAGAATATCAAAGCTCAACAGAATGTTAATTTTTCTCTGAAGAGGAGGTAGTCTGAATAGCAATAAAAAGTGGTGCCATCCTATTCAGAACATTTTTAATGGTTTTACAAGATTTCAGTTCAGTTCAATTTTCAGCCCCTGGAATGCCAATTAAAAGGGAGAAACCACAAAGATGGAAAGCCAGCACAAAATACAGCTTCCAGTTTCTATACTATTAATAAGAACAAATAATAGATGACAGTTATGTCAATTAAGGGCTTATTTGCCCAGAATTCACTTTTCACTTAGCAAATATTACCCTTCAGGTAATTAACACATGCAAAGTTTAAAACTACCCAAGAATCTTAATTTATATTTTGTAATTTAATTCTGTAGTGAACCCAATGTAGATGATAATTATCTGAAGGCAAATAAAGTTTGCAGCTCCATGTTCTCCTGCATAGCACATTAGAAACAAGAAAGATGTGTATAAACTATAATGTGAGGCTCTGGAAAATCCATATTTCCTCTGTACACGTTTTTATGTTGTGTGTTTGCCAGTTTTCACAGTGCATTTAGTAGAAGTAATTATTTGGTTAGTAAATACCATTTAAATCATATTTTATTTAGCATACCCGTCCATAAACGTCTTAACAGCACTGGTAAAATGACTCTTTTTCATAGATGGAACTAATAAAATAGTGTAAGTCATAAACACACATTAAAATGTGAAATTTCATCACTTAGTCTATCTGGTACAATTTAAAACCAGTTCTAGTAAATTCCCTTTGACTCCACTAAAGGGAAAGAATATTTTCCAAAGTGATGCAAGTAAAAGATTAAAAAATTTTTTACATATGAACTATGAGGAGAGACATTTGTTTACTTGCTAGAAGTTCCTGTCATCTCCCAAATAATTTCAGATTCATATGGTATATCACATACAACATTGAGGATGAGTAAGAAATAAGTTTTGGGCACTTTGTCTGGTGAAATCTATAATTCAAGTTGCTCAGCACTCTTCTACAGGACGCTTTTATATATTCAAGTTTAAGCCTTGTATGCTATACGATTAGTGGGGTAGGGTGGGCAGGGGGAGGGATAGTGTGGTTGGACTATTTGCAGAATGAGATTTGATTTTTAAAAATCATGTTTATCCTTGAATAAAAAAACCCTTTTGTGATTAAGTAGTTAAGACATTCAATGCCCTCCGTCTTCAAGAGAAAGAAATTAAATTTGGCAGCAGAGTCATAGTTGTGTCAAAGATGTGCTTTTCCAGAGCACATTTATTTATATTAAGTACACCCACATTCTGCCACGTTTGATGAATCTTGATTCACACATGCCCAGAAGAGATTCACTGGCATTTGACACTTTTGCATAGAATATGGTCTTGCCCATGACTATAAGAGCTGAACAAGAATATTCCTGCAGTAAGAAAATTTCAGTGGCTGCCCAGCACCTCAGAAGCCTGAATTTAAGCTGGCTGCAGCAAGGAAACAGTTTTTCCCATGTTCCTAAGGCTCTGCCTGTGAAAAGCAACATAGAGAAAGTGAAATTACTTGAACTGGAACAGAAAGTAGTTGGACAATACCAGAACTACAGAAAAAAGGAATCTTTATTCAGCTCCCATGGGTATAGGCATTACGGTAATCTTTAATTAGGTGATCACATACTTTTTCATACAAAATTCTTGCCCCATTCAGTGAACATTCAACATTTTTTTTCCATCTGCCTCAATGTGTGGTCCTGAATAATAACAATTTTGACATTTCCTAAATTTTGAGCATTTTATTTCCTACCTGTAAAAATACTTCAATATAATGGTTTGCATTTAAGAAATGTAATAAATTACATGTAGAGGCAGCAGAGTATACAAAGCACTTTGTTCAGTGAATTCACTGCACTATATCCACAACCACAATAAACACCACCATAAAAAAAAAAAAAAATCACTAATTGGCACGTTTCTATTAAGCGTGGGAGAAAGGTCAGCAACTAAGTAGCTGATGGAAATTGAACCTCCAGCCCATTCTTATGCTTCAGGGAGGTTCTCCTAAGGACAAGATTCACAAGCAAGAAAGGGCTCAAGCGCCTTTGAAATTTACTCAAAATTCTACGTTACAGGAAAAAAACGGGAAACAAGAGCCTAAGCTGAGTAGCTTACTTCAAAAAGTGATCTTGTTTGGCTAAACTTGTACTATATGGTTATTACCAAATAAAAGTAAAAGCAAGTAAATATTGAAGAGATTTCTGGACATCTGTAGCATTTTTGGGAAAACTAATTATCCTGTTTAAAAGCCTCCTTCTGCATTCAGAGTTCCTCATATTTTACCAGAGCTGCTAGGATATTAAAGGAAAAAAACCCCTGAAAACACAAATCCACAGCAACCGAAACAAAAAACGGCTTCACGTTTTTAATAGGGCACAACAGGAATCCACAAAACAAGAAAACCATGGAAGCAATTTGTCTCACTTGTAGAAGCAGTGCTAGATAAACACACACGAGATAAATATTATTGTTTGCTAAACTACCACCTTATTTTGAAACCAAATTCTCTCTTGCAAGTCAAGATTTATGAGAATTACATTGCTTACACAGAACCTGGAAACCTAAATATGCCTTTAGATCCTCACACTCTGTAAAAGAAAGAAAAATAAAAAGAAGAAAAAAAGTGCCTTTTAGCTGCACACACTCAGGCCGGAAAATTACAGCCTCACATTTTCAACGCTACAGTTAATGCTGTGTCAGCACCTCCATCAAACCTCGTTGTTCAGCAGTTTATAAAAAGTTCACTCCGAGCCGAAACTTGGCACCCAGAGCCCAGAAAGGAAAGTGCCGAGGAGAAGCAAATAAACCCGCTGTGCCGCCGCTCGGTGGCGGGGGGCAAAGGGGCAGGGGGGGACAGCTCTGCCGCACATCGGGGCCGCTCACAGCCCTCCGCGGGGAGACCCTGGGTACCACTGGGAGCCTCCGCAGCCGCGCTGCGACCACCAGGGCAGGGCAGCGGCGAGGGGCCGCCTCCAGCCTGATCACCCCCCCACAACCTT
>VYXB01010511.1:1480812-1546691 GCA_013397135.1 Pachyramphus minor
TGCGGGCGGGCGGCAGCAGGAGGCCCCGGCGGCCCCACGCGTCGCCCCGGAGACCGTCCCGCGGGGCGGTGCCCGCCGGGCGGGGGAGCGCCGGTGCGCGGCGGGGACATCGCTCCTACCAGGAAAGGCTCAGGGAGATAGGCCTGTTCAGCCTCGAGAAAAGGCGACTGAGGGGGGACCTCATCCATGTGTTTAAATACCTAAAGGGGTGGGGGTGTCAAGAGGATGGAGCCAGGCTCTCGTCGGTGGTGCCAGGTAACAAGAAAACAGTGAAAGCAATGAACAAGAAACTGATCAATAGGAAGTTCCACGTGGACATGGAGAAGAACTTTTTTACNCCACCGCGCCGCCGGCTCTGGCCCTTCGCTGCCTTTCACCTCCTCGAAGGGGGCGGACACCAGCTCGGCCTCCCAGCTCGGGAGTGCGGAGGGTCGGCTCCCCGGAGAGTCGCGGGCGGACTTGGGCCGCTTGGGGCCCATGGCGGTGCGGGCGGGCGGCAGCAGGAGGCCCCGGCGGCCCCACGCGTCGCCCCGGAGACCGTCCCGCGGGGCGGTGCCCGCCGGGCGGGGGAGCGCCGGTGCGCGGCGGGGACATCGCTCCTACCAGGAAAGGCTCAGGGAGATAGGCCTGTTCAGCCTCGAGAAAAGGCGACTGAGGGGGGACCTCATCCATGTGTTTAAATACCTAAAGGGGTGGGGGTGTCAAAAGGATGGAGCCAGACTCTCGTCGGTGGTGCCAGGTAACAAGAAAACAGTGAAAGCAATGAACAAGAAACTGATCAATAGGAAGTTCCACGTGGACATGGAGAAGAACTTTTTTACCCTATAAAAGTGACCATGCACTGGAACAGATTGCCCAAAGAGGTTGTGGAGTCTCCCTCACTGGAGATATTCCAGAACTGTCTGCACGCAACCCAGTGTCCTCTGCTCCAAGACGACCCTGCTTAAGCAGGGAGGTTGGACCAGATGGCCCACTATGGTGCCTTCCAACCTGACCAATTCTGTGGGATTCTTGCAGGGCTTTCGGGTGCTTTCCCTCATATCTTTTGAGATTAACTGCCTGGAGGAGAGGCATTACTGAGGCTGTGTGGGAAGTGTTGGGTCTGCGTATGTTCACACAGACGCAAAGTGACATGGTCACATCCCTAGGGCCACATAGCAGCACCCAGTGCAGCTCTCTGTGTGCCTGGGGGAGGAGGGCGAAGGAGTGATCTCTGGATCACTGGAGCGTGACCTGAGCAGCGAGGTGGGGGGTCAGCCAGGTGTGGGCAGCCAGGCCTGCTCCCAGGCCCAAGTGGCTCTCCAAATACTACCATATGTTACAGCACTGGGACCAGAAGGGGAGAGGGAGGCACAGTTGGGAGAAAGCAGGAGAGCTGCCAAGATAAAGAATTCATTACAGAGGAGTCATGTCGTGATCTCACACTGGAGACGAGTGAAATATTCTGTGTGATTTAACATTTGGTGAAAATACCCCAAACCACATGCTGCCCTTCCCCCATCCCCTTATACCGACCAGGGTTGCTCAGAGCCTCCAAATCTTTATTTTATTTTCGTCAGAGCTTAAAACCCTGCTGTGCAGCACATCGCTGCTTTAGTCAGGATTTTGTTCTGGGATGATACTGACCTAGTGTGTTACTGTATAAAGTACCTTTTATTACCTGGATTTACTGAAGAAATAGGAATTCAGTTTCATAGGGGATGTAACAGGCAAGTCTCTCGTCATTGTAGTTTGGAGAAGGGTATCTTCTGCTATCTTTGCAGATAGCAATGCAGTTGATAACATGGAAAAGCATCACAGTAGATTTGCTAACACCCGTAAACATTTTCCCTGACCCTGATTCTTGGCTAACATCTATTTTCTTTATGAGGTTTTGCTTTTGTTGTCCAGAAAAAAAAAAAAAATTAATCAGACTTCAGTTGTTCACAGAAAAAGGCAGAGTGACCACCATATCCTTCTCTTCACTAAAATCTTGGATACACAACCTGTACTTGCTGAGGTGCACTGAAAGAATATGGAAAGGAAGAACAAGGCAGGATCACCAGCTGATGTAGCAGAACAGTACAGAGGTTTGGGGCAGAATGCACAGATAATGGTGTGAAATATCCTAATTATGAACTACACTTCAGATTTTTCATTGCTCAGTTTTCAGGACTGAATATAAGCTTCAGGAGGACAGACAGGAGAGGGTTGTACACACAGGTCTGGATGGTATGGCTTGAAATACACACTAATATGATGCCAGCAGGAGAGGACAACTGCTCAATTATACCCATACCTGGATCTGTATGCTCAGGATTGTTAGGAAAGTTAAAAACCAAGAAGACTGATGTCAGCCTACAAACAGGTCTGAGAACAGAAACAATTGCAGTGAGAACTGTGAACTGGCCTGTTTATGTCTATTGTGTGTTTGCTTGATATGTAAGGATTATTTGAAGGAAACTGTTTTGTTCTTCTGCTTACTGCCTTAGTAAATGTATCTAGATAATTTGTTTATTGTTGGATGCTGTAGCACATAAGTCAAGCTCAGGTAGGACAGCTGATCACTGGGAGCTTATACCAATTAATTTAAAATAACTTCCATCACTCTCCCAAACAAAGGACAGGAAGAAATTATTAACTATTACAAAGGGGCCTAGCATATAGAGTTAAATATATATAACCTAAGATGGGTTATCCATGACCGCCAAAGATGCTTCTAGGCCAAGCTGTAAACCAGATCACTGAAACCGCCTTGATTACATCCTACAACAGACAGACAAACCAAGAATACTGGGAAACTACAGCCTTTGTTTCCTCCAAATGGTCTGGACTGCAAAACACCCAGCTGCATGTTTTGCAGCTGAACCATTTGAAAATCTTCAGCTTCCTTCTGATAACTAAAAGATGAAGTTGCTGTAATCTTAAAACTTGTATTAGCAAAACTGAATGTAATTCAACTATACTGGTAAGCCACTGATGAGAAGAATAGCCAAATTAAGGAGAGAGACAACACACATTTTGGGGTACCTTCTGCCAAAAAAAAAAAAAAAAGCACAGATATAAGCTTGATATTTCCAAGTAATGATATTAGGTCTACTACTAATGCAAGAGTTAATGGGTCTATCTATAATGACTTGGTGTATGACAAGTATATTTACGGCAAGATTTTTGGGGAGAGTGGCAACCTAAAAATCATAATCATCCTTTTATTATCTGGCTTATTAAAACACACCATTTGTAAATACACATGTGGAATACCCTAAGGCATGAATTTACAATAAAATGATATTCTGAATAGTACTCAGTGTGAATAAAACATAGCTTACCCTTCCCTGTGAGAGGGATTAACAAGCCTGTGTACTCTGAATTTCTATAGCAGAGTAAGAAAGCATACATGCATATGTGATTAATACAGTGGAGTAGCTAGACACAATAACATGCTCCTGTGCCCACATTTTTAGTAATAACGTAAAAGGAATGTTTAAAAATTAGCTATACTTTTTTACCTCCATCAGGAAGAAGGAACATTGGTTGTCTCTTATTTTAGAGTGACTTAAAGAACATTTGCATTTGTTATTTAGTATATATAGTATATTTACTACAGTATATACTATATATAGTAAATTTAAACTTATATTTATATTATTTATATTTATATTTAGTATAGTATATACTATATATAGTAAATATACTATATATAGTATATATAACATTTGTTATTCAGTAAACTGTGGAAAGGCATTACTAGTTGTACATGTCATTTCTTCTCTACTTGATATTTCCTGAAAGACTACAGTTTACTAAGGAATAATAAAGGTTTTGGAACTTAATAATTAGAGCCTGATAGAGTGAGGTGGGAATTTAAAAAAAAAAGGCAGGAATGATTAAAATTAAGTGCTTATTTTAAATGCTTGAGAAATATTTGGAGAAAGTGATCTTTTCAGTAAGAACCATCAACTTTTCACCCTCAGTTTAGAAGTGAGCAAAGGGTCCTCTTTGCTTGAGTTCTTAAGAACACACTTAATTGCTTTATATTGCTTTTATAAGACCTAAATATTTCTGAAATGGGGAGGCTTCCTGAATTATGGCTTCAGAAAGCAGTTTCTGCTTTAGAAAGCTTTCCAGAAAGGTTGTCTAAGACAGCTAACATGGCCTTCAGCATTTAAGGAAAAAGCCCTCATTTTCTTTATATCTCTAAAATAAGGCAAAAGGTAAAAAAAACCAGTAAAGGTACACTTCTCACTCTCCCTTCCTCCCCACAAGAGAACACTTTTCAATCCTTTTTTCCCCCTCAGAAGGAGGAAAAACATAACCCCCATCTTGCTTTCCTTTCCAGTTTCACAACACTGCAGCATCTGGGCTGGGAACAGCTTTTGCTTGAAGTTTGCAACCCCCTAGGACACAACCATCTCACAAGTTACACAGATTTGACAACTACAGCATGTGTTTCCAAAGCCTGCCTGAACTCTCACATACTAAGTTCGATGTAAGAACTCTTTGCCTACAGTTGCTGCTCTGGCCACCAAATGATTATTTAAAGTTTATTTCTCAGTCTTTAGATTCATTTATATAATTTGCATAAAGCTTCCCACATGGACTGCATTGTCCTTGTGGATGTGGACCAAATATCTGTTTTGGCTTTACAATCTAGAAAGCTTATTTCTACATCAGTAAATTAGAAATGCCTGTGCCATGAGAGGGACGAAGGTTAAGGTGAGTGTAAATACATTAATACACTCCACTTCTGAATATGGCATGGTGCACTTATAATTTTTCTAGTGCCAAAGGTCAATAATTTCTTAATTAGACTGAATTCTAATCATAAGGAAACAATAAAATAAATCCTCCTTCTCAGACTGTAATAGGCCTTCCTAATAAGATAAGGATTGCTAAATGCTTGCTGAACTGTGAGAATGTGCAGGAATGTTTAGAGAGAAAAGAAACAGCTAAATTATAAAGACAGTGCGATTCAGACAAGTCCATCCACCACAGGGCAAGGCTGGGCCACTCTATGCACAAATTAATAGACCTAACCTATTTAAGCCTGCCTGTCTAATAACATGGCCAAAAATCAAAGCAAGTGGTAGGCACTCCCTTCTTCCTCCAGCATTTAGTGAGTACCTGGCCAGTCATTGTTTTTTTCTTCACTCAAATATTTCCAGTCAAGCTGCATTATAAATGTATGTAGCCTCTGTTGTTTATCACAAACATAATATACAGAACAGATAAAACTTTCTTCATATATACAAATAAAGTTTATATTTAAAACTCTCCACCAACTTTGTTTTACTGGGGGAAAAAACCCCCACAACCCAAAACCTACAAGGCCCAGTATTTAATTTTGGAAAAGATCCTTTCATAGTCTGCTCTCCCACATGCATGCATGTGTGAGAAGAATCCTTTTTCCTCTCTGTAGCCAATGGCATAAGGATTTCTGGCAAAGCTCAAAATGAAATCCATTGTCATATCAGTAAAATGACTTCCAAATTCCAGCTGGATGCTGTGCAATAGTCTCTTTAAAGAAAGACTTCCTTCGCATTTGGTGTTGTAGTTCTACTGTCTCTAGGTAACTGAATTTTGGAAGCAGTTCAGTGCTGCCAATCAGCAAAAAAATTCCAAATTCAGATATCTCAGGCTTTATTCCTGCCCCCTTCCAAAACATATCACAAGTTTTTATTCTTCTCCCCAAAGTATTAAATCCAAAGAAAACATTCTCCCACCCTTCAAGAAAGCCAAACTCCCCACCTCCACTCCACTCTCTTGCACTTTCAAGTCCTGTATCATTGCATGCTTTCTTCTGGCACCAAAGGAGTAGTTTCCCTAAGATTCTAAGGTCCTACATGGAGATCTGCTTCTGTAGCACTGTCGCTCCTACCACCATCAAGAAAGGGAGACTTACAGAGTCGTGCTGAGCACTAACCACTAACCTTTCTCAACAGCCAAATGAAGCAAATTCTAAATAAGTGTGGTGTGAAACATTATGCCATTATTGGTGCAAAAACAAAAGTGCTTCTAATCCATTAAAAAGAAACATTAACACCATGGAGGGTAGGCAAACTTGAGCTGTATGCCAGAGTTTGTAATGAAAATATTGATGATAAGAGGCGGAAAGACATGACACATTTGTTTATTTTTTAAAACCCAAGAGATTATTTATAAAAATACATGCAAGCTGTACTGGAGTTGAAATAACTAAATGCCTAGGGCCATAATCTTTGACCTTGAAAGCCTAGTTTTGTGAACTCATAGCTGGATAGTTGTTAACTGAGTTTTCTAATGGTAATGTCTAATTGCAGAATAACTAAATTGCCATAGTAGATATTATTCTGAAACTGTTTATTCAGCTTTAATTCCCCCTCCTTTATTTCTGAATTATTTTCCTGAGCACATATACTCCCCAGTAGACCTGGTTAAGTGAGCAGGTTTTGGAAAGAAGTACATGGAGTAATGACTATTTCCCATTCTATTTTCACACGTCTCTCCCAGTCATGCCTCAAAACTGCCTTATAGAACAGTCATCATTAAACTCTCCAGCTAGGATTATATCCCGAAAGACCATCATGCCTTTCTATGTCAGCCATTAATCCTTTACTTTTCCATAAACTTGAAATGTAACTACTATCTCCTTACCTCAGACTAGAAGGATCCTGTGCTTCTTTCTTCCCCACCTGCATCATCCCCAATTCACAAGCTTTTCTCATTCTGCACCTCTAAAATTCAAACTGGACCCCAATCTACATTTCCATACCTGTGTCAGCAGACTGTAGCACCACAAAGAGTCAAAGCCAGTGTTACACAGCAGGAATATATCTTTCATTACCATCTCTCTCCTGCCAGTCCTTGCTTTTAAATGCAGCTGGGATACACCTGCCAAGCACCCCATTCTGTGAAACCCTAGCACAGTGCTCCAATGAAAGTTATTTATGCAGGTGTAGTTCTCTCCCTCATCAGCTGTGCTGGAGTGACTCCCCTCTTGCACTTCACTGAGCACACCACTACCACCATTTCCCCAGTGAAACAATATGGGAAGGCTGGGTACTGCAGTAGTTAATTAGATGAGTACACAACCTAATATTTGGTGAGTCATCCTATAGAAACTCCTATAGATAATTTCAGAATTTACTTATTCCTTAAAGCATGGGGATCTAGCCCTGAACCCATATAGCATCCCCTGCAACTGTTGTAGCCCCAGCTGTCACTAGGAAAAGCATGTTTAGAACCAGGTGATGGGGATGAGAAGGCAATTAGTAATCTCTGCCTGCCAGGGCCTCATCTTGCACCCTTCTACCAACATAGTGAGAGATGGAAAGTATTATGAAATGTGGCTTACCTTTGGGGAAACATCTGTAATAGAGTATTATTCTTCAACATCTTTGGATAGACACTGTGCAGTTATGTGAAGTAATGACAAGATAAGACAGTCTCCTGCCCCCCCCCCCCCCGCAGTCCACATATGTATCATTTGTGCAAGATTTTAGTGAGTCTTAACAATATGGGAATTTGAAAGAATTTGCACTGTCTTTATTTCTGCAAAAGACAACAAAACCAAAGCTTTGTCAGATTGTCTGCATTTCTTAAATTACCTATCTGAAGGAGAACAGATTTAATTTAAAATTCTCAGAAGAGTAATTATTTAAAGATCAAATTGAATAATTTTAGAAAAGGTAAACAATACTTTAATTTCTGTCAGATGCTTACATCTGCTTTAATGTAAAAGCTCCACGTATTACTGACAGATGTTGTATAATAAATAAAGGTTGCAAAGAAGGTTTTCTAACACTTTATCATTGACATGATATAGCTTCTGCCAGAGCCAGCCATTCACATGGATTCAGTAAGTTTTAAGCAAATAAAATGCAGCAAGTGTTTACGTTATGTCATTACGGAGATCAAGTTCAAAAGGATTTCTAATTAGCACTTTTCTTAGTTAACAAACTGTGTTAGCACTAATTCCCATCAGTCACATTCCTTAGTTCACACTAAGAACAGTCAAAATGAAAAAGCAGGCTTTTTTCCATCTCTCTTCATCGCATTACTTCAGACAAAGGAAAACATTTACTGTGGCAGAGCTGCAAAATGTGGGGGGCCATTAATGAAGAAGGTACACTAGTTAGCTAAAATCTGACCATGCTCCCAATGTATTGACTTACCTTTGCCAGTGCTTTCAGGTCATGCCATCCTTAATACTTATTTTGTATCTCATGATTTTTAAGAGAGGTACTACTCAGCATTTAGAAATAATGTGGAGTGGAGACATTTGAGATAAACAGCTGGGCTCGGCAGTTTGGTCCAATGTACAGAGTATGGTGTCTAAACCCTAATTCTCAAATACACAGATATATTTGGAGTATGCACACATCGTAAAGTCATTGTGACTGTCTGTCATCAGGTATGTCAAAGTAGGACTGTGAGCAAAATGGAACAAAGCAGAATGTCTTAGTTTTCTTCAAAATATATGTTAAATGCCAACAGAAAGCTTTTTTTGGTGGAAAACATCTTCTTTCACTTGCTTTGCTTTTCTTCATCAAAATCTTCTGATGACTAAACAATAATAATATAAAGAAGACATTGATGAATTAGTTATTTTTACTGCAAATCCCTATCAGTAAACCTGGAGTGCCATTATTACCAGTGTGGATCAATGAAGTATAACTTGTCTGGCTTCCACTTATACAAAAATCTGACATTTGCAAGATTTAATTGAACTTTTTTTTTGATTTTGCAACACCAAATATTGCTTTCCAAGACAGAAAACGAATGAACGAATGAAATTGAAAGGCTGTCTTCTGTTCTAATGATGTTTAGACAACATTAGAAATACAGAGCTAAGCCACCAAGAAGTGTCAGAGTTTGGATGGAATAAAAGGCTAGCCTGAAAATTAATCACTCCAAGAGTAGTTTTCGTTTCAGAGGCAACGGAATTCTATTTCAGAGATAACATAGCTTTTGCACAAAAGGTTCAATCAGCACTTTATGTTCCTTTTTAGAGCTTACTACTTGGAATTCCGAGCTGAAGCAAATACATCTCTGCTCTTTTGGGGCAGTAAGCTAGCTGTGGGAAAAACCGATCAGTTGTGAACCAAGGAAATTATTGACTACTAAAGCTCAACACTTCTCTCATTCAGACCTTGCCATCAGAGTTCAAGTAATTCTAGATCCTTTGAACAAGAGGCTGAGGCACTGATCCATAGGCAGTTAACTCCCCAGATACCTTGAATGATCTGAACTTATGTTGTTGGCTTGCACATCACCAACCACACTCAGGATCATTGGAGGTATACTGATCAGACATATATATGTCTGATCAGAGGGCTGTCTAATAGGATGAAACAGAGCAGACTGAGCTGGATTATCCTTCTTTTCTGCCCAGAATGAGTGAATTAGCAGCATGTAGTAGGTATGATAGGCAGCACTTCTCATCCAGTGTTCTAATAGATTTTAAGGAAACATTAGTCAGTTGATTATGTTCTAGGATGCTGTTCAAATCGGAGACTTGGAACTCTTTCCTGCCAAGCACAGTGGAGTTTCCTGTAGAAAACACTATCCTTTTTTGCTTTTCAGAACATGGAAAAATGATGGAAAGCTTTGCAGTACCCTAAAACAGTGTTTTTGCCCAAATGTTCATGATAAAGGACTATTGAGGATGCAGCTTGGCCTTTGAGAGGAATTAATCAAAGCTGCATTTATTCCATCATTGATATTTCATCAGTTAGTCAGGAACAAAGCGATCATCTGAAAGAAAGAGTACATTCCTGATTCTGATTTCATCTGTGGAGGGAATGTGAAGACATGGAGAAAACAAAGGAATGACAGAGCTCAGAACCCTAAGACACACTGCATTACTGCTCCAACACACAAAAAAATAGTCTATAGAGCTCAAAGTGTGATGAAGGGTGAGAATGCACTAAATGCAGGCATTTTAATCTGGAAGAAAATAATTCCAGTTCTCTTTGTACGAATACACTACTAGTGGGTCATGGCAATGTTACCATTTGGGACTACATTATGTGTTCAGTGTCTTTTTAAACTAGATACCTTGACCTGCCTTAACCCATTTGTTTGCCCATGGTGGGATCTAGACCTCCACTTATGTATTTGGAATTTAAAAACTTGTTGAAGTGAGGAAACTTTATGCACACACTTTCATCCTTTTGATTTCCTCAGGTCAGTGGGGAAATAAAATGTTTTAATCGAGTTTTGAAAGGCTGCTGACCTAGACGGGAAGCCCTGGAACTCATTTGCATTAGACTTTTTAAAAGAATAGCTCATCAGTCTGATAAAAATCAAGCTGAGGGTGTTTTGCCCAGCTGCCTTCTAGAATATGTGTGAGGATTTGATGTGATGTTTCTTGAGTGTTTTTTTAAAAATGCATAAGACATATCTGTACAGTAGTAGGTCTAAAACTTAATTTTAAGAAAGAACAAGACAATGCAAAGCTAATTGTCCTGTTGAATATCCATATTTTCAGTGTGGTTTAGCATGTGTTTGTAAAGCTGGAACTGCAAAACACAGACTAGATTCTTGATAGCAGTGAAAGAGCAAAACTGTTTTCCTCTAAGCTGACAAATGCTCAGTACTTTGTATCTATGAGAAGAAAAGTACAAGTATAGGAAAGCAAACATCAGTGTGGGATTTGTTCAGGAAGAGATATACGTGTTACAGTTAACCCCTGAGCAATCACTCCAGCTGCACTTCACCCAGACCACAGTGGGATGAGTGAATGTGCTGAACCATGAAACTGTAGTATTTGCTGTGTTATCATTTGGTTGTTTCAAACTTACACTCATGACCTAGAGCTCTGGACAACACTCCAAATTATGATAATATTCTACCTAATCTGGTGAAAAGCAGATTTGTTACCCAGATGGAGTTTGTGGCAGGGATCTCAATTACTGGCTAGATGGCAGTAGAGGTCATTTATATATTGAAACACGTGTGCATTAAGTATTATACCACTTTGAAATTCAACTCACTCTACTGATGAAAAGGTTTCTGCTTATCCCCATGCTACTGCTGCTCTGTGCTCTGTTACATCCAGCAAAAAGCAATTTTCTTAAGGATAGCTCACTATTCATCTACAGGCTTCTTTCATATTTGTGGAATACAAAACCAAACACCCTTTATTTGTCCCTTTTCAAGAGTAAACTTCTAATTAACATTATACAAATCAAACAGATGCATACTGCTCCAGGGCAGTGAAAGTCTGTTGTCTCTCAACTCCCCGGTAGACTCCCAGTTTATGTATATCCAATGATCACTCTGCTCGCTTTGTATAATTAAGGGTCTGGCTAGGATATGGGCTTCAGTTTACTAGTGTAGTGATGTGGGCTTGTGGGATAATAATTAATCCTCTTCAGGGTGGCACCAGTGAGCAGGCAATGGTGGGAACACTTGAGACCCAGAGGAGCTGGTTTACATCCTCCACCTCCTCATCCTTGGTTCAGCATTCACAGTGTCTTGTGGAACCCTCTGCTCTGGCTGTAGCTGGTGTGCCACTGTGGTGGCAACTGCCTTCAGCCCTGCTGCTTTGCCTTACCACCTGTTGGTAGGCGAGCTCTCACAGGCAGCCTCAAGCCCAGGAGATTAGACCCATTCATATCTGAAATGACAGGGGGGTGTGAAATTTTAAAATGGCTCAACCCCCTTAGTGCTGGTCCCCAACAGACCCTTGTCCCCGCTGAGCAGCTGCCCCCGGCCCCCACCCCTGAAGCTCCTTGGAGCAGCTGCTGTCCATCTGGCTGCCTTGGCCTTCTTGTCAGCTGTTTGATGTCACCCATCAATCTTCCATCTTTCCTGCAAATCTCTGATGATCGAGTTTCACGTTTCCAGGACTCTGGCCGTAAAGCCCCTTTCGGTGGTATAATTAGTAATTAGAGGAAAAATGTTAGCAAACTCCTCTTGACATAAACAGTCACTCAATCCCCATCTGTCAGGTCAGGAAATTCACATTAGGGCAAAGGCCCAATACAGATTTTTCTATCTGAAGTGAATGACCGCACACGCTCCGCACTACTTAATTAAGGTGGCCACATGACATTGAGTGAGAGCTATTTATAAGTGACCATTTTGATTATAAACAATTTTCAGTGTTTTGAAAGTCATCGTGTCTTTCCTGCTAGGAATCCCCATGGGCTTTAAAAGAAATGGTCTCTCTCTGTAACACTTGGTAAGGAGATGGGGATTAATTCATGACTGGTCTTCATGGAGCCGCACTGCTGAGATAACACCATTCAGTGGAGTTACCCTGTCATTCAAGCATGGTAGGTAAGGCAGGCTGAGGACCAGACCTCTTCACTGCAGACCTCTTCATTGCAGCTAAAATTGACTGATACTGTGCAGGGGGAAGCTGAAGACAGACTGGTTCAGACTGGAAACAAGGCAGCACGTATTTAATGTGCAACAGGCAAGATTGGATGTTTTTTTCTCCTGTGATAGACACTTTAACTAAAAGATAAGATAATTTAAGAAAGTCCTATGCCTTGTGTTATGGAGGAGGCTGGAGCAGATGACCACAATGGCTTCTGCTGGCTTTATCATCTGTATTGTTTGGCTTCTCATAAGAACTACTTTTTCCCCTTCTGCAGAGGAGAAAATTCATATATGACTGAGGATCAAGCTTCTGGTCTTTCCATAATTATGTGAGGGAAAGACAGAGGCAAAAGCTCAGCAGTGGTTAAGATCAGAAAACCTTTAATCTTTTGTTTGTTTCATTTATAGGTGTTGGTGCAACGAAAACAAAGACAAATGAGCCAAATCTGTGGCTGCGTTTCATGCCTAGATTTGGGCAGACTATAAATACAAAACCACAGCACCACAACCAAGGCAATTCTTATGTGCCCAAAGTTTTGTGTTGCTCTATAACCCAGTCCTGCCTGGTCTCTCCAGAAGGAGAACAATCTCTTTCCAGGTTTCTGAGATGAATATGGCATAGCAGCACATGGTTGTTTCAGATCCGGGAAGAGAAGTTGGGCCTGCTTGAGCCACACTCAGACAAGAACCCATTGCTAAAGGGAAACTGGAAAATATGATCCAATTTTTCAAGCAGTATTTAACTTTAAATTACTCAGGCTACTGTGTATGGGAGCTTGAGAAGTACAAGGCGAACCACAACTGTTGGAGTGGGAAAGGAAGACCTTCTAGAGAAGGAGGGAACCTCTGGAAGCTGTATGAGATTTTTCTTGTCATAGTAATTTTCTTTTCAGGGTGTGTAACTAAAGAAGGATGCAGATAATTTTTTTTGTTGGAACCATTTCCAGATATGTTGAACACTGTGTCTCAGGGTACTAAAAATCAAGCTGGACATTGAGTTCACTGTTAGATAAAAGACAGAAATTAATACAGCAGCACAGGAGAAATTACATGAAAACCAGAGTTAAATTCTTACAGTAGCATAATCTTATAATTTTGACCTGATGCATACCTCACAATGCTGTCCTTACTTTAAACAACTTAAAAGTCCTTGACCTCAACAGCTCAATAGTATTCTCTTAAAATATTTTTCTGATTTTATGTTCCTAGGCCTCAAAGAGGAAAGGTGAGATTGAGGAAAAACAAACCAGTTCTGTAGGTGATCACACTGACATCCTTAACTCAACAACTGATATCTTAAGGTCACTTTCAGCAGCCCCTATCACTTGAACTAACTGGAATAACTGGTAACAGCAGAGGTTTGTTATTTAGTAGGTGAAGGAGCATGAAAAAGTGATGAAGTCATACAATTCATACTACCATATACTATTGTCTTTCAGAGAGATTGGGTGGCAGGGGAGGAGTGGTGAGATGTGGACTCTGTTCAGGTGGGGACTGCAGTGACAGTGGATCCCCTCTGCCAGCTCCAAACAAGCTTGTGATCCTTGTGCCTCATGTCTGTTCCCTGGTACTTGCTGCAGTTCTGCCTTTCCCCCATCCTTAGACACATATTATGGTTCAATCCCTTCTCCCCATCCCTGCCCCAGTTTCTTGGCTCAGCTTTTCCCTGGCCCCTCTTCTCTGATTTGTGTCACTAGAACTGACTAGTTCCCTGTTCAGTGTTTCTCTGAATTTAAAATAATTTCTCCCTACTGTATTTCTCACAATTTCTGTTGTTCTGTACTACTCCAGCTTCTCAGAGTTTTCAATTACCCTTGGTGTTCACTCTCTTTTCTGCCTTCTGTACATTCTACTCCCTCTCCAGCCTCTAGATTTATCTCAACCAACTCCTTTACCTTGCACACAACTCTTACTAGAAGTGATCTCTGTCCTGCCACACCTCTTCATCTGACAGGTTTCCAATAGAGCTTGTGACTCCATCCTCCCCAAGCTGAGTCCTTTTCAGATGCCTCCTCCTCTTTCCTTCTGAATGCAGCCTTCCCTTTTACTCAGATCCCTGTCCTGGGCATTTCTATGTTCCAGCTGATTTTCTGCTCTGTATCAACTGTGTTTTATTTTTTACCTTTCCCATCCACATCCGGTTCCATTCAAAAGGTCTTCTACACCATGTTCTCTGATCGCCAGTTGCAGATCATCACAATCCTGAAGACAATCTGTCCTACCACTATTAACTATAGGAGCAGTATCTATAAGAAGCAACCTACTCGACTTCTTATACGTGCAGAGCATGCACAAAGTCCTCAGTGACTTCACATGCACAGCTCTGACCTGCGCATATCAAAATGTGACCTTTCAAACTTGGCCAAGCTTTGGTAGTTTTCACAAGGAGAAAATGAGGAACACTCCTAACTCAAAAGCCATTCCTTCTGACAGGACCATATTTTCCTTTTGAACATTAGTACTAATAGAGTTTCTAAAATAAAAAATGTATTTCAGAATATGATCAATATGAGAAAAAAAAAGTCCATAAATTAATTTTTCAGTTTTTTAAGTTGTTTTTTTCCAGAACATGTCTTATCATGAATATGACCATGACTGGGAAAGCTGCGGACAGAGAGGGACAGGAGTAAAAGGGAGTGAAAGAGAAAAAAAAAGAGGTGAAAGTGAGTGGAGACTTGAAAGGGAAGATATCAATGCCAAAGGTGTCTACGTCTTTCTTTCTTTAGCTGCAGCTGCAGTAAGTCTTTAACAGCATATGGTTGTTATGTTATGGTACTCTACCCCTCTTGTTGTCTTGTCTCGTCCTACTTCATTCAATCCATTCTCTAATTACCTGTCCTCAACATTTTTGTTCTTCAGTTCTGTACCTGTTTCCTCTCCTGCTCTATCTCCTTATATTCACTTTGCACTTCATTTTGGTTTTCTTTCTTACTCTATCTCTTAATTATTTCCTAAATCTCTTCTCTTGGCTCCTTCTCTCCCGTGTAATACTTTTCTTCTCTCAGTCTGCTTCATGGAATAACTCTGACTACAAAAAAAAAAAGAAGAAGCCAAGAACAATAGCTATAAGGCCAGATGTCTGGACATCAGCATTCATTTGTGCTCTTATTTTTGGTCATACGCAAAATGTGCCCAGCTGTTGCACTAAGCCCTTTAAGCAATCAACAAATCCCTGCTCTGCCTGCCCTGAATATATTCATGCATAGAACTCCATCTGGAACTGCTCATCTTTTCTCTGGTCCTCTTGAACTACCTTATACTTCTGGGTCTGATTGAATAAAGGATTTCATAAAGAATATTTTGAAATAAAAAAATCCCGTCAATTGGAAATCTCTTCAACTGACACTATGTTTCCCACTGTGAAAGCTGGGTGTGTTTCTGCTTCACTGTCCTCTGTCCTGTCTGTCTGTCTGTCACTGTGTTGCTTCATCTCCATTTGTCCATATATCAGTGCTGTGCTGCAAATTGGCTGGAGAATGTGTCTGGTTTGTCTATATTTGTAAGCCCCAGGCTGCTTAGTGATAACACCTGTCCAGCTAGTTAGAGAGGGTACAGATCTAATTGGGACTGTGAANGTCCCTGTGTTGCTTCATCTCCATTTGTCCATATATCAGTGCTGTGCTGCAAATTGGCTGGAGAATGTGTCTGGTTTGTCTATATTTGTAAGCCCCAGGCTGCTTAGTGATAACACCTGTCCAGCTAGTTAGAGAGGGTACAGATCTAATTGGGACTGTGAAGGGAGGCAGAGGCAGCTCTTTCTATTCAGCATGACACTGAGGGTTAATAGAAGGAAAATATTGATGTTTTATTGAATTACTCCTATAGGTCAGATCATATAACATGCCCAAGATCTAAACAATGATCCTGTTCTGGAGGAATGTGTGGTTCAGACTGATGAGATAAACCGCTTGCTGGAATATCTCTCTGAGTTCACTGAATTGCTTCCCTTATTTAATTACAAATTAATTGAAAACACTCCTTGCCCAGCGGAACAATACTTAAAACCTGATTTGTTGATAGTATACTAATCCTACTTCATATTCCTGTAGACTATCCCATGATTATGTCATCAGTTTTACACTTTTTTTTAGACTTTGGCAAAACCTTTTATGCAAGACTCATTAACGTAAATAAAAGAAAAATCTGGAGCCCTGGAGTATAGAAGGCCTTATCAGTCAGGGTGCTACTGACATAAATAACAAAGTGGCACACTTGCAATTAATGCAAATTTGGGAGCAGAAGCACTATCAGAGCTCAGAATGGAAAGATGTAGCTCTGTTAGTAGAACAAGGAGATGAGTATTCAGACAAGGAGCAAATGAAATCTATGCAGGAAGAGGCTGAGTTATGGGATTAGTTGTATTTAAAACACCTAGAGGGTCATGCGCCCTCTGCCTATTGCATTTCTAGTCTTCAATCAGTACAAGATTAGTCACCTTGCTGCACTTTTCAGTGCTTAGCATGATCCTTCTCTTGATATTCTAAAGGAGGCAGAATTTGGCTTGAAGCAGACAGCTCGCTGGTGCAGGTAGAAAAACCTGTCTGATGAAGAAAAAATCAGAATTTATTTTCGGTCCACAAGAAGCAAGTTGCTAATTTTTCAGTCAAGTCAGGTTGGGATGATGTCTATTTGTCTGCTATGAAATGCTTTGTAGAAATAGAAATGCCAATAGAGCAGTAATAAAGTACTCAGCAATATCAAATTCTTATAAAACATTTGTCAGCCAGCATCACAAACTATTCTTACTTATTATTCTTACTCTTACTCACTATTCTTACTATAAATCCAAGCCATTGTCCAC
Source organism: Pachyramphus minor (assembly GCA_013397135.1). Taxonomy (NCBI): domain Eukaryota; kingdom Metazoa; phylum Chordata; class Aves; order Passeriformes; family Tyrannidae; genus Pachyramphus; species Pachyramphus minor. The sequence continues at coordinate 1,497,905 of VYXB01010511.1, forward strand.
TGTCCTTCACAGAGATAAGAGTTCCTTCTTTCTCTTCTATTCTGTAGCTGATCCTGAAAAAGCTGATCCTGATTCTGAAAAGCTATTCTATAACTTTTCCTGAAACAATAATCACATAAACAATTTATACATAATTTTATCACCCAGAGAAATAGTGACTTTTCCTGAGGAATATTGTTCAGTGCAACTAAATTCAATTCAGTTCTCCAAAATTACCCTGAAATAAAAGTCACAGAGGGCTATGTACCCAAGAAATAGGGATCAGGAGTCTGGGATTGCAAAAAATGCCCAGGCATGTTTGGGGAATCAAGTAACGGAAGTATTAATGTATTGATGGATACAGTGAATAAAAGGCTCTATCAATGAATATAGATAATGGTCTCAAAAATTTCAGGCAATACAGTTTTGGGTGTTTGCAGTGTCCCTGGGGTTTTCAAGATAAGTAAAACCGAGCAGAGGTTTCAATGAGTACAGGGACAAATGACTGAGGACTTTTAATGGTCATATCAACATGCAGTGGCTAAATACCTGTGTCTCCACCTATATTTTTCTAAAAGCCAGTTTACAACTTTCCAGACGTTCCTCTTCATAGGGCTAAAGCAATCCCTGTCTTACCATTTTGACATAGTTGAAGTCATTTTAACAAAAAAACAGGAGATTAATTTCTCTGTAATTACAATGAGAAGTGGAGATGGAAGAGAGCAAGAGACCCAAAAATCATGGACTACTTAGGGCAGAGAGGAAAATGTTCACAAACTGCTGACAAGATTAATATGCAGTTGATGGGAAGCACTTTCACACCAGGGTGCCAACAAATAAACACAATTCAAAAATATCATCCCCTCTGCACTGGATAAGGGTGGATTCCCAGCAACAGAGAGGAAGGGAGGAAAGGAGGGAGGGAGGGGGAGACATTTAGAGAAGGCGGGAGACCTGTTTGCTCTGTGAAGCTTCATGCCCAGAATTCCTCTGGTGGAATCTGATAGCAGGGGGCTAGCTGGGCCAGAGGGTTACTGCTTTCCCCATTAAAAAAAAAAACAACCCCCCCAAAAAAAACCAAAACAGGGAAAGTAGGCTTGGGCAGGGGAGGTTGAGGACTGTGTGTGAAAACCTGAAGATCGAGTCTGTGCACAGCTGCTGTGGGGCTGGGACCTTCCACCTGCTGCGAGCACTGAGCTAACTTCATGAATGCTGCAGGATTTGCAGAACCCGGAGACGAACAAAAGGGTAGAGTCCTTTCCTTGCTCGGCACACAGTGGGAGGTTGTCCCCAGTTTAAGTAATGCAAACATGCCTTTCTAATGTGGGTTGCCTCGACACAAAAAAAATACTTGAGGGGAGGTAAACTAGAGGAGGAAAAGAGCAGGCACCTCCACAAGCTGAAAAGTGTGCTGTGAATTTACTGTCGGTGAGACAGTTTACAATCAGTACACAAAAAATTAAAATGACAAACTGATTATTTTCCCCTTTCCTTTGACCTTTTCTGCCTTTGTTCTCTGCTTCCTCTATCTTCCCATTGCTCTGTCATCTCCCTTCCACATTGGCGTATTCTGGTATTTAGGGAAATGCTGCCATTTCACTGTCAATCACCTGTTTAAAAATGCAATTTAGATAATATTTCAGTTAAGCCGGGTTGTAATTGCCAGGCTTGAAAACTGAACAGCACTGGATTATATGTCTATATATATCAGCAGAGGAGATTTAATGAAATTGTTCACTAATGAAATCTTAGCTTTAAAACTTCACATCCCTTCAGAGAAATGTGGCATTTAGAGGTTTCTACCAAGAACTACAGCCAAGAACTTTTACTGAGATTATGTTAGAAAACTAAATGATTAAAAAAAATAACTGAAATCAATGTGAATGGCACAAATCTCTAGAAAAGAGATTTTAATCCCTGTGTTCATCTTCTTATGGTTGAAAGCATAGACATCCTAGTACTACCCTGCAGCTCTTCACTCTTGCTGTCTTTCAACTTTTGTCCCATGCTATTTATTTCCTCCCAGCTGTGCCACCTCTGGGGTTCCCCCCTCCACATCTACCTCCCACTGTTCAATATCTAGTGTAGGCTTTGCATTCAGCAAACTACACAGTGGTTTAGTGATGTGCATGTATGGGAACTATGAAGGACGATAACCAGAGTCCCACTTCTTGCCTGTTTGAAAGGGAGTGTTTAAATCTAGGTTTCCAAAGGGAAAAGGCATTGGAGGAACTCTGTCACGCTGTGCTCCACCTGCACCTCTAAGTCACTATTGGATAAGGAAGGATGGTTTTGCTCTGAGGCTGATCCAATTGGTCTTGCAACCTCGTGGTTCCCACAGGAGCATGACAACTCTGTCTGTGTAACAGCTAATGCCTCGCAGTTGACCTCCAGGGTCAAGGACAATGTGCTGATCTGGGGATGACAGTAATAGTTCTGTTGACAGATGCATTTCAGCAGCTGTACAGCCACTTGGTGGGACTTGAAGTTAACTCTTCCTGTGCCACCTGACACCGATGGCTCAATTGTAACTTGCATGAGACAGATCATCTACAGCCCCTTTGCCCTCCACGAAGTATAAACCTCTCTAAAATAAATTGCCTCATCACTTCAAGGAAGAAGTATGCAGATTCTAAATACCAAGCTCTCCCTACAGCCTCTCCTTCTTGACTTAGTCTGTCCAACTTTATGCCTCTTCCCTCTTCTCTGTGTTTGTTTCCTCTCAAATCCCTGCTTGATTGTTAAAATGCCCATTTAGACCTTGCTATCTTTCTTTGGTCCTTGTCTCTGCCACTGACACCAAAGTATTCTCCTGATGACAAGACTGACTCAACTGCTACACCGAGGATCCCAGCTGATTGTCGTTGATGCATCTAGTCCTTGCTCCTTTTCTAGTGTTTCTTTCTCTGAACTTTTTATATGTCCACCTCTTTTTCTCTCATTAATGCCCTGTCCTTATGTTGAATGACATCACTGCTTTCATCAGTGATGTTTTGAACTGACTGTAAATTTCTTTTTGCTTTCATTCTCTTCAATGTTAGACCACCATTCACCCACTCAGATGGTCTTATGGCACATTTTCTGTAACACACTGCCTTCTTATAGTTCTAAGTTTCTTTCTCTTTACTTCATTTCTTCCTCACTTCTCTCCCAGCCCTTTTAGGATCTTAATGGCATCTTCTTCCCTAGCAGCCTCTCTAGCATCTGTGCTCACACCTACTCTGCTTCATTTATTTTTGACATATTGTACTGCCTTCTTTTCCTGTTGACTCCTTTGTTGCCCCAAATAATTGTCTCTGTGGCCCTGTTCTCTGAGTTTCCCTTAGGAATTGTGTAGGTGACTTAGGAAAGGAAAGCTTTCCAAATCTCCTCTCACCCATGATGCTGCAGCTGTAGCAGGAGCTGTTGTACCTGCAGTGACTTACCACTTAGCTGAGAACCCCCAGAAACATTGCAACATGCTGCATCAAGGCCACAAATCAGGATCAGCTTCCTCATCCCTCAGACTCCCAAGACTGCATGACAGCTACTCTTGAGCCTAGACTTAACTACCCTGCATAGAACTGATTCATGAACAGCCAGATGAGAGGGCTGAGCAAAGAGCTGCAGCCCTCTGGACCTACAAATCTAACAGTTCCAACCTGCAATCCTGTAGGATGCAAGCATATCCTTTGTGTTTTAGGACTAGCCTGTAAAAATCAAAATAATTCTGCACCTGAAAAATAATAGTCTGGTGCTTCTGGTATCTTCCAGCCCTAGACTTTTTTCTTTTCCCCTTTGTCTCCTATATTTTAAATACTGAATATACTGACACAATTGAAAGCTCCTTCTTGGATAATAAAAGTGCTTTTGGAATCCACTTCTGTGTAGCAAGATATAAAAAGATGAAAAAACACACAACTGAGGAAAGAGAAAGGAAGGTAAAATGAGTAAGATTTTTAAGCACTCTTGCAAATACATATAGAATCAGACAGGTCAAAATGTTTTTTTATTTTATTTTATTTTAAATTCTGCTTTTAACCTTTTGGTACCATTTTGCATACACATTTTCGTTTTTACTTGCTTCTGTTTCTGAAAATTTTTTTCTTTCTGTTTAATTTTCCATTGACTTTGCTGAACTACTTTGACAGAGTGGGAGTCTTTTTGGAATAAACTGTCACATCTTTGTCCAGACCCTAAGAAATATACAATGATCATGTGCCTAAAATCACCAACACAGCCTCCTTTAGCACACACCACTCTTCCTGGTCTAATCAAAAGAGCAATCCACAGCTTAATTTCCCAATAAGACTGGAACATTGCTTAGCACCCATATCAATAGAGTATTTGTGAAGGGTTTGAACTACAAGAATGATATGGATCAGTACAAACACCCTCTTGTTGCCCCTCAACTTGATTAGATTAAGGAAAATTGATCTATCTCCGAAGTTACTCTGGAGGCTCACTATGGCATATGACCTTCCCCTGCTCTGGATTTAAAGAAATAGTCCACATCTCTATTGTCATGTCTTAGCCACAGTCATTTTGTTAGTTTTAAAAAAATAGGCAAAAAGAAATGAGAAATTTTTAAAGGCTTGTGTTTGTGTGTTTTATATAGGATACACTTTTTTTAGTGGACAGCAGTGAAGTGGTAATTTCTTTCTGAATCTAAATGTGATATTTTATAATATAATTCTGCTAAGAACCCTGATGCTTGCCCTCATTATCATGACTGTAGTGAGTAACTAATTAAAAAAATTATGCTTTTCCCTTCCTATGAGGAAATTCTAAGTTTGGCTTGATTTTCTAAATGAATGTGTCACAAAAAGTATTATTATTTTAAAAATAACCCTAACACCCCTCCCCCCCAGACCCCCAAAAAACTCCTGAGAGTTGCACACAAAAAAAACCCAACAGAAAACAATGCTTCCCAAACATGTGGGTTTTATGTTTGATCCTTAAAGTGGTGATCATTCACTTTTCTTTCACCAGACAGCAAATTTCTGCAGCCTGGCCCTGGTGCTGGCCAGGTTCCTGCTTCCCATGGTCAGAAGCCTCCCTCTATCGACCAACAGTCTCACTGTTCAGGAGGAGGGAACTTTGGTTAGAAGCAAGAGGACCTAATCTGCCGGGTATCTGGGACTTGTTGCAAATGGTCTTTGAATCTGCCATGAAAATAATAAAAAAAAAGTTCTGTCTGCGTGGCTTTGTATTGTTTCTACATTGTCTTCTTTTTATTAATAAATGTATGCTCATAATATTGAAAGAGTTGGTCCAGAAGGGCTAGGAACTGAAATTCATTTTGTTTATACAGAATAAACTATCTTTCTGCTCTTGTGTCTCTGTTCCCAATGGTAGTGAGAAAAGGAATGACTTTGGTCTACCTGTTTCTCACCTAAATGGCCTTCAAACAAGAGCTGAGGAGAACAGAACCAATCAGGTCTAGCATTCAGGGATGACTTTCCCATCTTGGTTGTATGAATATGGTTGTCATTTAAAGTCACTCTGAAGACCTAGGAGAAATTTGCTGACCTGTTCTTTTATAATTATTTGGAACAAGCACTCAGTATGCATTATTATGTATAAATAGTCGTTTTCCTATCTTCAGTAACAAAAAGGAAAAAAAATCCTTTACAATGAATAAATATATGCTCTGTATTTTTTTTTCCCCCAAAATGAGGTTATCATAGGAAAATATAAATTGGCAGAATTGTACTTATATACAAATCGCAGTGTGCTAGACAACAGGGAACTATACTCAGGCAGGCAGCTAAGCAGAATCCTTTCTAAAATATGCGTGGACCTAAGACGTTATGATGATGGAGCAGATCCTCACACGGTGTAAATCAACATGATGCCATTAACCTCAGTGGAGCACTGATGAAGTACAACTAGATGCCTAAGGTGTCTGGGAGAAACCAGCAAGGTTCCGGGCTTTGTCATGTTTACAGACATGCTGATTTATTGTTAAAACTTAGGGGTGCACAGGAGAACTGGACAAGGTACGTTGTGTAGCTCTTTTGACTTTCCTAGGAAGCCTGCAATGTGCACCCAGAGACTTACTTTTCTTTAACAGGGTTGCTCAGAAAGTGCAACTGGGGAGCATGAATTAAGAAAATGTAGAGAGTGAGCAAGCTGAGGGAAAGAGGGGAGTTTGAACATATTTCTAAACTCGCAAGATTACAGCTGTGGGAATAATTTTAAAAGCACACTTTTTTGGATAATTTATTTTTGAAACTCTGCAAAATTTGTCAAATCGTTTATTTGATGAGCATTATTTGACCAGCTGTACAGAGAGCCACACTGGAGTGCTGTAATGAGTGCTTTGGAATGTGACCAGCATTAATGTGCCTGTGATAGTTGGATAATTCTTTTACCCTGCTCATTTCTGTGGTTTGCCTGTAACTATGGCCCCGCTTGATTGCTGTTATGATGTGAGCTTTGAATTCTCTCTCTCCTTTGGCCTTTTCCTTTTGGCAGTTCCCACAGAGCTGAGCCCTGATTAGAACCACAGCAGGTCATTCGATCTTCAGATGGCTATAAAAGGTCTGTGCAAGTGACCATCTCACTTCTGTCCCAAATGGATGATTACACATAGCGCACATTGCCGCACTCCTGGCATGACTTCAGCAAAACTGGCAAGTTTTCCTTCTAAAGCTAAAGCATAACACAAGATACAAGGAGCAATTCCATTAAATGTCCCTTTAAACTGTCAAATTTAGCAGGAACTTTAAAACAGAGCAGACTTTAAAGTGATGAGGGAGAAGTACTGTTCCCCTGCTTGAAATTGCAGCTGGGTTTGTTACCATCAGGTGTGATATGAAGTCAGCATTTTCCTTGATGACTTTTTCCTTTGCCATTGTTGCAATCTGGCACTGCAGATTGGTGCCTCATTCAAGGTTTTTAAAGGGAACTGTTACTTTCTTGAAGGATTTTATTCCTTGTCTCCTTCTAAATGGATTTTGTTATTTTGTAATTTCTCAAAAATAAGTGAGTCTGATAAAATCCAGATATTTGGAACCAAGATTGAGAGTTCAGATAACAACAGTTTTACTGCAGAAAAAACACAGGTTTAAATACTCATGCTATTAAGTAAAGTTTATAGTCACATGCTGCTCTCTTTCATTCCTGAAGTTCTTCAGAATATTGATGCCCCTTTTTCAGGAACTTGCACTGTTCAAGTGGTGGTGACATTTCCAGGCGAAACAGCATCACCTGGCCTGTGCCAGTTATCTTCCCATCGTGGTGGGAAGCACTCACAAGAGGGATCTCCATATCTCAGTACCTGCATGTACCTTGCTTTGTTCAAAACACATTCTCTGGAACACAGGCTATTAAATGCTAGACCCATAATTGTTTCTTCAGGAATCTCAGCCTCTTATGCAATTCACAAAAGACAGTGTTTCAAGAATTCACTCGGGTCAGACATTGAGATAGAGAGTGAATTTTTCTGTTTCTCTCTTCAGACACTGATGTTATCAAAGGCTGAAATTCATAATGCAGAAAATCTTCATATAATTAAAATTCTCCATTTTTGCTAAGTGCAAGTATCATCTGGGATGCCTGGCACAGTAACAGCACTAATTTTTGCTTCATTATTTGCATTTGTTATTGCAATAATGATCGAATGGTGGATTTAAAGCCAGAAGACTGAAGTTTCGATCCTGGCTCTAAGATCTGTTCATTGAGTCTACTTTGGACTCAATCAGCTTGTGGTTAAAGGTCTCACTAGGAAAGAAACATCACTTTGCTGTTCTGTCATACTGTCCTTTAAGATCTCTCAATACACTCTATATTAGCTTTCATTAGTCTGATCTGAAGTTTAAAAATACTAATAGCAAATGGCTTATGAGTCTGAAGCAGCCCATTTTAGTTTTTTTTCCCCAAAAGTTATTTTTGTGAACACTTTTCAAAAATACAAATCTTTAAAAATATAATGGAATCAAATGATAAAATATACAGCTTTTTGGAATATACACTCTCATTTTTGGTTTTGTTGGTTTTGAATGATAAGATATGTCAGTATTTTTCAAATCAAGATTTTCCTACTTTCTTTGTAAAAACTCACAGTAACATTTTTTGAGAAGAATGATCAGCTAAGGAAATGTGGTTCACAAGGCAGTGCATAAAAGAGCAATTCAGCATTAATATAAACTGACTATTCAGTTACTTTTATACGCATAGAGTTATCATTGTCATTTACAGTAATGTAAATGAACTTCAGCATGTCATGATAGCTTATAAATATGAAGAGGACATTCTTACTGTCACTGAATTAATTAGAATTTTTCAGGTATATTTTATTTTTATGTTGGAAGCACTCTCCTTCAGCTCAGTCCAAACATTTATGCAGAAATTAAAAGCTAAGTACTGGAATGCCCACACAACCCCAAATTCCTCTTTTATTAGTGTTCAATCACAGTTATATTACACAAAGTCATATCACAGAGTTCTGCCAGATGTCAGAGAACAAAAAGGCACACACTGCCAGGTGAGGAGAGGGCTAAGAAATCTGTGTTGCAAAACCAAAGGACAACCACAGAAATACTTTGGCAATAGCCTTCACGTGAGGGGATCATGTGTCTCTCCTGAAATGCAGTAGAGCATGCACAAGGGTTTCATGTGGTGGAGTACAATGAATGTCTGCTGAGATGGCCAAAGATACTGTTTTTCTCTGGCATTTCTGCCTCAGTGGTTTTCTGGAGACATCACATTTTTTGGTAGAAATGCAAGGATAGGAAGTACCCAGAAGTGCCCAGATGCTGCAGTTCATTTACTATGGTTCCCCCATATAATAGGGGGCATATCAGGTTCCCCCAGAAGCTTCAAAGCCACTTTGTGATTGGTGAGAGTAAAAGACATAATGCCTGTTCTCCCACTTCAGAAAAGTTCAATAGAGCTCCTCAATCGGATACTAGGAACCAGTTCCCATCAGAAGGAGCTATGACACTGTTCATCTACATTGCGTGATGTTCTGAGAGATTCTAATATTTCAACATTCATTTTTGTTCCCAAATCAAAATACAAATCATAGGATGTTAGAATATCCTGAATATCCAAGTCCAGCTCCTGACTGTGCACAGGACAGCCCAAGAGTCACACCATGTGCCTGAGATTTTTGTCCAAATGCCTCTTGAAATCCAGCAGGCTTGGTGCTGTAACCACTTCCCTGGGGAGCCTGTTCCACTGTCCAGCCACCCTCTGGGTGAAGAACCCTTTGTTAATATTCATCCTAAGCCTCCCCTGACACAGCTTTCTGCCCTTGTGTGCTACCACTGGTCACCACAAAGAAGAGATTGGTATCTGCCCCTCTGCTTCACCTCGTGAGGAAGTTGTAGACTATGATGAGGTCTCCCCTCAGTCTCCTCTTCTCTAGGCTGAACAGACCAAGTGACCTCAGCCACTCCTCATACAGTTTCCCCTCAAGGCCCTTCACTATCCTAGTGACCCTCCTTTGGACACTCTCTTATAAAAAATTGACAACTAAAATTTCCTCTGGGAAAAAAAACCAAAAAACAGTGATTCAGAAATAAGGAATAGTAATTAATTAATTAATTAATTAATTGATTTTGTGTCTTGCCCAAGCTAAAAATTTTGATGCATGCCCCAAAACTGATAAAGTTGTTTCACTGAACTGACATGGTTTGTTCTGTGAAACATCAACCCATGTTTCGCTGAATTCTCCCCACTAAAGCAAATGTCGTCTGAGGAGTTACTTGGCTGATGATGCCCTTCTGTCACAGCTCTGAGTGAAGCTCAGTGGCTGGCTTGCAGTTGTTAGCCTGCACCTATGATCAATTTTTTGTTAGAAGGGAGGCACTGTGACATGAAGAGGAAGGTAACTCACAGGGAACTTGGCTAACAGAACAGGTATTTGTGAGTTCAAAGAGGCAATGGTCTGACAGGGAGACGCAGTTCAAAAATTTACCGAACTGAGGTAGCACATGTGTAATATAAGATAACAAGGCTCGAAGGAACAACCATCCTTACATCATCTTTTACTAAAACAACAGCTCCCAAACATTTCCCCTGGCTTGTCTAGGAACATGCAAAGTAATGGGACCAGCACTGTAGATTTCATTCAATATATATATCACTGTCATAACTGAGTTTATAGGTTCAGAGGCTTCTGTGATGGGATGAAGATCTCTCTGTGATAAGTGACATAAAAAGAGCACAAAATAGTCCCCTTCCAAATAAAATTATGATGGAGATGAAGGCTGGATGGAAAAGAAGGGTCTTAACTGATGCAAGTTGTATGTGCTTAGCCTTCTCTCTTTGTCCTCATACCCTGCTATGTAAGATTAATTTTGAATAAATTTTCAAATGTATAAAGTTTCCTATCAATACTCTAGTTATGCTAAGCTTGACACCATCACATAGTCTGATCCTGAATTAGGCACTGCAGGAGTGTATTTCCTCATGTGCGTTCTTTAGTAGTGTCAGCCATAGTACTTACTGCTTATGCAACTTCTTGCACCTTGTTCAGAGAGTGCCTGTAACTACCCCAGAAAAAGTAAATGAAGATACCATCTTTTCTCACAAAGAAGGGATGGGGATCCAAGGAGGCATGCCATAGACGGAAGCAGAGATGGCTCAGAGGATGCATGGGTGAATGAAGTGATCCAGAACAGTGGAGAGGAGAGTGGAAGAAGCAGCTGCTGGAAAGCAAAAGGTTACTTCAAGGGGAGAATTACATTTATTGTAATATTTTATTATTTCAAAATGTAAGAAGAATATTCTGCTACATGTTTATATTAGAAAAGACTATATCAAAAAGCATGGTGGGTATTTGGAGCAGCAGATGGCAAAGAAGATATTTATCCTCATTTCCTGTATCCTGATTCGGATTTTGCACATCTTTGGAGTACACATGCAGAGCATAAGGGGATCAAACATCATGGCTTACTGACCTGTATGGATGAAATGGTAGCCTGTTCCCTCTGTACGTAACTGGAATTTCTTTCAGGCTAAAGGCTTCTTCAAGAAGTCTAGGAGATTGGTATAGTTCAGCCATATGGTGACAAAGACATGGCCAAGGCATCCTCTGCTAGGACAACCTTTCAGCTGCCCATCAGTGGGAAGAAGTGTCACTTGAAACCGTTTTAGGAGATGGCTGGAGAGGGAGTGTGTTGCAGGTTGGCTTAATTTTTCTGTTAGTTTTTTTCTTTGCTATCTTCTTTTCCGAAGTCCCCACAGCCCTTTCTTCCATCAAGTGACAAGGAGGGAGATGATCACTTGACTTATGTTATTCCCCATTATGTGACCATATGTGTGCCACTTACATGATGTGAGATGCTGGCATTTTTGGCATGTGGTGTCTGTGCATCTGATCATATAACAGGAAAGAAGAAAATGGAGAGCAGTTCTCCTATGTGAGGCTATGTGTCTGGCCTCATGCTCCCCCTGTTTAAAACTTCACCTTGGTTGTCTGATAGTGAATGGAGAGTGGAATTTTGTGAAGCAGGGCTGCAAGGAAGGCTCCTGAAGAAGATACTGTGGGGAAACATCCCCTTGGAGGAGAAGTCAAGAGGCTGTTAATTTATTCAGGTTTTAAAAACTTATTAAAACCCCAATATAAATGCAGAAAACACAAACTGAACCCCAGTCATATATCTTCCTTTCTTCTTTATTTCTTTTAAAACAGATGCTTCTAGTTTTCTCAGAACATACATGAGAGGGATGGCATTCCTTCTATCAGAACTTGACAACAAAAACAACTCCACCAGTACTTTCAATGTTTGCACTATGAACAGAAAGTCTGCTTGATACAGTAGGCCTTACTAAGAATATTTTCACCTCAGTTTGTGTGAGGTATCATGTTACCAGTCTGCCATCTAAAGAAAGGAAGAGTCTTCAGCTCACAAAGACACTTGCACATCAGATTTCTATTTTGATTTCTTGTGTCACAGGATCTGATTTACTGCTGGACGGAGGCTTGATTAAGACAGATCACTTTAGCATCATTCTGGTGAACTCCTTCCCTTCCCCCAACCTTACACAACCCTTTTGGACAAGTGTGACCTGCTTAGCATGACAGTGAGTCATCAGGTTGGCTCAAGTTGTCTCCCCATACCTTTGAGATGGATGATTGAGATCCAATTGCAGGCCAATTGAAAACTTAACTAACTTAAGCAGTGCCAGTAAAGCAACTCGGTTAAAGCTGAAATGAATTAATCAGTGAAGCATCCAAGGACTTTATCAGGGGTCATACACAAATGATCACTGCTGTATCAGTTTTCCACCTAGACACATTTATTTCAACTGTGACTACCTGTCAGAAGGAAATGGTAGCAAGGTTTCCTGAGGCATACTCTGCTAAGGTTTCTGAAATAATGTGCCTTTCTCCACAGAAGAGCACAGAAGATCTATATGCCAGTTTGTTTTTGCAGCAGTCTGTGCACCAGGAGTAAGATACCAATGAAAATGCAGCAACAGTTGATGTTCAGAATTAGGAGGTGGGAGCAAGATCACTGGACATTTATGCTTTTTTCTAAGTCCATATGAAGGACCTAAAGTAAACTATGCTCCTGACTTTACCTGAAAGGTACAAATGAAAGTAACAAATAAAGCATCTTTATTACGTATTTGTCTTTGTTAGTCTCCACACTGCCACTCTATTTACCAAACACCATTGCTCCACAAGATGAAGGGTGTCCCAGTATAACCCTCCCTCTCAGCACGCTCACAAAATAATTCTGATTTCACTTGTGCAACTATGTACCAGAAATATGGAAATACCGACCTGGTCCTTTTCACAGAAATGCCACAATTTCTCACTTGAGGTCAATTTACATCGTGGGGTTAGAATTAATCATATTATATGCTTAAAAAAAATAAAATAAAAAAAGGTAGTACTATCTCCCACTATGTCTGATGGGAATAGAAATATGAAGGAAGCACATGATAGAAGATGGAAAAGTAGTAGCATGAAATGATCATAAGAAAACATAGGACTTTTATTCAGGCTCTGTCTATCCTTTGAAAATTTGGAGGAAAAAAAATGGCATTTTACTGGGCAAATTCCTCAAATTACTTTCATATAGATTAAAGTTTCACGGTATCTGCCATATCATACCAACAGGAAGACTAGGTATATGTCGTTTGAATAATGATATGCAAACCCAAACAGTTACCATTTACTTGTTTCACATACTGCATACCCTGGTAAGAGACAGGTCTAGGACAGATATATATAACTGTGAGCATCTGGATAAAGCCCAGCTTGGCAACGACAGACCAAGGAGGCTGCATATGTCTGGCAGTTTCATCAGAATTTGACTAAATCTAAACTTAACATTGCAATACAGGCAAGTATTGCAGTGAAGTTCCTCAAACTTTCTATGAAATGAGGTATTTAGACCTGTTATTGAATCACTGAACTGACTCTGTGGGTCCAAGACCATCTGAAAAGAAAGACCAGAACCCTGAGATAGTTTCTGCAGCTGGATGGTGGAACTTGTTTAAATTGCTCTGTGGTATAATGTGGAAGTTTTCTTTGGCCATCACTGATGCTTCAGGAGTTTCTTGAAGGGCTCCTTTATAGGAACATCTGCGTTGACTGTAGCAATTTCATCACTGACTCTCTAGCAATGTTTGCAAAGCTGGTTGTCTCCATGGTTCCAGGATGAGTCATATAAAAGGGGGCTGAGCTTGTCTTCTGTCAGAGCCTCCTATGTGTGACTGATCCCCTTCTGCTAGCTCACACACCAGACTCCATTTCATGGCTTTTCCTCATCTTTCATGGTTTAGTCACATCACAATATTCCTTTACTTGCATGGCAAAAATAACATCTGCAGGAGCTTTCCAGCATCCTGTGATTGAAACAAAGATACAGCAGGGTTTCTGTGTAGGTCTAACATGCATGTGTGGATAACACAAAAGAGTGCCTTCTCCCAGCTTTCCCAGCAGGTCATTTTGATTGACATATTTGTAGAGGCTTCAGGGTGGATTGTAGATTCAGCTGGTATGTTAAACCAGATGGGAGAATTCCACCAAATACACAATGAAATGAGGAGTACCATTGTATGGCTTTCTCTGCTTCTGACAGATGGATGGGAAAATAAAATACCTCTCCAAAATCTCCTTTTCATTCTAAGGACCACCTCTATTCCTCTCGTTACCTTCCTCTTCTCTTTTTTCCCTGTATTTTCCTTCTTGATTTGTATATTCCTTAAGTTTCTCCTATCTTCTGTCTTTCCCACCTAACCATTCTTTTCTCTTTCTTTCCCTTCTCTGGGTCTTCTTTGTTGCTCTTATTTTTCTATGACCATAGGTGTTCCCAGCACAGAAAGAGCAGACAATGCATGACAATATGTGCAGCTCCAGAAGGGCTAGTGAAATTTTCTATCCCAGTGTGGAATAAAAAATACCAGACTAGATCAGGGAATGAATGAATCTTGTGGCATTAGAGGTTTGGCAGAGCTTTCTTGCTATTTTGAGAGCTTGTTGAACTAGATGGAGTCGATAAGTCTTTTTCTCTTGTAATTTTATTCTTTTTTTCTTTTTTTTTGGTGATTCAGTTAAGGAACCCAAATACATTTTCGAAGCTCAAAGAAAGCTTTTGTATATGTCAGGGACAAAAGAAATTCTCAGTTTGCTGGGCTGGTACAAGTACTTACCCTATATTATAGTTTTCAAAACAGCAGAAGCTATCATCAAGGTTATGTTTGGACTTTTATTATAATCTCCCATTTCAGTGCATGGTCTCAGCTCTGGAGGTAAAATTTTTTGGAAGTTTGACCACAATTTCATTGTTTTTTTCTTAGTTATGCAAGTGAAAAAAGTTTCCCGTTGTATGATGTGTTCAGATGCTTTTTAACCAAGGAATACTAAAAAACCCAAACCAAACCAAAACAATAAAATGGAGGAATTTTGAAATATGAAGTTAATTTTAAATCATACTGAAAAAATTCTCTGCAACAAAAGCAATTATCATGTTTTAAAACTTCACTTTCTACTGACTGGGTACTCTGCTGTCTCCCAGCTGCTCATAATTGTCTATATAAAGAAGGCAGCTGAAGGCAGCAGTGAAAGCATCCTTCTCTTTTAACAGAACTACACAGATCTTTGATAAAAGGCACCAAAACTGTTGCAGGCCTGTTACTGTATTCAACATAGTTTGCTTTGAAACTTGGATACCCCTAAATGTAGTATTGCAGTCCTTTGAGCCATTCTTTGGAGTTTGACCTGTAGAAGTGAGGCTGTGCATAAATGCAGAAGAACATATATCTACCAGCCATTAAGTACAGCACAAGTGAAAGGTAAAAATAGAAGTGTTCAAACAACCCTGTCACCAGGGCCAGAGTTGTTCAAAATAGAGACTTTTTTGGCTACAGACTAAACAGAAGGACCTTGTTTACACTATTTTTGGCAGAGTGGGAAGTGTATGGAAGAGCTGACTTCAAGATTTCTGGAAGAAATGAAATGCACAAATGAAATGCACTTTGCCTCTGTGAAGCCTCAGTGACCAGTATGGATCAGGAAGGAGTTAAAGAAGCTGGTTCCTGTTGACATGTACGTGCTACGGGTCTTGAACTCTCCTCAATCGAGCACCACTTGGAGCTTTCCCACCATCATGTACTGCCTTGCTTCCAGCCATGATTATTTCCAAGGCTTTTCCCCTTAGCCACCATCCAGTCCTTTCTGGCCATGCCATATTTCTTCTCAAATATTGACCAAGGACTGCAGGGCTTCACACCATGGGGGCACCTCCACATCACGGGCTGCCATGGCCTGCTGGGTGGCAATGGTCAGGTGGGAATGACTCCCTGGTCCCAGGGTTCTCTTTCTCTGCATCCCAGGGTGAGCCAAAGGGAGAGCAACCCCCACACGCTGGCTGGACACGGTGGTCTCCTCTCAGTGGCTCCGCCATGGAAGCCATCTGAGGGGATACCAGATACCTCCTGATACCTCCTGGAGCAGAGGAAAGGTGTAGAGGAGCACCTGGTTTCTGGAGCCAAAGCGGGGCTTTGGCATGTGGTGGTCACTGAGCTGTGGAGCTGCTTGTGGGCCCTGAGCTGCTCCAGCACAGCCAGTGCTGGAGCAGGGTCTGAAAATCTCCATGTGTTAAAACGTGAGCTGTCTTTGAAGTTCAGACTTCATTCAGACCCTCAGTTTTCATCCACACAGTCTTTCATGGTGCCCTCTTTGCTCTTCATGCCCATTGAGTGCAAGAAAGTCTTTGTGAATGTCCAAGCACTTGTCATAAGCAGGAATGTGAGGCTGGAATTCCCCTACAAACCACCAATGCCCCAGCTGCCCCCAGGCCCACACCTCTCATGATATCAAAAGTGTGAAGAGTGTGAGATCAGGCATGTGTTGACAGACAACATCTCAGCTGTCATTATTTGCTCTGAAAATGGCTTAGTGACGCACAGCCACCTTTCTGTACCTGCCCAATGACATAGGCAGGAGCTGAATCTGATTTTCAAGCTAATACACTTAGACACCACTGACTCAAATTGCCTGCCCACATCTTTTTAAGAATTTGTCTCCAAAGCTAATGGCTGTCCTTAATATTGTTTAGTACTTTCCACTTCCTGTGCAGAGCAGTCTCAAAATCTGATAGGGTTTTGCAGAGTTCACAAGCTCCACAGGAGGGAGTCTTTACCTATATTTA
Organism: Pachyramphus minor; assembly: GCA_013397135.1. NCBI lineage: Eukaryota > Metazoa > Chordata > Aves > Passeriformes > Tyrannidae > Pachyramphus > Pachyramphus minor. Next base: position 1,514,485 of record VYXB01010511.1, read on the forward strand.
AATACTGCACCTAGTTACTAAAGGTATTTGTCATCTACAGTGATGATTGGCATAGGCTGATTTCTGCTTTTTCTGCAAAAGAGTGGTGGATGAAATGGCGTTGCATGGGGTCAACATGGTTCAGGTCTTGGGACTTAGTCTGGCAAACATTGGAAAGTCCTTGAAAACAATTTCATATGCACATTGTAGCATCACTGATTGTTTTACAGTGAAGTGCCAAGCTCAGTTTTCTTCCAGAAATTAGGAAGTTATTGCTTTCTCGTTTTTCCCCCATGACTTCATGAAAGTAATTTAACTTTGCTATGTGTAATGTAAAAGAGAGTAAGAAGACTCAAGGTGTAGCTGAAAGAGAGGAGTCCTGGAAATTAAAAAAAAGACCCATAACAAACCAACCAACCAATCAACCAAACAACAAGCCCACCAAAAAAACCACCTGAGAGATAAGAAGCAAAGCTCCTAAATTTGGACAGTCCAGGATATTTCTGGGAAGGCAACAGAAAAGGAAAACAAGTACCCTAGTGAGGGTAGACAGCATGTGCTGTGAACAACATTTTCTGGTGTAGCACTGCCCTGAGCTGGAAGGCTGAATAGTGACAATCACTTCAGGTGTTCCAGGTCTATGTACAGTGACAGGCAGCTCCAGTGGGAAGTTGCACAGCTTCTTCATCCACCCTGTAAGTCAGGGTTGGTGACACAGAAGCCTTCCTGCTTCATGAATGAGAGACAATTTGGATCAGAGTTGTGAAGCTGGAAATAAAGCACAGAGATTTACTATACAAAGAGAAAGTAAAAGGTGCAAGAGTTAGAGTTAAGCTAGACAAACAATGGACCTGGAGTCCAGGAATCAGGAATGACAACTGCAGCCTGCAGTGCAGCTCAGAGAGTAAGTGGTGGCTTTGAAGGACTTCTAAAGCACCGTGCATAGACTGAGAGCCTCCAGGGAGGTTTGACTGGGTAACAGGTCCAAAGAGAACAGGGATCTTATGAAACATTCATGCTTGCCACATTTGAAGTTTAATGTTCCTGGTGGACAATGCTTTGATACTGCTGTCTCAATACTACTTTTTGAGAGATGATAAATCTATGTGTTTTAAGGGTTCAAGCCCCATCACTTTACCTGAGTTTCCTTCACCTTTACTGAGAAAATAGTAATAGAAAATTCATTTGTATGCACATTCTTTCTGTGAATCAGAGAAGGACAGGAGTAATCTTAATGATTCATAAACTCATTAATGAGTGCAAAGGAGGATTTACTGAAGTGGTATTCCATTTACTGTTCCTCTAAGTCTTGGATAAACAAGTGACTTTCTTTATAGGTGATCAGAAGTTCCTTTTCTACTTGCAGTTTGGCAATATATATGGTATACAAAAAACACTCAACTGTATTTTGTATGCCATTAACAATGGATCTTTCCATACAGGGAAGTTATAGGGACTTGAAAGTACAAAACAGGTTTCTTAAGCAATGTTTGGAATAGAATAAGACAAAAAACCCAGATGCCACAGTCTGATGGCTCCTGCAAACATAGCCTCTATCTCATCTGCCTACTCTGACAGCCAAGATCTTTCTTCCTCAGGCATCCTATTGTATGCTCTGATAACTAAGCAGAACAAAAGTGGTATTTCTCTCCCTGAAAGGCCTCCCCTCTTTCCTCTCTCATTTCCCCACCTGCAGCTACTCTTCTGATAGGCACTTCTCCTTCAGCGGAGTGCTTTCCATCAGATCAGGTTTTGCTGATGTCCCTGAGAGTAGTGTAACCCCTGCCCTATGCTGATGGATTGAATAAAGCCACTAATCGTTAAGTGAAAGTTACACCAGACTTTGTATGGAGTGAAAGTAGGGGGCACAGTTTTCAGCCTCTAGGGCTTGGCAGATTTCACAACAAAACAGCTGGCTGTGAGACATGGGTGCTGATGGAATACATTAATTACTGTCGTCAAGGTTTTAGACACACTTGTGTGTTGCTGGTAATACCAGCATGCAGGATTATCAGAGAAATCGCTTGTGAACAAGAAAAAAGTGGTGAAGGGGAGAAAGGAAATTGAAAAGAAGGTTGTCTGATTCAAGTCCGCACTTCATTTGCATGGGCAGTTTCGTCCACTTTGACCAGTGCATTCCTTCACCTCCCCGTGGTTTCCACAACAAATGCATAGAGTTTCTCTGAACATAATGATGTAACTCAGCCCTGTTACAATCTTTAATGGGTTTGGCAAACCAGACTGTGGCTATTTGAGGGACAAATTCTCCAGTATTGTAGTCAAGCTCAGCTGAAGTTTGTTCAGGTGTCACAGTAGGCTCTAGGCTTCCTTCTGCTGCGTAGTAGAACTTTGCATTCCCATTTAGTTTCCAATGATCTTGAAATTATAGGGGAAAGTGTTTTTACTCTCAGTCTACACAGAAGCAAGCTGAGGCAAAGCTGCATTTGCAAAGTCATTGAATCAGCCAGTGGAAGAACTAACTCGGAGTAAATGTCATAAGTTTCTGGCATTCGGTCCAGTTCTCAGTTTGCTAGACATGACGACTTATCTTTGAGTTCAGAGGGGAGTGATGAGTCTCACTGTTTTCCAGCATGGACACAGGCACCTGGTGAGGCTGACAGGAGCTGTTAGCTTTGTAGTTCAGGGCAAGGGTGCCTCTGCTGCCCTGTGGACTAGTTCATTATTAAGTTGAGCTGCCTCTTTTTAAGTCCCACCTGCCACTTTACGTTCAGCGGGGTAGAGGTCAGGCCACAATACTACAACTAGTCATTAAGAGAAAAAGCAATTGACCTTTTTTGCTTGCATTAACTTTGCTGATCTTCAGCTCTGAAGTGTTTATTTTGCAAGAGATTATAACATGGCTACTGCACCAAGGAGACAGAATAATGCCATTAATATTGTTTGTTTTCATTGGAGGAAAAACACTCTGAACCTCTAACAAATATCCTCTTGTTAGCAATTGGAAACATATAATTAGGAGAGACTCTCCAGTTATTTTAACGAGATTTCAGTTTCCCCTCTCTCTCTTTCTTGCCATCACTCTCTTTCCCGTTTTTAATGACATACCAATTTCCTCCCTTCTCATTTGCAGATGCCTTTCCAATAAAACAGACAGCTTTGATTTTCATCTTAGCTGTGCATTCTTAGCCTTAATTCGTTCATCTACATAAGTTTTCCACCACACTCTCCATGTGCTAAACGGCTGTTAATCGCTGAAAAATTAGCAAGGTGTTTAACACCAAAAAAAAAAAAAAAGGGTTAAAAAAATCTTTTCCTTGTTAGGTGGAAAGACTTGTATTTTTCTCACCCGGCCAAAGCTCAGCTAATTCTAGGCATGGAAGGCAACACTGGAGACCTTTATGCAACTCCACATAATCTCTCTTCTCCTACACTGCTTCTACTCTGTAGCTACTACTTTATCTTTCCCCAAACCTCTCAGCCAGTCTTCTTCCCTATAAGCTGTAAAAAAATCCTCCACTTTCCTTTTGTAAAATTGACTGTAGGTCAGTATATTTTAATTGCAGAAATGCTGTCAGTTTGTGGGCAGCCCAGCAGGCCCTGAAATATTTGTAGGTGTTGAAGGCATGAAAAGAGGGACCTTTCTCAGTGTAGCTGATTCAGTACAGCCAATTCTTCCCCCGAGGTTTGGGGACATGCAGCCTTGGCAAGTTTGGTCAATAACTTATGTATTTATGAAAGGTTATTTTTATTTCACTTAAATAGCTCTTTAAGACTTGCAGAAATCATGAAACAGCACAGAGTAGAGATCACCTTGCAGCAAAGAATCTGGGCTTTATGCCTTATTCAGCCCAGCTACCAGATGAGACTTTCTGTAGGTCTTATATGTAATTTCTGTTCTCTGATGTGTGACATCATGGAGTCTTAACTCACTAGTTCTTATCTCTGTAGATCTGCAGTGGTTCTGTGTTTGGATTTTGTCTCATGTCCAAGAAAGATGGTGAGTGTGGCAGTCAGTAGCTGGTAGTGGGCTGTGCACAGCTCCTGTTACCGCATGAGGCTGAAAATGCTGCATTACAGAAAATCCCTTTCTTAGTCTATTACAAATGGAGAAGTGGCTCATTGTATCGTCTCAGTTTTATTCAGATGTCATACTGCTGTGGTATCAGAAAACCTTTCGTTCCCTTTGCAAGTATTCTTTTGTACTAGTCCTGTTATTGTCTGATACGCCTCAGTCAAACCAAAGTTATTGGACTCTGTGGAAGGGTAGCAAGGTCTTACAGTGAAACCTAACAACATTTTCTATAGGAGATGGAGGAGAGCAAAATGGCCTGACTGCTTTCTGATCTGAATTCTGTGATTTTGCATTTATTTTCTAATGACTTTATCTTAAAATGGAGGTTGAATTAGCCTACAAAGGGAACTACTAGCAATCTCTATACTTTGACCAGTTCCCTTTGTAAACAATGGACTTACTGTGCAAGCCCCTTACTTAGAGATGACTGTTCTGGTTCTTCAGATAAACGTTTTAGCCAGTCTCTCACTTGTGTCCATGCTATTATGCTCAAAATAGGGTGCTAATAGTTGGAGAAGGTGGATGGGGGAGGCAGCTGTGCTGCTGTATGACCATTAAAGCACAGTGTGATCCAGGCTAACAGAGACTGCAGGTGATGCTTCTGGGAGCAACACAGTCACCTATGGTGAGTGAATCCACACCTGTTTCTACTGGTGTAACTTAGTTCTTACCAGGGAAAGATAATCTACACCAAAATAAACATAAGGTGTGACTGTATCTATAGCTGAGGAAATAATTCAAGGGTAAAAATAAACTCAAGCATCAGTTTAGGCTGGTATAGAAATGTATGCACAACAAGGCTAAATGCATAAACACAGTGACTTATTATTATTATCATTAGTATTATCATTATTATCATTATTGTCAATACGTTTTACATGCTTAGGATAAATTCCCTTCTGTTCTGCATGTGAAAATGCTTTTGAGAGGAATCCTAAAAAGGCAAAATCCTACTTACTCAGAGTTGGCATTAGTCTGAAAAAGGCAGATGTAAAAATAACTTCACTTAGTAACAATAGTGTTCTGGAGAAAACTGCTGCCCTCTTCTCCTTTCTGAACTGGTGTATATATTCCTCAGAGCCTTCACTTTCAGCTTCCTCTCTCCATGAAAATGAACTCTGCATATAATTGTTCTCCTTAGCACAGCTAATTTGGATCTTCTGAATGAAAACTATCATGAGAATGGTACCAAGAAAAATTGGTAATAATTACTCATTCAAAATTAAATTTCTTTCTTTTGCCCATTTTGCTGGAAGACAGGAGGATGGAATGACAGGAGGCTGGAAAGACAGGAGGCACAACACCTGAGGTCGTTTAAGATATGGGGAAAGAGGGATCTCTGTCAATCACAATGAGTGACATCTTCTAGGTAGTTCTGAGTAATCTTGAGATCTCTATTCCTCTGAAGACTGCAATACCATAGTCAGACACTATGTTAGACTCACAATTGGTATAAGCTAAATAAAAACTAATATATTACTCAAGCAGAGTTGAAAATAGAGAATTCTTTAATGGCAAAAGCTTTAACAAATGTTGGTGACTCAGAGTTCAGGTCACTAAAACTCATAATTAAAATTGTAACCATAAGAATAATGATCCGTTGTAGCATTTTACCCAGAGACATCATAAATTCTTTGCCAGTTGAAGTCTCTTAATGGAGACTCATTGTCTTTTTAGAAGTTATGCTTTGATTCTGCCAAAAATTAATGGCTAGATGAAGCAATTGCTTGACAGTTTTTTCTATGTTATATAGAAGTCAAACTAAATCATCACTTAGTTTCCTTCTAGACTCTATAAATCTTTGTGAGCCATCCACATGTAATTCCAGCATGAAACACCAAAGAGGGTAAGGTATTACAGTTTGAGTAATGAGATAAAAATGAAGAAACCTAAACATAGGTGGGCTACTAAGGGAAAAAAAAAATCTTTTCAGTGACATTTATTAACTGTGGAACTCTTTCTACAAGACATGGTGAAAGGCAGTTCTTGAGTCATTTGAAACAGTGATGCCTTTAAAACTAGTGCAGAATTCCTGAATGTAGCAAAAGGAGTATGCCTTCTTTGGCAGACTGTTAAAACAATGGACTTTTCCACTTCCATGATTGTTATGACAGTGTGTAAAATTTGGAGAATACTAGTGAAGAGCTAGTTCATGGGAAAATGACTGCATGTGACTGAACATTCACAGACACGTTCATCTTTCAGATGCCTGTAGTGAACATTTGTCAACAGCATGGAAGTTAATACCACCCCTGGTTTATTTTCCTTCCTCATTTCATTTGCCACAGTACATCAGTGAATGCTGCTGATCACAAGGTACTCGACCATGGAGGAAAGATAGAGAAGCTGATCACTCAGTCTCTCAGTAGGTCAGTAGCTGAGACTGGCAGCAACAAAGTTTGCAGCTGAGGACCTGAACAACATCTAACCATTTCTTGGTATCTAGAAATTGTCTGGCTGAATTAATTGAAGACATCACTCAAGGCAATGTTAAAAGGGATTCAGATGATAGACTTTAAGTGATTTTTGCACTTAACAATGTATTTTACAGGAGGTTCTAGTTTCTCGGTCTGAAAACCCCTGAGCATGGCTAGTACATTGATGTCAAGATAATGGAAGAGCAGGGTAGGATAAGAGGGTAATTTGCAATGGTTGTCCAAAATTGTACCTTACATCTCATATTTTGGAGGCTGTTGGGCACACCAGAATCACTAAAAGGCAAAGAAGTATCATTTCTGCAAAGGGGGAAGCGAGCCTTCTTTTGCTTCTGTGCTGGTACTGGAAAGGCCCAGGCTTTTCATTAGCAGTTAATTAAGCCACAATGGCCCTTCCTTCCCACCAGGGGCTGCCTTCATTTGCAGATTTATTTAAAGGGATTCTGTCAAATTGGTAGGCTTACAATGTGACTGATCTTTGCAGCCACATAGTCCAGCAGGAAATGCCCAGAACACACCCCTAGGGCTCTGTCTGTCTCTCTAAAGCCTGTCCTTCAAAAACATAGAACTACCACTTTTTCAAGTAGGATTTTATAGCCCTGTGTGTAAGTCAGAATGTGATGGATATACACAGGCTGCACTCTTGTGCTCTAAGTGCAAGCACAAGCCAGTATTTACACAAGTATGGTAGGCAGGCTGAGTCTATGTTTGTCTGTCTTATAAGTACAGTGAAATACTGACACCTGAATGGGATAAACTGAAAAATAATCCTGCGAATGTAGGGTATTGCAGGAGATGCAATACACACAATTCTATTACTGGGAGAGCAAGTGGGTTTTGAAGCATGCAGGGAGATGCAGACTTCATTCAGCAGATTTCATTCAGGGTGAGAAGGGTAAAGGTTCAGGAGATGTGTCACTTGAGTAGGTTTTTCACTGAATGCACATCTTCCCTTCTGCTGCTAGTTAATGCTGGCAGGATTAACTAGCCATATGGCCATATGGCTACTTCTTTTGCAGAAGTTCATACTTGATATGCCCAATAGTATAAATATTAAAAGAATAAAAAGTCTCAGAAGTAATGTACTTAAGAAATAACAGGATTAAAGTTGCCCTCCCAAGCTTAGCCCAACCTATTTTAGAAGTGTGTTATGATGTTGACTTTGTTAACTTAATTGTTACTCTACTTTTTTGTAGGTGACCTGCTTCTTTTAGTGTACAAAATAAAGGGTGCTTAGGGACTGGATGAGGGTTATGTTATTGAGGAGGTACATATCAATGCAACTTGGGCCTCACTTCTCATAGATGGTTGAAGGTAGACAAGAGATTTCATTGTCTTGCAGGTCAGGCAGTTGAATGCTGTTGGAAAGGAGAAAGCAGGTGTGGGTGGGCGAGATCAGTGAAGAACTGCCATAGTAAAACCAGATTAACTCAAGGTTTGGGCAAGGACTGACAACTTTTTTGTTATCTGACTTTCTGATTAGTGGTTTCTGCTTCCTCCCTTGTGCTCATAGAAGTTTCTATCTCACTTATTCTGTGCAGCATAATCAGCACAAAAAGTTATTCTTTCAATCAATAGTCAGTATTTTCCCTAAACCTGAGCAGCCCCTCACAGTTTTAAGTCATTAGCTGTTTCAAATCATGTGAAATTTAAAGTTTAAAATTTATCAGAACACTCTCTGCTAACACTTTCTACATGACAGAAGACTGGCAGCTGGTGGTTCTGGCACATTGCAAAAAAAGTGGCTTCTTGGGAAGGCAAGAGTTCGTGGACACACACAGTCTTTGGTAACAGCCAGTTAACAATGTCATTCTCCCGTGGTGGTGAAGATAATCACATCCACTGGAATCCACCACGCAAGAATTGCCATGCAATCAAATATGCAAGTGGCAGTACTGGGTGCCAAGAGGATGTCCTCCTGCTACTGTGTCAACCCTCTCTGACATTTTTTAGGCCACCTTCTTGTCACCCTGCTGACCTAAAGGCTTATTTAGTTTGTGCCTTTTGCATCGATCTGAGAGGTCTGAAAATTTCTCTAAGAATCATTCATGCATCACAAAGTTTCAAAATCAAGTCTGCTACAAATCCATCTGATGTCATCAGTTATCCTAACCCCGAGCAATCCGGCAGCATAGCATGTTGTTTTCCTGGCAGTGTGACAGCAGATTAGCTCAGAATGACCAAGAAAAAATATTTAATAACATAACAGTGGCCAATATGCAATTCTGGACATTCCTCTTTTAGTCTATAAATCAAACAAATGACTTATCAGCCCCACCTAGCCTTAGTGGTTTGGGTTTTTTATGTATAGATAGCATGCACGTATAGAAAAGCTTCTATAAAGAAAGGAGATTAGCATTGTCCTGATGGTTTGCACGAAGTAACGGCTGTAGGACATCTGTGCTATCATATGACAATGTGACAAGCTTGAAAGAATTTTTCCCCATAACAAAATATCATGCTTCATACAGCATACTTCACACAAAATCTGTCAATACTGTTTCAAGAGAGAGAAGTGAACTTGCTAAAGGTAATACAGTGGGGCATAGAAAAGAAATAAAACCCTGCACTTTCCCTCACTTTAGAGGTATTGCAATGGATATTGTCATAAATGGTGACTTGTAATACCTCTTCCCATAGAATAGCTGTAGGTTGAAATACAGTGTAGTAAATGTTTTTCTCTCAACTGTAGGAAATCCTGACCCATGCAGTTCCTGAAAAGTGGAGGTGTTTCACTGTAAGTGGTAACATCTCACATTCACAACTGGTTTCTGTGTGAGACACTGTCTTAACTGACATGTATTAGAAACTTTCACGTAGATCAATACCAGTTAGAGTTGAGAGACCTAGTAACATTCTGTGATTTTTGTCAGATGTGATATTAGAAACTCAGGAGGTTACAAAGCAGAACTAATCCTTAACATCAGGACTCTTGGGCTGACATAATGGAGTTGGATGAAGGCCATCTTTGCAATTGGTAACCTCATACTGGTGTGTGCCTTCTCCTCCTTCCCACCCCAAAGTGCCCTCCTGACCCTCAGAGGGTGACCTGGCACAGCTGTTTACTGGCAAAGACAGGTCTTTTAAAAACTCTTTTCTTTAGTGCCAATAGCAGCAAAAATACCTTTTTTTCTTTTCAGTATGTAAACCATATCGAAGTGATTCAATATTTTGGACTTGAATGTAATTTCCTCTTTCAGGCCAAATGGCTTACCACATCATCAGCACGTTTTTTTTCCTGTACAAATGGTATTTTGAGATGGAAAAGTATCTAGAGTAACTGTTATCTATTAGAAGCTGAATCCCTTTTTTCCTGGCTTGTTCAACAACCTACTTTTAGGGGATTTAAATTCCTCTCATCCTTATGTTTCTGTCACTGTTTGGAAAAAATAGATAAGAAATTATGAGTGACAGGTAAAAGTTAGCAAAGAACAGATCTGAAAGCCAGTGGCATCCTTGGCTCTGATTATTGAATAATTCCATAAAGAGTCTTGCATGAATGCTGGGACAACCTGATAGCTTTGACTCACAGACATGAAAATGAAATAATTTGTGATGTAACCATTGGAGCAAAATTCTCTCATGACTTCATCCTCTTCATTGGCTGCTGACTTCAACAAATTAGTAACATCTAATGATTCACCAAAAGTTCATTTGTAGACTAACATGACATCTATAATTATTCTCCATGTTTACCAGAATTTATTCCTTTAGACCTAATTATTCTGCTCTGCCTGTGTGTGCACAGGTACTTTCCTGGTGGATCCCAGTAATAGTTTTTGAACTAAATGACACTGTAAGTCAGACTCAGTGACTATATCTCAGGATATACTGCTTTTAAATGATTGCTCTTTGACAATCAGTATGGCTCCTAAAACACTTATTTCCTGGATTAGCCTAAATAATTAAAAAGAAATCAGTCAGACTTGCCTATAAAGGTTTCTATCAAACTTATTAATTAGAGAAACAAGTCACTTTAGGGAACAATTACAGATTTTTATGAGTGCAAAAGAAGATTACATATGCTGCCTTTTTTTTTTTTTAATATTTGACTGAACAGACTACCTTATACAAATATGAATGTTATAAATAAGCACCCTGTAGCCTGTATGGAGAGAGCTGCTGGAAGTCTGTAAAGTGATTTTTTCTTCATAAGACAAAAAGAGGTGAGGCATTCTGAAGTGAAAATTTTTTTCCTGGTTACTGATTTATTTTCCCCTCTTTATTCTGGAAAATTTACTGTTTCATGGTATTATATTTTTTTGAGTTTCTTAATGTCAGTGTAATTATCTTTTGACAGTAGCAGAGACCATGCAATGTGTAATCACTCACATTTGGTGTGCCTGTTTCTGTGAATTTGTATTACACACATGGGACTGTATTCAACCATCTCTCTACGTATTTCTTATTTGCAAAATGGCTTATTCACACTTTTGACAAAAAAATCTCCTGTATTTATTCTAAGATGTACTTCCACAGATTTTTACAGCAGAATCAATCATTTCTAAATGGAAACATTTGTTCAAAAATCTATGAACTGAAATGTTTGTCTATGTTCAATATATGTTTGTGTAATCTTCATGCTGTTATTAGCTCCATTCGCTTTTATCATTGATTGTAACATCCTTTGTATCTTTTTTCAAAATTACCGACCCGCACTTACTGTTAAATCAAGTTTAGATCAGGGTGTTTACCTGCTGCAAACATTTTAAGCAACATCACAGCCTGAATCTTTGAGTGACTACGTTTGGAATTTGAAAATTAATATGTAGACTTTGATCATTCAAGAGAACTACGGACCAGGAGCCTGTGGGCCCAAGAAGAAAAACAGAAGCAGTTCAAATGATTTTGTACTAAGGAGGTGATGAAACCTCTGTGTAGTTACTGCAAAAATTACTCCTTAAGTGCTGTGTTTGATTTCGGTCTTGATTCAGAGGATAATGTTAGAATATTTTAAGAAGGTATGAAAAATAGAAAGAAAAACTTCTGGAAAACTTGTCTTAAAATGTGAGACTAAAAGACCTTATTTTGTTTAGCCCATGAAAGGGAACATTAATTGTTGTATTAATCATCATCAATAGATGGCTACAAGAGGAGAAGATATATGTCATTCTGAGACTCTTTAATCTGGCTGATGATGGTATAATTAGATGCGGCATCTGGAATCTGAGGTTAGAAAAATGTAAATTTGAAGAACACATACAACTTCTCAACTGTTAGTATAATTAATCACCAAACAGTTTATCAACGGAAAGCTGAATGTATAATAGACCGCAGACTTGAAATTAAGAATGTTATTTTAAATTTACTTTCCAGATCAGTCCTAGGTTGCTGGGCAATTCCTTCATGAAAGCCTTCTCCAAATCATGGAAATAAAAATATTTTTTTCACTTCAATAGAGGACATTACATCAGTAAGGAAATAATGTGTTTTGCATTACAACAGGTTCAATGGTAACAGTCCTTCTGGTGTTAACATCTATGAAGTATCACGAGAAACAAATTGACAGCTACACCTTCAATTTTTGCCCAAGTTTAAGTTTTTCCAGTTCCTTTTATATCGCTTTTCATATATGACCCTTTGCATAGGGTGCATTTTTTCAAGAAAGCACTAAGCATTTTGTGGAGCAGGGAAGAAAGAAAGAATGTTCCCACTTTAAAACTTTTCTTGCAGATTTTCATCTTAGCTCAGTACTCACATGATCTGAGATATGATGTGAGGAAAATAACTAATGTGCCTTTCATTGCTACAGTGAAATTCTGTTTTGGCTGATCAACTGAACCATCTTTGACAGAAGTTTATCGTACTGGCAGTGCATCACATCCTGGTGCCATATGCTATATATGGGTCTGGTCCATTAGTGTTTAATTCCCAAACTCCTCCAAAGCCAGTGCAAATTGATTTCTATATGTACTGATGATGAGCACTTAATCCTATAGGCTTCCTTCTTGCTGAGTCCCCTTGACTAATGTCATAGGGAAAGGCATGGGGAAGCAAGAATGCTGGACTCGAGGCTGGTTCTTCCATTCATCTGTTGTATAAGCAACCACGAGAGATGTCTGTTGTGTGGTTTTGGTTCCTTTGATGACCATGCCACTTTCTCAAGATGCTTTTGATTCATAGAAGTTGAGAAAGCACATACTCCCTATTTCCTCATTTTGCTCTCATAGTTATATGCTATTGTGTAGACAGCATCCAAATCTGTTCATGGGCTTCTTAAAATATAGAAAGCATCAGAATCTGTTCATGGGCTTCTTAAAATATAGAAAGCATCAGTGTAACACAGCTTAAATGAAGTTTGTTAAAAAAAAAAAAAAAAGGTGACATCTTATGTCCTTCCAATTCTAGTTTATGTACAGTTTCAGTCTACAATGTTTATAAAGTAATATAGTATTCAACTGAAGATGCCTGGTTTGGGGGTTTATTTCTTTATTTTAAACCTTAGGAATATCAAGCATACAAGTCTTGTTTTTTGTGCTCACTAAAATGCTTTTCTGGAAAGACCCAGAGATGCTGATTCAAATTCTTACTAGTGAAGTTATGTTGAATTGTTAACTAAAGACCTTTTCTTTGAGCTGATGAAAGAAGAACCTCAACAAGGTAGAATCTGATGAAATCAAATAGAAAGTAATCTTGTATAGTCCGAATAGAAATTACTTCTCCTTTAACCCTTCACGCCCAACTATTTTAAGTACTGCCTTTTCTTGGTAGCTGTCTTATGTCAAGCCTGACAGCCATGGCATGACACATGAAGGTCTATTGTCATCTCTTCTGCTGTGCCTGCTGGCTGTAGGACAAACAATTGTCCCATTACCCCTAGTTGGAAATGCTGAACAGTGGGGTTACAGTTCCTCATTCTAGTGCCAAACTGTGACACTGGGAGGGTTACAAGACACCAGTGTTGAACTGGCACTCCTGCTGTGCCTAAAGCCCTGAGTAAATGGGGGGAAATCTGCTGCTACCACTGTTTTAAGCAGCATGTCAATTGGACTTGTTCCAAGCAGGGCTCAATGATATGGCACATAAATTGGCAGTAGCAGCTGGTGACATAGCTATCCTAGGTCTCCACATCATCAGTGGAGCAGTACAGATGTTTGCAGAGTTACAGGGAGCAGTATTCAAACCGAGGGTTCAGGGCATCATTTCTCTCCACGGTTCTCCTACCGTCATCAGAAAAAACTCAGGGTAAATGGATATAGTGCCAAACATGAGCTATTGGTTTTTAGGTGACATGAGAGAACCACACTGTGAGTCCACACCCAGAAACGTGGAAGGTAAAGAATTCTGTCCAGACGGAAGCTCTGTCCATCTCTCTTTGTACCTTTTTCATAGATGGTAATCACAGTTTACAAGATATCACAGGGAATGTTCTGTTGAAGAGGCTTGTATGCCTTTCTCAACCCAGCACAGGGTGAACATCCTTCCCTATTGCTCTAACACAGTGTTACTCCTTCCTACCGGATCTGTGCTGACTCATCTGACAGCTACTCCTACTGTGCTGATGGCCAACTCCCAGTTGCTCCTGCTGTGCTTCAGGTCTTAGAGGAGAATCAGTGAGAAGCAGAGTCCCACATCAGGACATGATGGAACAGAGCCACAGCAAACGTCTTCTCGTGCAAAAGGAACTACCAGGGGAGGCTCTCTCCACTGAGTTTTCTCTCTGAAGGCATCCTCAAAGGTTTTAAACCTCACCACTCAATGCCCATTTCCTTTCCTGTGCTCCTCACTATTTGCTTGGCTGCTTGGAACTGCCACCCCCTTGATAAACAGCACAAGGGATGGATGCAACAAGGCAGAAAGGATGGTGGGAAGTCTCATAGTTTCTCGCAGGAGGACGATCTGCGGGTTGAAGGAGGAGGAAACAAATCACTCATGTTATATCAGAACAGGGAGCTGCCTGGTAAGGTCAGGGGAAAGGAAACTAAGGTAGGTACTTATAAAGTCACTTACCTGGTGCTTCCTCATACTTTCATGACAGACTTAACTGTTCTGTTCTACCATGGGAACATGTTAAAACCCTTATGCATCCCATAGAAGCCCAAGTGAGTGCACACTGTCCCTTGGGGGCTGCTAGCCCCGGGGCAGGCTGAATGCCTATGGAGCCCCATGGTCCAAGGAGCTCTGACTGGTATCTGCAGTGGACTTCCACTGCACAGATATTTCCCATTTCCACCAAAGTGAAAACAGCTTTAATGGGCATTCTCTTTCTCCCAATTTTTCATCTCTCTTGTCTTTGCTGCAAACCTGTGAATCCAAGTCAGTCGGATTTCTCTGACACCTTTGGTGTATTTGGCCTGTTGCCAGAAATATGTGAGGCCATTTATTCTGCTGAAGATGTATCTGTTCTCAACAGAGACACTTAGGCAGACTCAAGCCCCTTTCCTGATACTGCAGTGTACCCAGTACTTATGGAGCACATATTGCAGAAAAAAAATAGCCATTTGGTGAGGGAAGAAGAATTCATAAATGCTTCCTTCTTTGTCCTTTCTTTTGTCTAACTACCCCCCAGATGTTTCAGATTCTGTGGTTCACACATAGCCAAGTAATGCTCTTGTTTTCGCACAGCAGGGAAGAAAGGGATTTCAAAAACGGACACATAACAGTTCCTTGGGTCTGCTGCTTATCAAATATTTCCTGGCAACTCTGTCTAATCCCTGATCCCTCTCTCAGATTTTCTCTGTGAAGCAATTGAAGCCTTCTGTTTTATAATCAGCTCCCATTCCATTTGATGAAGTTCAAAACAACCTTAAGTGGAAATAATTTCACTTGGTAAAACCAGCTCTGATGTGGCACACGGCAAATAACATCTAACCCTACTAATCAAGAATGTCATATGAATGAACTTCCTAGTTTGTTTACTATTAAACATCTTGTCCTCATCCAATTTTGCACTTTTTCCAGTGGTATTTGTCAGTGTACACTTTCTTTCTTTAAGAAAATATCTTACAAGGAAGATACTATATAACTACATTTCTTATTTTTCAGATGAGTACAGGGCCAGATTTCTAAAATCAGTTAGATGTCTAAATAGTGTTGCATATGTAACACACAATCTACTAATCCTACCTATGGTGATGAAGATACTTTGTTTTTCTCTCCTTCTGAAAGTTATCACAGAGCATCTTTTACCTGCTGGCCATCTTTATTCCCTGTGGTTCACTTTCTTCCGCCATAGCATCTTTGTACTGTTACAGTCTAAATCTGAGAACCTGGTGAAATGAAAAAGTTTGTGCTGGTAAACTGTCAACCTTGCCTAGGTACTGATCTGATTTTACAGATTTTATTCCTTTTGAAACTTTCCAAATGTTTAGTGATACAACCATTAAATCACCCTACACATACTATGGTTTAGAGCTTTACAGTTTAGGGGATATGACTCAGGGTTTTTCTGTTTTTGTCCTCGTCTTGCTTCCAGCATGGTAGCAAAGAATATATCGATTTTATGATTGAGACATGCCCAAGAAGCACCCTGTGTTCTTATAATCCCAGGCAAGCTTGAGACCAGTGGCAGATGAATGTGTTACTTTTAGAATTACAGAATCATAGAATGGTTTGGATTGAGAGGAACCTTAAAGATTATCTAGTCCAATACCCAAAGATCATTCCTTTTCAAAGTCTTGTTCCCTGTCTAGCAACAGCTCACAGAAACACTTGATTTTTATAATTCAAACCCCTCAGTTTTTATCACTTAATGATACTAAGGGGATAAGTGGTTACTGGTTACTAAAATAAGATTTTATGGTTTCTCTGCTGGACATGAAATGCTGATTTAGAATCCTGTTCTCAGACATTAACTTTGCAGAAGCCATGTATATTTTAGGCCTTGTAAAATCTTCAATGTCTGCCTTTATCCAGCGACTCCAATGTCATTCTTCATCCTTTCAAAGTATTTGGTATTGTTTACACTTCTGGTATGTGTTTTGATTCTGTATGATATCATGCCAAAATACTGCAACATTCAGGTTTTATTCAGTCATACATAACATTAAGTATTGTCATCTAGAATTAGAGTGCAAATTTTATATAAATGGTCTTGCTACAGACCATGGTTCCATCTTTTTTTTGGCACATTCATTTGGAATAAAATAAAACACAAACAGGATAATCTGTTCACACATATAATATTGTGTAATATTTCCATAAAATCTAGTTTGGCTAACATGTGGCATAAAGTGGCAAAATGTCTCTCATGTCTTACTGACAAATATAATGGGATTTTTTCTTCTGCTCTTGTTTTGATTGTTTGTTTGAGGTTTATCTGTGCTTCCAGGGAAAAAGATCATTCATCCTTATGACTATGAAAAAAATTTATCAGTTTGATACCTTTGACTTTTTTTCCCCAGAATGAGATTTCTCCTAAGAGAACAGTTTAATCTAGGTCACTTTTTGATCAGATATCATACCTCTGGGAAACCTGTCTGCCCTGGAATAGTATAAAAAGTAATTTCTGAAACTTAGAAAGTATTTTAGCAATTTTAACAGTGTCTCTGTTTGACTTGCTATGTGATGGAGATAATCCTTTTCAAAGATAATTGCCACAACCTTTCTGAAAGAAAAGCAAATTATTTTGCTTTTTGGGCATGTCATGCCTGCTTAAATGCCTCTTTGCTTATTCTCTGATGGTTACTATTGTAATGCCTAGCAGCAGTCCATCTAGCTGTCAGAAGTCTCTATAGCCATTAACAGTAGCAATGTAGTTTGTATGGATTCCTGTGGAAAAACCCCACATTTCTTCTTTACTGCAGTACCCAGGACCATACTATATGTTTCCTTCTAGTTTTTCCTCTTTTTTCTGCTTGAACTGTGGGGTTTTGCCCACAGCTCTTCAATTGGTCTCTGATACTTGTAGCCTTACTTGCTCACTGTGTGGCATTTGTGACCAACTTTTTCTATTCCTGAGTTATGTGCTTCCAGCCCAACTGTTCTTTTCATAACCTGCTTCCTGAAAAGAGAGTTTCCTAAAGCTGTGCCTGCTTGGTGTGGTGCACTGAGCTAGTCCTGCAGCCCTGTGCTTTCCCTGGCCTAGCAAAACATGCTTCTCAGCCCAGCAGTGGAGGAGTCTGTGTAGAGCACTATGCCTACGAAGAACTACAATCTCTGGAGCCTATCTCATTATCTCTCCACGGTGTTGTCTGCTGTGTGTACCCTAAATTTTTATATGTTGTCATAATGTAGTGACCTCTCCTGGAGATCCACTATCACTCTATCACTGCTGCTTCACTTCTGTGGAGACTTTTCCACCACTACGGAAGACTGATTTTTCAGCCAGCAGAATCATACTTCAGCACATGGAAATACTGCATTATGTATAATTCCACTTTCATTTAATCTCAATAGATCTTATTTTGAATAGCCTAATAGTAATTCGGTCTTCCTTTGTTTAGTTGCTGCAATTCCAAATTTCTTTTATAGGTACATGCCTCAATATTCTCATGTTCTTACCCTTAAATGCACGGCAATTGTTGTTATTTGACATGCAGCAGCTATAAAGGTTATAGTTAAACCAATTGCCTCTCCAACTGTGTTTAGGGCACTTAATCTGCACCAGAGAATTAGGGGATTTTCTCAAGTTCTTCTAACACCTCTGTCTGGGTGTAAAAGCACATTATATGTGAAGTCTACTGCATCAGCCCTGTGTTGTCTCAGTTCCTTGCAAACTCCCTCCAGATGTTAGAGTAACCTCCTGCTTCATAAAACTAATCAGAATCCACAGTGCACCACATTCCCCCTGCACAGACTCCAACTGTTGCTTTTTGTGCTTGAATGGCTGGTTCCCCCCCTCTCCCCTGCCTCTGGTGTGCTGCCTGGCGCAGGTAACAAATGCTTTGTCACTGACCCGTACTGGTGTGAAGGCCCCTGGGTTCAATTAAATGGAGCAAGAGGCAGTAAATAAACCGCATGGGCCAGGGCATTAAATCACTCAGTGCAGAGAAGAATCAGATGCTGAGGAGGTTTGGTTTGGAGGTGGGCCGCGTGCAGTGGCACCCACACTGCAACTTAATACCCTTACTGCAAGTTAATGACAATTGCAATCAAGCAGGGTGATGTCCCCTTTCTTCCTTCCACTCCTGCTTTTTTTACATTCCCAATGCTCTCCCCAATAAATTAAAACCTTTCTCCCCTCTACCCCTGCTGCCCTCCCCTCCTTTTCCTATTTTGTTTTACTGCCTTCATGCTGTTCTCCTTTATTTCCAACATTTTATTTCGAGGAGTGGGTTTGAAGTGCTCTCAGCCCATCTGCTGGTTTGGTTTAAAATAAGGACTGGAATGAGACAAGGGCTTTTGGAAGTCATGAACTATTTATAGCATATTTGTTCTTTCACATTGGCACTAAACTTTGTTTATAGAATCACCTGCAGTAGAACCTGAGCCAGGGGACCACAGCTCACTTGATCTAAAATTGGCTTTATTTCTTGGGTTTCTTAACAGAGACCACATGTGTGTGTCCACTTCAGGCCAGGGCATGTTTGATGCTTGCACACATGTCAAAAGCACAAACATGAAGTGCCCATGAGTGCCTGTGTAAAGTTCTCATTGTAGCCTTAAGAAATATTCCTAGACATCATACGTTTATGTGGAATAAGAAGAGAGTTGTACATGTGCATTACCACTGTCTCAAAAATAAAGGTTCCCAAGGGAAAACTTCAGTGAAAAATTTTTCATTACAGTTTTTCCAGTCGGTTTTCATTTTCTCCAAACAGTATTTTTGCCTTGGGTTGGCCCGTTGAAACACAATGCCCTTTTTTGTTTTCATTCTGTGTTAAATAATTTTTTTCCAAAACAAAACAACAATTTAAATTGAAACCGAAGCAAATCTGTCATTTTAAATTGTTATTTTGATGTAAAAGCATTTCATTTATTTTTCTAGCCAAAAATCGACATTTTAATTTGAACCAAAACAAAATTTTTCATTTACTTTCAAAGTATCAATTACAAATGAAAATATTTTCATTACTTCTGCTCAAGAAAGTCAGACTATTTTGTGCTTGCAAAATTGTAGGTGTGTGGCTTTGCAGTGTTTGTGTGTGCATAATTGTGGTGGTGTGACTATTGTGCAGGATGCATGTTGAGTATTTGCAGGTGTTACACACATACACGTTTTGCAGAATGTGCCCTCATCCATACAGTTTGTACATCCACGTTTGCACAGCGGCGGTAAGATATGCACACATACGTTGAGTTCATGCCAGTAATATCTACATGTATTTACTTTTTTAGGCTTTCCTTGTGAATGTGTTTTTAATGTGTATGGGCTTGTTGCAATGCTGCCAACAGTGTTAAAAATAACATAGCAAGACTGAGTAAGTAAGTCGTAAGTTTTGAGAAACTGATAGATTTTGGTTTCTTTAGTCCACTTTCCCTTTTTTTTCCTTTTTCTTAGCTTGTCAGATTCATGTTTTCAATCTGATCTTTACGGTTTTGATGACAGAAGAGCAACATTTTCATTGTAAAAGTAGCTTTCTGATTCTGTAGTGCATGAACAAAATAGCAGGACCTGCATTACATTTTGGGAGCTGGTAAAAAGGGTTTCTGTTTCTGTTTTGCAGGGTAGATAACTGGGTATGTGCTTGTAATAATAATACTATATACTCATGCTTTGTGTTTGCATGCATCTGTAGTTAGCTAAATGTTTATGTGTTTTTGCCACATGTTGGCGTGTATAATGTGTATTTTTAGCCATATTAAAGTTTCGCTTCTAGTCTAAATCAGACACTTCAGTACTTCATAGTAAGTTGAGAGAAACTTTCAAATCAAGGAAGCCATCCTGTCCTAAGATTCATCTCCTCTGATAGCGGGGGCATTTTTGGACATGTATTTAGACTAGCCATTGAATTTTTAGATATGCTGACTGCGTGTATTCAGAATGTGTGTTTGCCTGTGGTTTATAGATATGTTGGAATCCATATGGCAGTTCTATTCCTATATGCAATGTGCCTGTAGATGCTTGTGCAGTGTCTACGTACATATATATGCATGAAAAGCAGTCAGCAGGAGTTTTTGCGGAGCATATTGTGAGTATAAAATACTTCAGTCATCGTTCAACTTGGATCAGACAGTTCTGCTATGTTCTACTTACCTAAAATATTTCCACCATGCTTGATACAGCAATAGGCCAAATGCTGGTGTTATCACTTAGCCTGATAACGTTTTCCCAGAGCTAAGCTCCCTGAAAGTCCCCATTTCCTGCAGTACCATACAGGTTTCATGTTGCTGTGTTCCTGCCTGGCTGCAGAAGGCATGAGCCAGCTGAGGAGAGGGAGCACAGTCTCATCAGGAAGCATGGTCCTTCACAGAGCATTGAATATGTTCATTAGGGTACTAACCTGCAGTTTACCACAATGAGGCAATGTAGATTCACAACAGCGTTGACTCCCATGGAAGTGTTTTAATTTGGAAAATGGCGATGTGATATGTTGGCACTTCAGGACATGAAAATTCAATTTTCTGCTACTTTTTTGTAAAAACATAATTTTCTCTTTCTGAGAAATGTTAACATTTCAGTTGCTAAGCTGGGGTAAAATAAGAAGGTGAGATGTCAGAATTTTCTGTTGGATAAGTATTCTGAATTTTGCTTAGTTTTGCACTTACAGGTAGTCTGTATATTTGAACAGGTGTATGAATATTCTATATTTAATGGGAGCCCTTGTGGTCAACACAGTGAATACTTTCTGTGAACTGAATAAAAGGTATGAAACTAGAATGTGTATAGTCACATACCTAAGCACTTGCTGGTTTGTAAATATTCATGTTAGCATTTTGGGGATCTGATCCCAAGCAGGTGAGGACTGGTGTGGGTCATCTGACTTCAGCTGCCTCTGATGACTGCTGCCAGGATGGATTGTATCCTGGAAAAGATGCTTACCGTGGGAGATTAAAAAGGATCTGTTTGTTTCACTTGTAGATGATCTTAAGAAACAATTCAATCATATTCTATAATTACTTGTGCAGAGAGAAGATAACTGATGTTACAGGGCTCTTCAGTGCAGCAAAGGTATAACAGGCTCTGAGAGCTGACTAAACAGATCTACCGTAAGGCACAGCTTTTTAATAGTGGATGTACTTAAGCTTTGGGACAGAGAAGGCAAACCCTGCATCACTCTTGTAAGGTAAGCATAAAGGGGTATTCTTCCCAAAAATGCCAAGAAAATGGAAGGTTAAAAAAAACCCCAAACGCTGAAACTGCCTTTGAGAAAGAGCCACCATCTAGACAGAAAGCCTGCTAGTGAAATGAATTCTAACTTTCCATTACAAATTCTTCTGGAAATGTATCTGTTCCTACACTCTGAATCTTTAAAATAACACTCCATGATTCCCTAAAAGATGTGTAGCAGATTGACTTTGATCTGTTGAGTCAGAAACTGAATTACTGAGGAAAGATTTGTGATGTGTAGAGAGTCAATGGAGACTGAAAGAATCAGGCCAGGGTTATCAAATATGAAAGTCCAGTAAGAGCCATATGACTGCGAGTCAGTGATTTGTGAACAATTATCTGGTCAAAATTATCTGTTTGCATCAAACGAAGAGCTGCCCCTCACCCCTCCGTACGAGCATGCACACACAGGGCATGTGCAGTTGCGCTATTTATTCTGGGCTGTAACGTGTGTTTGCTACTGGGAGCATGGGGCATATTTCTCGGGATGCTCCCATACACAGCGTGTCAGTGACAAGGAGTGGAGCAGAGAAATTTATACAGTGCCTTTAGGAATCCCCAGTGGGGCCCCTCTGGTGAACTTTGGCTCCCCGGCTTGCTGCCAAGCATTAACTACAATACTCGCACTTGTTTTTGACAACAGCGTGCAGGTTGTATTTCAGCAATTGCTATTTTGGTTTGGGAGTTATGGCAGAAATGTCTCTGGGTACTTGGCTGGTATAAGTGGAGCAGGAGATTTACTCTTATTGTGTAATGTCACCTTTCAGTCAGTGCTTGGGACTAAAATTATGGAGTGTCATTTGCTCTTTTTATTAAATTTTGGGGCCATACACCTCTTGTGTGGGAGAAGTATCTGGGGAGTAACTTCGCCTGATTCTGCCTGGAAGGATAGCCTCATCTACTGAGCACCCTTTAAAATATGAATTAGTCCTTTCTTATTTTTCTTTTTGTCAATAAACTGGGACCAGAGGCAGCAGCAGTTGCCATCTTCCAAACTGCTGCCTGTGATGATAGATGAGTTTGGCCCTGGAAGCACAGAGAGGTACTGAACTCAGCACAACACAGATGTTGCAAAGCAGCCAAATTAAGCTTTAGTGGGAATGTGCAAGTTGGGTCTTAGTCAGAGTATCTCATGCCTGCCTGCCTCGCTGAAAAGCAAGAGCGAAATATTAGCAGCTGACCTGGTGGGATATACACTTGCCCAAAATATTCTGTTACTGGCTGCAGATAAACCAGCATCTGATCTGCTATGTGACTTTCCCAAGGATCTCACAGCCGTGGGGTGGGGAGGCAAAGGAGTCCTTCAAAAGAAATATTGATTTCTGCAACCTTCATACCCCAGTTCTCCATAAATCACAACGCAGGAGATAAAGTAGAGATGTTACAATGGCAGGTCATGTTTATTCCTTAAACCTGGCTCAGTACACCACAGGAAATATATCTGAACCTTATTGACTGTGAGAAAGATTCCTGGGAGCTTCTGGTATAAAATAGACATAGGTTGTTACATTAATTATTAAGACAGAAACTATAACTATGATTATGACATAAATTGCTAGTCTACACAGCTAGTAAGATCAACTAACTAACATAGTTCCTTAAATGAACACACCAATAAAACTTCATGAGAAAATGCCTAGATACCCACGGTTATAGATGGCAAAAGCTGTCTTTAGGTGAAGGTCCTGTGTAACACTTTCATCCTAATAGAGGGAAAGAGGAAAAACAGGAAAAAAGTAATGGGAAAGAGTGAGGTGTGGATACAAGGAAAACAGTATCATGAAAACAAAAAAACTTCTCAATAATGGTTTCATGTTGCAGAATGATAAACATAAAATATAGTAAAGGTGTCAAAAATGTAAGGAGTGAAGCGATGAATATTCTTTATTGTATCAGCCCCTTTATAATCTTGAGATTGTAATTAATGTGTTCATGGTATTAAAGTGATAGGATAACCCAAAATTAGGAAGTTAAAGGGGCAAATATATCTTGCAGTGTTTCTTAAAGAAGAATTTTATTTTCTTCTCCAGCTGAAGATAAAGAAGAAGTAATAATAGAGCCAGAGATTTCCCCCAGTAAAGGACGAGGGTGTTTTGAATGTCAGTTTGAACCTCCTGATAGGATTTAACTAGATCACAACAGGAGGGCAGAAGGGATCTAAAAATTGCCTGAAAAGCAATTCTTCCTTGTGACCAACTAGAGAGACAGGCTTTAGACAAATATAGTTTCTGCAGGGTGCAAGTTAAAACTATGTTGGATTGCCAAGCAGAAAACTCTGTTAGAGATTGTGTAAATAGAGAAATGCAAATGAGAATGTGCTAGCAGATATATATTCGGTTTTTTTATATGACCTGCCTGTGATGTGACTTTGCCACTCCGTATACGTGAAAATAAAACTGAAGGAGACTTAATTCTTATATACTCCTAACTTTATTATGTGCATTCCTCTTTTAAAAATACTCCCTATTAAAGAAATAAGTGTGTGTGCCGAGGGTGTTTTCTGTTTGTACAGTGAAAAAGTATATCTGTTATAGGCATCAGGAAGGACCATTTCCACTCACACTGGAGGAAAACAGAGTAGCATTGAATATACCTTTTTTTGGTTTGGTTTTTTTTTTCACTGCACAAACATATGCATGGATTAAAGCCTTTACAAAAACAGCAAAGCTATTTTATGTGTAAGCCCCGGATACAAAATTGTTTCTCCTTCAGGTGAATAATAGCAGAATATTTTTCAGTTTTTAGTGTTTGTAAACGTTTTTCTGTTTTTTCCCCCCAAATTTTGATTTTTACTCTTTTTCTTTTGATCACTGAAAGTAAATGCCATTGAGAATGTCAATGCTTTTATTTCACTTTTTAGTTTTTAATATTGCTACATTTTGTTTTTTAAGACTGTGTCAAATTAGAAAACCTTAAGAAGGAAAATAATTGAAACTGAAACTGCTAACGTAAATTTATTGGCTTTGAAAAAGAACAGCTGAGTTGTAGTTTTTTTCCGTAATTTTTCCAGTGCCGCAAAGAATTTGAAAATAAATAAATGCTAAAAATTTGAACTAAATAAACATCAAGAAAAAAAAATTGAACAACTTAAATATCAACAGAGCTCTAAATATAATCCAGTCTGTTGTAGTTCACGTTCCAAGTGTTTGAAACATTCTGATTGTCAGAGAGCAGAAAAAGAATTAAACAATGTTTTTAAAGAAAATCCTGCTCCAAAGGAAGGGTTATTTTTTGTGTAATACAAATTTTCAATAGAAATTTTTGATCGGCAAGAATTTAGTGTCATGTTTAAAATAGATAAGGCAAATCAAAAGAGAATATTTTATTCCAAAATTGGTGTTTTAAAACCAGTTCCCACCTGGACTTCAGAAAGTGAAATTAATGCATGAAAATTTAGTTTGGTTACTGTATTACAGGTTTTTTCCTGGGCTCATAAGATAGCTCTGACTGCAAACCAATATGATGTGGTCTGACATGATGGTGCTCTCACATTCTCTGGTCTTAGTGACCCTGCTTGACTGTTTTTCTTCTTTCTTCACTTTCTTCTTTCTCACTCGCCTGCCAAGTTTTCCCTTTCGGTCTTCCTTCTTGTGAGGTGGGTATGAAAAATCTTAGTATACAAAAACTCACATAATGATACTCTGAGGGCGAATTATGTTCTTGCTCCCCTAGGCAGTTCAGAGTTGCCTGGAATATTGGAAAACAGTGCAGATTTAGGCTCTAACAGTAATTTTTATCGCTGCTATTTAGGAAATGGTTCTGGAGTCTCTACTTGGCAGCTCTCTTTTACATCCATCAGCAATGCATCATAACCAAACCATCAGCACTAAGAGCGAATTCTCACACCCTGCTGGGGACTCAGGACAAGCCTCCCACAAATAGCTTTCCATTTCCATCCTGAATTCAGCATTAGCCAATTTAGAGGCAATATGTGGCTCTAGGAATAGGCTGTCATGTACAGTATGCACAAGACAGCTCTCCCCTAATCTCATCTAATTGGCAACAGGAGTCGCTGTCATTAGGCACAGAGTGTGAGAGGCATTAGAGTCATTAGCGTTTGTGCAGGCTATCAGAGGGAGGTCAAACATTTGGGGAGATTCAGACTAGTTCCCTAGGAAGACAGTTGCACTCCTAAATTAC
The DNA here is from genome assembly GCA_013397135.1 of Pachyramphus minor. Classification (NCBI taxonomy): domain Eukaryota; kingdom Metazoa; phylum Chordata; class Aves; order Passeriformes; family Tyrannidae; genus Pachyramphus; species Pachyramphus minor. The sequence goes on from VYXB01010511.1 coordinate 1,540,223, forward strand.
TGCTTTCACTAAGTGATTTCCTCAGAACAATTGTATATTTGCCCTTCTACTACGCTTATGAAGAAGAATGAGAAAATAGAGATTTTTAGCTCAGACTGATAATAGCTTTGGGACATATGGAAAATGCAATGTGGTTTATATTTTTTATGTAGAGATTTAATAATTCAAGACTAACCCATCTGCCTCTGAAATACTGATGTTCCTATAAAAAAAATATTCTAGAAAATGCTAATTTCAAGTAGATGAAAACCTTTCATTTTGACACCCTCTTTTAAAAATACTGAAATATACACTGGAAATTAAAATATGACAGAAAAGAGATTCAAGGTCACAGCCCAAGGTTTCATTCAGTGAAACTATCGCCACCAGCTTTATCTCTGAAGCAAAACTTCCATGAAATCGTCACAGACTTGTGAAACAATTCCACTGCAATTAAATTAATTCCCCAATGGCATATAATTCTGCTAGACATCTTCAACAAGCAACAGTGCAATTTGACCGTAGTTCTGGTACCCAGACTGGTATAAAATGCTGACTTGGCTTTTGAGAGAGGCCCCAGGACTGCAGAAAGTAATTTCCAGCAGAGAGTATGGTTTCTTTGTACTTAGTCAGAGAGGTTTTATATTCATTCATCTGGCAGAACTCCTGCCTGCAGGTCAAGGGGATTGACACTGAATTATCCCATATAGTGGTACTTGCTCTCGCAGGTCTGAGCAGAGGCTGTGAGGTGTAATGGTCATATCTGCTCCAGCTTTGGGCAATGGCTCAAGTCCCTATCTCCAAGGCATTGACAGCATTGACTGTTTTCAGCTGTCCTGAGCATCCAGCATGGCCTGCCTCCTGGGTCACCCCAACCTCCCCATACTTTTCCCACAAGGTTTCTCTTCACCAGTCTCGCAGAAAACTCCTTGTTGCTTCGGGTTTATTTAAGCGGAGACTGTCTCACCACAAACACTTCATTTATGCCTTTTCTTTCTCTGGAAAATTTAGGATTCATGCAGGGTTGTGGTTCAAGGAAAATTCAAGTCCAAGCAGAGTGCTTGGTTAGACTGTGGCTCAGGCAGGCGCTCTTCACTCAGCACTAGCACTGAATCTTCCAGGATGTGATACCTTCACAGAGGCAGAGAAACCCACGTTTTTCTGTGAGCACAACATTGCTCTGCCATGTTTTTTGTTTGTACCAAGCTCTTTCATATCACAGGCTGTGAACAGAAATGTCAGGGTAGTTCAGTTTGCTACTAATAGAGGTTTGCAGCTGCTCACCCTTCCCCTTCATCCTACTCCCTGAAGGTCCTATAGGGCTCTGTGCAGTGCAGATGATATGGTAGTAAATGAAAAAAGCCACTACAGGTACCAAGATGTTACTGAAGGGGCACAAGCTGTAAAACTTACCCTGATGATCCAGTGCCTGGATGGTGCTAGAGCAGATAATGTGAGTTAGAGCTTCCATGGGAAACAACTCTAGTATTGTCAGTGTTACAAAATTAGTCTGCAGGTGATAATAACAACAACAGCAATTGCTATTGTGAAAGCCCACATAATGGACAAATGCTGTTGTGCTGTGACTGCAGGATGCCACAGCACCTTATTGCAGGCAGAAGCACTTCTAATGGCAAGAAAACATAGTGAATCCACAGTTAGTGTATTTGCAGTGCCGGTCATCTAAGGCAGGTGAGCAATGGGGGGGCTGGTGTTGTTTCATATCAGCCCCCCCAGTGCCATTCCCCTAACAAGGAAGTAACAAAGTACCATTGAGCTCCTGGTCCCTGATCAGTTTGCCCCCAAAAATCTCCACCATGAAATCTCCAAGCATGGCAGGCAATGATGACTTCAGCATATCAAATTCTGACTCTTTTCCCTCCATTCTTTGCCTCATTTTAGGTGAATTTTTAAAAAAATCATGAAGTGCTGCCTGGCCAACACATCTGGGTGGTTTAGCTAAAACATCAGCCATAGGTGATGAGAGCAGTCAGTGCCATACTGAAGATAAAATAGATGGATAAAATGGCTAAAAAACCATTTTGCTGAGGCTCTTCATTAAAATCTCATATTAAAAATGCTTTAAGGGGCATATTAATGGGGGGGCAAAAAAGACGCAAACAGTGTTCATTGGAAAGGAAGCTATCTAATTATTGGAGTGCCCACAAGGGATGGTGGTTGCGCTGGGAGGTGGGACAGGTGCATACGGCTCTGCTCCAGATGTCCTTCAAACAGGCCTGGCCCATGGTTTCCACACTCACTTTACAAGCAGGCATTGAGCCAGCTCCACTTCACCCCTGCAGAAGAGGTCCTGCCTTGTCCTTTTCCTTATACCCAAACAACTATTAACCCTGGTTTCTTTGCCTGGCTGTTTGTGTGGGTGCACAGACACTCAGAGTAGCACGAAGAAGTATGTGGGATGAAGAACGGGTTTAGGAGCTGGCAGTGGGGCTGTTGCTATTTGCAGCAATAGCAGCTTATGCCACCTAAAGAATCAAGAGCAGGTTGATGGTGCTATTCGAGGCTGCAGCTAAGCCTGAGACACAGAAGTCAGGAAAGGTGTTTGTGGGGCCTGCTTCCTCCTCCACACCATAAACATCTTCCCACATCTGTGCTCCTGCTGTTTTTTTCACATCTTTCCCATGCTAGTCTGATCCCACAGTGTTTAAACACCATAATATTGACATTAGCACTGAGCTAGTTGTGTAAATCAGCCTCTAGTGGGACCAGGTAAGCATGAAGGCAGGAGTACATAACAAGATGTTGAGACTGGTGCAAGCAGGAAAGGGAACTAATACCCAGGAGATGAATGCCTTTCAGTAGCAGCTAGCAGACTGACTTGGTCATGACATGAACTTGCCTAAATCTCTGATCTCCTGTGTTTTGCATGGGAAGTCCTGATTTTGAGCAAGGACTATCTATCTCCATTCACTGACATGCTGAACAGTTTCCAGTGTTCCAACTCTCTTGTCTCCAGAAGAAAAGAAGGCAAACTGCTGTTAGGAATGATGCAGATGCTTTGTGAAGCAGAGGAATGGAGATGATCTCTGGAGATCCCTTTTGGGAAAATTTTTGGAATTTTCTCATGGGATAAAATGATGCACTAAGAATAGAAGATCTTGAGTCTTTCCTGGTATTGGATGTCTATGATGTTGTAAATAGTGTTCATTTTTGGGAACTGTCTTATTTACACCACTGTGTTTTTTATCTTAGGGTGTCTACCAGAAAGAATTTTAACAAATATCCTACTTCAAGAATTGTTTTAAACAGCCAAGAATGATATACTCTAATCCTGAAAAATCACAAAAAGTAGATGAAGTAACACATAAGTAGTAAAATCAGTTCTTCTTTTAAAAAAAGTATCCATTATGCATTTTTTTCCTAACAGATGCACATAGGAGTACACACTGCTGCATTGTACAGTGTACCTTATGCATTTTTTTCCTAACAGATGCACATAGGAGTACACACTGCTGCATTGTACAGTGTACCTTTCCTGTGTGCCAGAGGGCACTACTGGAAAAGATGGTACACATCACAGGAGACCTCTTATGCTATTAAGAGGTTCCTAGTTGCTGGCCAGGATTATAGAATGAGGGTGAAAAGGCTGGAGGAGGGAAAAACTGAGGAGCAAGAATGGGACTTTGTGCTGATCCAGACCCATTCTGAAAAACATACTGAAAAACAGCAATTTCCACTAGCTGCCTTGCTGATCTTAGCTGGCCATTTATGGTGGATGTCAAGGTAGATGTGGAACTGGAGATGAGACCTTCCTCTGAAGCTGCATCCCTGTTTATCATTAGGATTTCTAAGCCTGAATGTGAGGTTGACACTGATATAATTATTTCAGCACAGTTAAATTGGTGGAGCACTCTATGACTGTGGATGCAGTTACTCTATATCACAGTTGTACAGCTTGTTCTTGTACAACATATACAGATGATCTGTAGTGTAAGGCATTGGTGTTAACTATCTGCTCTATAAGGACCATGTCTTGGCTGTTATAAAATCTGTTCATTGAAGAAGGACAGAAAAGTGCCAGGAGGCAGGACATTGTACTGGATTTCATTTTTCCTGCTGAAGGAATCAGTCAGATCATGTATGTGCACAAGGACAGTTAACTCAGAGCACAGAGCTGGGGAAATGACAAGGTAACCAAGAAATATCTGTATTGCAGATTACCGAGTCATATTATTTCTGTAGGTTCTGCTGATACTTGGCAGCTGGTAAATAATAAAGAGTGTTTATCCTGTTGATATAAATCAAAGCAGAAAAGAGCCCTAGGATTCTGCCAGATTATGCTGTGTGTTCCTATGGGAATCTGTCCCAGCATTGCTTTCATTTGAATCCTCCTTTGTTTATTTTGCAAAACAGAAGAATTATTCTGAAAGACTTTTGGCTGCTCCAACTCCTGCCTTGGATATTCCAGCTTCCAATGAAAATCAGACACCCTCTGGCTCCAGACAAGTAACTCCCCACTGTTTTCCCTAACCACTAAGAGGTCTAGCACGTACAATTTTGAGCTGAGTACCAAAACACAAAGAAATTTAAAATACTGTGAGAGACTACAAGTTGTGTTTTTTTAATCAAGTTATAATTTTTGCATCCTCTTACTCATTAGGAGTGTGGAAACTTCCATTTAGGCTTGAAGAGAAGAATTAAAAATTATTAAATGTAATGAGTCTCCACATAGCGTGTAAGACATTTGAACTCAACTGGCAATAAGAAGCAAGATGAAGTACTTTTTAGACTGGTAACTATCGTCATTATAGGCCAAAACCCAAGTGAGGCACCGAGTTACCAATGAGAATAAAATTGTGGATCAGCAAAACATCTCCCCTATTGACCTCCAAAGTGATGTAGGCTAAAATGAAACCTTTGCAGAGGACATCGAATTTGTTTGGTGAGAAAAGAACATCATCAGGAACTTAGAAAGAAAACTGTGGTCTTCACTTAGATTTCTCATTTGTCAGCATTTGTCAGCAACCAGAAGAGACAATCTGGTTGTTTTCTGATGCACTGATGCACCTGTATGTCTGACATATCCATTCCTATCTGGAGCCTCTTAGTACTGCATGCCAGGAATGAAATTTTAAAAAAAGGAGGACAGATAAGTCCAGGGAAGAGATTGCAAACAACAGAAAGCAGTAAGCAGAAACTATTGCTAAGCAGTGTTCTTTTCATCATCTTTCAGGGCACTTTTGGTTCAGTCTCCTTCCACTCGAGGGAAAGAGGAGCTGTCAGAGAAGAGGAAGTGTCCTAGCCATTTCCATCTGGTGGTGGTGTTGGCTGACTGTTCTTCTGGGCTCTTTTTGACAACCTAGGACAAAGATATCCCACAAATAATTGAATTCAGAGGTAACTTTACTTTCCTCTGGCCAGAGCCCAGTCAGACTCAAGTTTCCTTATGAGTGTGATCCTTTCTGACACCTCTTTCTATGTAAAAATCCCTCAAATTCCTAGCCAGGCAAAGGCACAAATCCATTGAGTGTCTCCACATAGACCGCTCCGTGTCAGTAATTCATGTCAGTGCTAGAGAAGAATCACTTTCTCTTCCAAGTTAAAATTTCACTTGTGTTAGCTGTACTTCTTTGTGTGCAGCTAATTAATAACTTAAGTCTTCTGCCTTCCTGGGGTCTGGATGAGGGATACTAGTAGTAGACTCCCTGAGCTAATCTGGCCCTCTGATTATTATGCACTGCTGGTGGTCCAGGCTGGCAGTGATGACATTAATGAAAGAGGTAGCAGGGTAATTAAAAGGGATTTCAAGGTGCCAGGACCATTAGTTAATGGGATAGGAGCACAGGTCCTGTTCATCTCAGTTCCTGCTGTAGCAGGGATGAATGAGGAGTAGGAAAACCCATCTTATCCATAGGTGGCTAAAGGATTGGTGCCACAGGTGGAATTTTGTTTTTTTCGACCATCGGCCAAATTCCATGGTACCTCACCTGCTAGAGTCAAATGGGCTTCATCTGTCTAGCAAGGGCAAAAAAGCCCGTAAGTTGTTGGGGCTGATCAGATGGGCTTTAAACTGGTTTTTGAGGGGTAAGGGGTTGAAACCAGGTTCTCCAGAGATGAACATGAAGGTGGAAAACCAGAGTTAGAAGTGATACCAGCAGCCCAGCTGAAGTGCATGTACACCAATGCATGCAGCATGGGTAACAAACAAGAGGAGCTGGAAACCTTGGTGCAGCAGGAAAGCTGTGATGTAGTCGCCATCATGGAAACGTGGTGGGATGACTCCCATGACTGGAGTGCCTCCATGGATGGCTAGAAGCTCCTCATAAGGGACAGGCAAGGTGGGAGAGGTGGAGGGGTGGCTCTGTATGTTGGAGAGTCTCTTGACTCTGTAGAATTTGAAGTCAGTCATGATAAGGCTGAGTGCCTGTGGATCAGAATCAAGGGGAAGGCCAACAAGGCTGATATCCTGGTGGGAGTCTGTTACAGACCACTGAATCAGAATGATAAGGGTGGTGAATTATTCTACAAG